>VMOF01000013.1:47251644-47796344 GCA_011764245.1 Trialeurodes vaporariorum | reverse complement strand
TAATTAAAGTTTAATGAGTTGTCATGATGTCAATGTCCGTTTGATATCGGGTGTGTTCAGACATGTTGACACGGTTGGACATTACGCTTGTCTCATTAAATCTTCCTCAATCAATGTCCCGTAACGAATGTGTTGGCTCGTTATCTTTGTTTGGCAGATTTACGATATCGTTCATGGGACTCTGGAAAATATTCAAGAGCTGTTTCGGGGTAAATCGGGATTCCTATCAGCTCAGAGAAGAGAAGAAGGAGAGGCGCTTCTTCAAAAGAATAAGCCTCACAAAGCTCTGTTTCTCTTCACGCAAAGCTTGATGAAAGCTCCCCAATCAGGTAAGACTATTTAGAGGTTGTTTCAGAAAAGTAGAGGTGCACCTAGATCGATAAGCCTTGGAATTTTTCAACATTATTTCTGATTTCTCTCGATGAAAATTAATGAAAATGAATTTGAGTGTTCGATTTTCAGCGAGGAACACTTTAAAAGCAAAAGAATAAAGTTTTATTTATTTATTTTATTTTATTTTCATTTTTGGTACATAGTTAGCCAGAAAAACTGACTGGGCACAAGTCATATAAGAAACGATACATTTGATTTCTTATAGCCAGAGATCATTAAGAACATTATATTTTACTATATTTATATTTTAAAGTTTACAACTTATAGCTTAACAGTTCATCCAGGCTGTAAAAAGCATGGGATAGTAGAAACAGCTCTAATGCATGAAAAAAACTACTAATTTCTCCGTTTTTAAAATGGGTTTTTAAGGATTTAGGCAGAGCGTTAAATACTTGGATTGCAGAAAAAGATGCATTGCTTTTTGATGATTCTAATCTGATCTTAGTATTTTTATAAAAAGATGGCGGCTATTATAATTATGAGATGGGCTAAGATCAGATGGAGTTATAATGACATTTTTGACAGCATATTTTAAAAGATCCAGACAGTGTAAACAGGGCAACGTGAGTCAGAGCAAAGTCAGAGCTGCAAGTTCGATTTTGATTCAAAGGAATGGAGCTGTTGCAAACTTTTGCTACAGGCTTTTTAATAGTTGATTAGAGAGTATAAAACCCTGTTAAAATAACGATTAGCGCACAATAAAAAATCACGAAATTCACTCCCAAACTTATACAATGCTTTCAAACGAGAGACTTTAATGGCGGCCGTTGCCGCCTAAATCCTATGGCAATTGTATGCTTCTTCTTCTTCTTGTGTGGTATTGCGAGAATACCTCGTGAGGATGGAGATGATTGAGATAGGGAAACCCAATGTAATCAGCGGCAACGGCCGCCATTACGGTCTCGCGTTTGAAAGTATTTTATGAGTTTGGGAGAGGATTTCGTGATTTTTTAGTGAGCTACTCGTTATTTTTACAGGGTTTCACACCATTATCAACTATTATTAAGCCTGTAGCAAAAGTTTGCAACAGCTCCATTGAAGTTGAAAATTCGCCAAAGAGAGACCGTTTTCGTGAAACGATCAGATTTCAATTTTTCAACATTTCTGGGAGAGGGCCCCAGGCTCCCAGATCCTCCTCCACTCGCGTATTGGGGAAACGGGTGGGGGGCGGCAATTTTACCCTCGCCTACAGGTGGAAAAAGGGTAAATCCGGACCTGCCTCCTATCGTTCGTGAGAAAATCTGTAAACATGAGCATTTCTGAGCTCTGGATTCGTGAGGTGAGCTCGCAGAACAACTCGATTTCTTGAAAACGCGGAAGAATGCAGGAAAAATGTTGCGTTGGACGTGAGAATAGCTGAGGCATTTCAGAACCACTTTCGGGTGCTAGTTTGACATTATAGCTATTGACTTCCATGGCACTAATTGTAAGTGTAGGAAGCTACACACTGAAAAAACAATGCTGATTTAACACTTTAAATGTTAAAAAAGTGTCCGACTTGTTCTAAATGCTGATTTTACATGATGAAAATGCTGATTCAACTTTTAAAAATGCTCTTTTAACTAAGTGCATGGTTAAGTCAGCATTTTCATAATGTATAAAATCAGTATTTAGAACACGTCGGACACTTTTTTAACATTTTAAATGTTAAATCAGCATTTATTTTTTTAGTGTACGCAACAGATTAGTTTATATGCACATTTATGTTAAATAACGTTCTTGGGGGCCGAATTTCAAATCCGCCTAATTTTAAATTTCATCCAGTTAAATGGTGATACTGGAATATCATACGGCTAGTTTGTTCCACACTTAACGCTGTTCTGCAGGCTGATTATGAAAGATCGTAATCGTATCGTAATGGTACCGAGTCGATGATCAAGTACTATCGACGAGTTAAAGATTGTCGCGAGATTTTCACGAGCTAAGTTGCGCCTTCAAGGTTTCGATTCGGCCACTCTTCATATTCCTCACACCTTGCAGGTGAGAGGCCAGTGCTGGTGGGGCGGGAAAGCCGTTGCAGATCAGTCCCCCACTCACACTCATAAGTGAAAAAGTGTGAAACTCTCGCGACAATCTTTAATTCGTCGATAGTACGTGTTATCTTATGGGTGGTGCCATTCCAATAGAAACCCTCCCATCTCTGCGGAAATTCGCCGATGACTCCTGAGCTATCGGAGAATTTCCTCGCAGATGAGCGAGGGTTTCTATCGGAGGTGACTAAGTATGGCGTTTGCGGACTCGGTATTTGAGGCGTCGACTTCCAAAACCGGCATTATCCTTCGGAGCAAATTTTGAGTTTTTTTTTTGTTTTTTTTTTTTTTTTTTTAAACAAGTTTTATTAACACGACTATGCAACATGAGTACAATAATTGTTTGTTTCTTATGATAAATAGTATAAAATAATTACAGTACGATTTTTTGTAAATATTTATGGATATAGTAAAATTTTCTTATTTTTATGTTCCTGAAAGAAAAAAAAAACGAACGAGAGATAAAAATGATGATGACGATAATGATGACGATGATGATATGGAATGAAGGGATGAAAAGATGGAGGAAAGTGAAGTGAAGGTAAAGACAATTCTGACAAGGGGAAGGCAAAGGTGGGCCCGCTCCAAATGGAACGGGACTTGCGCGAAAACATAGTCCTTGGGGTCCTAATGAAGGGACTTACAGCACTTTTTGTGAATGGGCCCCTGAATTTGCAAAATTTTGATTTTAAAATGAGCCCCAGGGACGGCGGATCGTTATGCAGCCAAGAATCGGTCGCTTGCTCTCAACCGAAGTCGTGGCGCAATGACAGCGTAGTAGACTCCGGTTTACGTGGTCCCGAGTTCGAATCCTGCTGGCGGCGCTGATTTTTTCACGACAGTTGTGCTCATCTTTCTTCGCCATGATTTTGTGTTTCTTTCTTGTTGTTTGTTTACTGTTTCGTTTTGTTTTGTTTTGTTTTTTTTTAATACTGTTTGAATCGAATTATTCCACATCTTTTCGTACTGTACACGCAGGTACTTCACTGTGCTTGTATGTAAAAGTTAAGAAAATAGTAGAAAATCAAAAAGACGAATGGAAATTGATCAACGAAACTTTCTTTTTCCGTCTGTTTTTTCAAGTGCCGTGCTGTTGTTTTTCTTTTCCAATATTTTCTTAACTTTTATGTACAAGCACAGTGTAGTAATACCTGATGCATGCAGGATGGAAAGAGGTGGAATAATTCGATTCAAACGGTCTTAAAAAAGAAACAAAACAAAAAGCAAAACATAACTAAAATACAAACAAGCAACAAGAAAGAAATATAAAAACATGGCGAAGAAATATGAGCACAACTGTCGTGAAAAAAGTAGCGCCGCCAGCAGGATTCGAACGCGGGACCATGCAAACCGGAGTCCACTACGCTGTCGTTGCGCCACGATTTCGGTTGAGAGAGTGGGTCCGATTCTCGGCTACATGACGATCCGCCGTCCCTGGGGCTCATTTTAAAATCAAAATTTTGCAAATTCAGGGGCCCATTCACAAAAAGTGCTGTAAGTCCCTTCATTAGGACCCCAAGGACTATGTTTTCGCGCAAGTCCCGTTCCATTTGGAGCGGGCCCACCTTTGCCCTCCCCTTGTGAGTGGAGGAGGGAAACAAGGAGAAAAAAGTTGACCCCCGTCCCTCAGATTTTATGATAATAATCCGAGGCCAGCTCAAAAGGCTTGCGCCGTTTCTATGTTCGGGTGAGAGTGTAGCCGAGCTTCGTACCTCTCAGCTATTTTTTTAATGTGGGTTCTGACGTCATCAATTTTGAGTGAAACACAAAAAACGGATAGCAAGTTCAATGCTGATCAATGTTAGTTCAATGTTTTCTTTTTTCATAGCATGCAGAAGAAGAAGCAGAAAAAAAATTCGCCCCCACCTCCATTTTTTCATAAAGTGGATAGTGCCGGTTTTGGAAGTCGACGCCTCATTTCTAGATTCTTAGAAATGCGTGGCGTTTGCGGACACCCCATGGCCCATACTCGCGCGTGGCGTTTGCGGAAAATCGGTTTTTGACCGTGGCGTTTGCGGACATCCGGTTTTTTGCTGTGGCGCATGGCGTTTGCGGACAATCAAAAAAGAAGAGAATGAGGGGAAATGAAGAGAGAATAATATTTGAAAGAATCAACTTACTGAGCATGTAAAAGTGAAGGTGCACATGAATCAGTCCATTTTTCGAAGATATCCATGCAGTCACTTGTATACTTGCATTCTCTGGGGGTGTCAGAATGGTTTCCTAAACTATCCTGTATCACTTCCTCGCTAAGCGTTCGAACGTAGGGTTGCTTTACACCTCTCCTTTTTACCTGTAAGACAAACCCATGTCGTCACCCCGTGATTTTCTCTTTAAAATCGATATTGATAACCCTCAATCATTGAATTTTTTCTGCGAATTCGGTCGTCAAATACAGTAAATAGGTATTGTAAAGTAGCCATGTTTAATATTTATTCAAAACTAAAAACTAAACCAAAACTACGAGAAACTATAAGGAACGGGCAGTGGCGTAACTAGAAATGATCCTTCTCTCACTTTGTCCATTAAAATGTGTAAGCTAGATAAGGATAGGAAAGGGGGATCAATCCCCTCTTCCTATTCTTTTTCTACCTGTACATTCAGATGAGTAAAAAGAGAGATAGAATGATTTCTAGTTACGCTACTGGGAACGGGTCACGATGGGTTCGACGAGTGTAGAAGACTGAAGAGTGGGCTCACAATCAAATATGATGTCAGGGGTTTGACATGTTCTATTACTGAAAGGTACAGGAAGTCAGTGTGACCATTTTAATTAACCTCCCACTTATTGTTAGTATTTCACCCTGTCTTTTGTCCTTTAATGAATCTAGAAATCCCGTGTTCGCAAAACGCCACGTCAACTATATCGGAAAGAAACCTCTATCGTAATGACACCATTCAAAAGAATGACACGAACTCGATTATCGCCTCGATAGCATTATTAATACGATCGTTCATAATCAGCCTGTTTAAGCCGCATATTTTGTTTGTTGTCCGTCTATTTGAATTAAGCGCCGAATCAACTTACCGCGCTCCTATCTCGTGCTGCACTCTAGCTGCGAAATCTTCAACTCGATCAATCTTGATCCTGTTTTTTGGCACCATGTGCAATTTCAATTTGTTTACATTCAACGTGATTCAACTGCTCTTCCCATCGTCATGGACGAAGATATAACTAAGGACTGCCGACTTCCTATCTCCGCCCGTGTTAAAACCTGTTAGGGGTTTTCGAGCGCGACCGCAGCGTTCCAAGCAGCAGTCAGGGTAAACTGAATGTGAACATTCGCAAAAAGTCTCCGCCCGACCCAGGACTTGAACCCGGGTTTTCGACGTGCCGTTCAAGTGTCCAACTGACTGGTCCACGACGCCGCATGTGTACACGAGCGGTAATTGTGCTATATAAATCAAGCTACTGAGAGACCGCTGCAGTTCCGCAAACCGCTGTTGTAAGCGCTGCGGTCGGGACTAACAAGAGTCAGCAGTCCTTAGTTATATCTTGGTCCATGCCATCGTGCACAATAATGTTCATGTAAATTCTCAAATTTTCTTGGTTTTCTCTTATTTTTGCCATTCATTAATCGTACAAGATCCTTAATGTGAGTACATACTTATTCTAATCATAATTGCCATCAATTCCATGAATCCAATTTGAGCTGCGGTTGAAAGGGTGGTTGTTACAACTTCGAGAAAGTCTTAGAACTACTCAGTTCTGATCAAACTGTGATACTTACCCAGCTCAAAGTGGCCACTTGATGATCAATGAAAGCCATCCCTAAGAATTTTATTTGGTATCTTTGACCAGATTGGGACCACTTTGAGTATCCGGTTCTGACAAGTAGCAGTGCTCGCTTCCGAACTGTACATATGTATTGATAAGCGGTTGGTTAGCGCAGAGTTTCAACTTGTTGCTAATCAACCGTGTTCACCGCTGTGTGCAGATGCAATTAGGAAGCAGGCGCCGCTACTTGTTAGAACCCGATACTCATAATGGTCCTACTCTACCCATTTTAGGAACCAACTCCTTGATTTGTCTGACGAAACAAAATCTCAAAAATGTCAGAGTTCGATCTGAAAATATTTTGATATAGCTGTATATGCCAAATTGCACGCATTACTCGAATCCAATTCATGCATTCTCACTGATATGGCTCCACTCGGAGCCACTATACTTTGGGTGCCTGACCGAGACCATTGCCACTTGCTTGGTTTGTCTTCAAAACCATTTGATCTCAAGTCTATCCGAAATACCCCCTCTATTTCCACTAGGGTACGTCGAAAACAGGCGATTTTCGATATCGCCATCGGCTTGGTGCGGAAAATGTTCTACTCATCAATAGAAACAAAGTCCTCTTCACCGATTTCAAAAAAAGTTTTGGTTTTGGCCTCTTCTTTTGCCTTGAAAATCGTCAAAAATCGTCAAAAATCGAAAAAATTGACGAAAAATGCCGAAAACTAAGCAACCCGCACCACATGTAAAGTGGTTGAAATTTTTCACCAATATAGCCAAAAAGTTCATTTTAGGACTTCTATTTAACCACAGAACAATAATATTTAACTAGCTTTTACTCCCTAACACTCTACAGCTTTTTTGTGAAACACTAAAAAAGCGCAGTAAAACGAGCCTGAGGTCCGGATATTACGCATATGCATAAGTCGATCTGACGCTGCTACATCTAAGTTTTGGTTTCGGTTTTGAAGCAAAAACTAAACTAAGGGCTTCTAATGAAATAAATTACGTGGGTGGAAACGTTGTTTATACTATTGTGCCTCGGTACGGTGGTGTGAGAAGCGAGGGGGAGAAAGGTACACACACAGTTACAAGTAAAGTTAAACATATGGACAGTCGTATCAGTGGCGTAGCGTGCAATTTGGCAACGTTGCAGTTCGTTCATTTAAACCCATGAAAAGGATCGAAGAATTGGGTATTCGGTGAACACTTTTTGCATTCGACCTTTTATATTGGTTTAAATGGACAACATACAACGTTGTCAAATTGCACGCTGCGCCACTGAGTCGTACAGGTCTCACCATTTTGAGTTCCGTTTTACTAAGAGCCCATTAACACGTTTGGGTTATCGATACCATCGTTGGTATTGACACTATGGTTTCAATATTCGTATCATTAGGTACCGGTATTGATCTTTCGGCCCGGAATCAATAAATAGGTAACTAAAGTGAAATTGACAGATATCTAGAAAACTGAAAAGTGAAATTATCGAAAAATTCAGCGCTTTAAAATGGAAAACGGTGTTTTTACAGTGGTAAGTAGGTGAATTAGCGTAACTTATAAGTTATTTATAAATACGAGGTGATATCGCGTTTGCCAACGGACGTGCAGCAACAACTGACAATAAGTATCGATTCTTTATGGTTGAGGTATCGATACCAAAATATTTACAATCTTACATAGAACCAGCGCAGCGTGGTGATCTTCTTATAGACACTTCGCACGACTGACTGTTGAAAGATGACACACTCACATCCTTGCCTATCGTCTTTTGTGTAAAATGTCACTAGTTTCAAACTTTTTGTTCATAAACTGAGCTGTTTACCGCAAAATAGCATATATATCAGCGGCCGAAAAATGTTGGGACCAAATGGTAGTAAGGAGAGTGACCGTTTCGTCCAAACATTTTTCGACCTCTGTTAATCGTGAATTAAAACCAAACGTGTTGATAGAATTACTATGCGTTTTAACTGAGAAATTTTCGTGCTTCCTAGAGTGACAGCTAATCTTGGTTTGAAATTATAAAAATGAACTAAATCATTCCTACGTATGTAACTCGCTATTACTTCAGTACTCTGTTATGCGACTCAATGAGCGCGCGGCATATTTTCACTTTCTTTCCGCTGGATCTCCTAAATCAGATTTTCTCGACTAACCAACCACGTTATGCAAGTATTGTATATTTCACTCAGATGTTTCTATTAGAGAATGAGAAATGTCCACCATGGGCTCTTATTTAAACGGAACTCAAAATGGTGAGACCTGTGCGACTCAGTGGCGCAGCGTGCAATTTGACAACGTTGTATGTTGTCCATTTAAACCAATATAAAAGGTCGAATGCAAAAGTGTTCACCGAATACCCAATTCTTCGATCCTTTTCATGGGTTTAAATGAACGAACTGCAACGTTGCCAAATTGCACGCTACGCCACTGATACGACTGTCCATATGTTTAACTTTACTTGTAACTGTGTGTGTACCTTTCTCCCCCTCGCTTCTCACACCACCGTACCGAGGCACAATAGTATAAACAACGTTTCCACCCACGTAATTTATTTCATTAGAAGCCCTTAGTTTAGTTTTTGCTTCAAAACCGAAACCAAAACTTAGATGTAGCAGCGTCAGATCGACTTATGCATATGCGTAATATCCGGACCTCAGGCTCGTTTTACTGCGCTTTTTTAGTGTTTCACAAAAGAGCTGTAGAGTGTTAGGGAGTAAAAGCTAGTTAAATATTATTGTTCTGTGGTTAAATAGAAGTCCTAAAATGAACTTTTTGTCTATATTGGTGAAAAATTTCAACCACTTTACATGTGGTGCGGGTTGCTTAATTTTCGGCATTTTTCGTCAATTTTTTCGATTTTTGACGATTTTCAAGGCAAAAGAAGAGGCCAAAACCAAAACTTTTTTTGAAATCGGTGAAGAGGACTTTGTTTCTATTGATGAGTAGAACATTTTCCGCACCAAGCCGATGGCGATATCGAAAATCGCCTGTTTTCGACGTACCCTAATTTCCACCCATGAATAATTTGGCTGTGTAATTATATGTAGATTATGATTTATTTTAATCCCCGCTTCATTTTTTCAACAGGTTCAGAAAAATCTTTGTGGGTTTTGGCACTATGGCAACGATCTCAAGTTCTGTTGCAGCTGGCAGAATTTTCGCACTGTCTCGTGGACATTCAATTGTGTCTCAAAGAAGGATTGCAGGAAAACTTGAAGTTAGTATGTTTATTAACTGTCAGAATAGAAAGGATACAGAAATCTTATCAGGGGTGATTTCACAATAATGGGAATCATATGTCACCAGGTCGGCCAGGGGCTTTGGACCATATGTGAAGGATAAAAAGCTAACTTCAAAATCCTGTACGAGGTAGGGAGACAAATAACAGTGAAAAGAATTATCATTGCAGTGGAACATGTCACACTTTTTCAGGTGGAATTTGTACACTTTGTTTCTTATCCCAGGAGTGAATCTTTGATTGAAGGGATGGTTTTTCTACCGAAACACAATGAAATACCTTTGCTGCGCCGATTTTTATCTTAATTAGCGTTAAGTAATTACTTAAACAGCCAAAATGGACTTTGAATGAATCTTGGAAAGGAGTTAATCATAGTCTGAATGGGTGGCAACCTGTATTGTACACTTTGTTACGCATTAAAAATGTGCTGTGAGCCAGGCAGTGAACGGTGCTGGTTTTCACCTATGGCATCCACTTGGCATTTTATGGCAAAATACTTTCTAGGAAGATCAGCTGATACCGATAAGTACCACTCTGTTTATTAATATTGGAATTTTATCAATATTTATTTTTCATGAGTTGAAGGCTCAACTATATCTGTCATCGTGAAATCACTCTTAGGATCTTTGTTAAATCTAAGGCTTGTCTAAACATCCGTGTTTTTTTGTTTAGGCAAGCTTTATATTTATGAAACAATGAGGACAAAATATGTTTGATCATACTTACACTTGTCATTTGTATCACACCTTAGTTTATCATTTCGATGGAACCTGTCCCGCTTTTTTTATATTATTATTATTATTTATTTTTGAGAATCTCAATTTTCCTCTTTATTTAGCTTTCCAGTAATCAAATAACCTATTTATGTGTGTATTTGGTTCTGAAATTTCTGTTGACTTTCTCTTTTTTACAGACATACAAGTAATAATTTTCAAACATTTTTCTCAACATCTCGGATGATGTAAAAAGAAAGAAAAAAATTATGATAATAAGTACCTACCTACTCTTGTATTTCTTTACAAAAAGGAAGTACCAAAGAAGAAAAAAATTGAATCATTGAAGGAGGAATCTTCTTTGCAAGATGAATCACATATTACGCTCTTTTTCTAAAAGGTAGGCATTTTTTATTTTTCATTTTGAATTTTAAATTTTTCAGGCCAGAAGCATACTTGAGAATGGCTGAGTGTTACATCGGTTTGAAAGACTTCATCAAAGCCAAACTCACTCTTTCGATCATTGGAAAGTTAGTGGAGAAAACCTTTTCGCAAGATGTGGTTCAAATGAAAACATGGGAAGCAAAAGTCAAAACAAAACTGGAAGAATTAGAGTTTGAAAATCCAGCCGACGTGAGGAACGGAACAGATGAGATTAGTAAGATTTAGTTCTATTCTTGTTTTTGCATATATTAGCATACAGAATACTCCTATCAGAACAGAAACTTAAATTCATTTCGAGACTTTTCTTTATTTCGGGTAATTTTAGGTTTGCCATGTTGGAAAGTGAGGATTTTTTGGCAATCTCCGACAACCAGCTGAGTCTTGATTTGTTGAGAGTCAACCCTGACTGTAAATAAAATCTCTGAAAGTATGTCCGCCATCTTAAAAAGTGAGCTGGCACAGTTAACTCCGGTTGCTGGAGCTTGTCTCAGTGACCAAAATTTTCAGGAGAGCAAAAATGAGATGTCGTTGTCGAAATAATGAGTTTTCTGTTTTGATACCTAACGCTCTCTAGTAGCCTTAAGAGCAACTACGCAAAGTTTCAGTTTATAATATAGCCAGTAAAGGCCATAAAAATGCATAAGATACATTTTACTGTTGACTATTGACTTTCTACAACTTAAACTCCGTTTTTCTCAAAATCATATTATTTCTTTTTAAAACTTCAAAATTCCTCCACCATTTATTGAATTTTTGCTTGCTGCTGGTCTTTAACTATCCACTATAACCTCTCCTATACAGTAGTATCAATATCTCAATTTTTGTCTGGATGAAGATAAGGTCGGTTTTTGTCAGAACGTGTCACATTTGTTGAAGAGTTTTGAAGGTAAATCTAGGTCCAAAATAACAAATTTCAAACTGACTCTGATTTTTCCGACAAGGACAAGACTTGAGTTTTTGCAAAAAACAGAAATTATGATTGGCACCTAGATTAAGCTCAGGAAACAAATTGAGAAAAGGGAGGAAATTTAATCATTTAAAAAAAGGAAACAACTTTGTGAAAGGTCCTTCATCTTGTCATGTCTGTATGATTGAAAATTGAAATATGTTTCACTGTTACAATTATTAATATCTTCACTTTATCAGTGAATGGGTGGCTTGTCCAATGTCTTTGTTTCAAAAGCTGTGTCCAACAATGATCTTAACAACATTCTCACAAAGTTTTCAACCTCTTTTTTCAGAAATTCCAGTTTTAACAAACGGGCCGCACTCAAAATTTGCTTGCGCCTCAAGTCTACTCCGGCTGGACAAAACGGATGTTGAAGGGCGGTTTTTTGTTGCACAAGATCCAATTCAGACAGGTGATACCTTGATCACTGAAGATACATACGCAGCATGTTTATTACCTGATAAGTGTGGCACACACTGTTATCATTGTTTCCACAGGTAACTACAGATGCTTTACTTCCTGTTTGCCCCTCTTTTAATTAAAAAGAAAGAAAAAACAAGTATCAATTTTTTAAAATCCCAAGTGTGTGTATATGTGAAGTGCCAATAGAAAAGGCCCTTCATTTTCATTGGTACAAAAAATGAGATTTTATCTCTACCGTGTAGAGGAGGTATACCCGTCACTTTGACGCTAAAAACACCCAAAAAGATGGAATATTGTGTTCCATAGAAAAGGGACCTTAAACATCACCCTTTTAAATAACATGGTGAAATTGAGGGCCAATTTGAAAGCCGTAGTACAATATGGCATGTGATGTATCATAGTCTTTCCGAGTAGTCTTCAAGTGTAACAATATTTTATTGTTAATTTTTAGCTCTAAAGTGGAAATGTTTTTCCTTAAAATTTGCCTTATTTTCAGACTGAAGGTACCAATACCTTGTCCCAACTGTAGCGGTGTCTCATTTTGCTCTGTCGAATGCCAAGGGAAAGCGATGAAAACCTATCATCAGTACGAGTGCAAATATTTAGATCTCATGATTGGTGCTGGAATGAGTATTCTGTGTTTCATCTCTCTCAGAATTATTACTCAACAAAAAATTGAGTATTTCCTCAAATTAAAACATAACTTGAAGAATCCTTGGTTTCATGAATATTGCCAGGTATCGTTATTTATTTATTTATTTATTCATTCATTTGTGAGATATTCGAAACTCATTTTCGAGAAGAGACACACATGTCAAATGTGAGGGCGACAAACGGGTCTACGATAAGCGTGAGAAACAGATCGTAAACCGATGTGTTACCAAGGTTGGAGTTAATAAGAGAGTGAATTGTTGATAGTGAATCATAGAGTAGATATACATCACTTCAAAGAGAGTTGAGGGAGAAGAACTGAAGGAAGAGTTACACAGTTGCATAGAGAGAATATAAATATAATAAAAAAAAAAAAAACAAGAAAAACAAAAAACAAAAAACAAACGAGTTACACAAATGGATAGAGAAACGAAGCAGAAACAGAGAGTGGAGTAATATACATGAGAAAAGAGAGAGAAAAAATATATTTTTAGCACTTTACCTCCTTGAGTGCTCTAAGTACTTCCTTCCCAATTTGAGAGTCCCTGGCAGGTCGCCGTTACTCTCCTCTTTCCTATCCTTTGTTTTGAGAATACTTTGATTGTCTTTCCGACCCCTTCTTTTTTTATGCAGTCCAGTCGTTCGCTGTGAAATATCAGCATAACGAACCACGTGTTTGGGCGGCTGGACTTTACTACTACTACTACTACTTATTTATTCATTCATTTCTATCCTCATCTTGAGAATACTTTGGTTGTCTCTCCTCCCTCTTTTTACTTTCTCACTCTAAGGAAGTTAGAAATATAAAGTATTGCCATGTTGCGGAGACGCAACAGCCCTGCGCAGCTGTTTGTATCCCAGCCTAACTTTTGAACCAATGGTCCATTTACATCCAAATTTTGCAGAGAAGTTGCTTTTAACATTCATCATAGGAACTTTTTTTTTGTTTCTTCAAAATTTCAAATGTTAAGCAAGTTATGAAGTATAGAAGGTTTCCATTAAAATCAATGAAAAAATTGTTAAAATGAGTAAACATAGGGAAAAATTGGAATATTTCAAATGTAGCTGTTTAAATTTCGATTAAAATTTACAAAAACATTTTGCAACCAGCCTGCTGTAAAACAACAGAATCACACAAGTAGCCCCAAAATTCACAATATAATAAAGAACAAAACAGGATCAAAGCTAAAATATCAATTAAAATAAAATAAAATGATCGTGGGACGTTTCGAGGCTCAAACAGCACACTTCCTCAGCCACTCCAGTTTTACTGTAAAATTAACCTCTTAAGTGGGGACAGTGGGTCTCCCCCAGAATATTAAAGGGGAGTCTGGGGCCCCCCAGATTAAGTTGGATGTGAGAAAGAGTTTGTGGGGTATTCCCTACAGTTTATTTTTTTTAAAACAAACCAGTCTTTTGCTGTGAAATATTGGCATAACGAACCTCCTTGTTTGGGTGGCTGGACTTTACTATAGTTACTACTACTACTATTAAAATTACTAGTTTTCATATTTTCTCTTCCTGGAAGTTTTCTACTTGTTTAATTCCCTTGTTTCAGTTGTTCAATCTTGTAACGCACGCTGAGAAGAGGACAGGAGAAGATCTATTTCATCGTACTTTGATGTCGCTGTTTTTGTTACAAATTCTGAAAAAATCCGGGTATTTCGGTCCAGAGGCAACTTTGAAGGAAGGTAAGAGTTTAGAATTAAAAGATCAAAGCTTTTTGACTGTTAGCCACAGAAGCACTCACAGAAATTGACCGCAGGGGGTTTTCATTATGAACTTGGTAAATGACTTGACCGCTTAGAATAGAATAGAATAGAATAGAATAAATTTATTGTCTCATTTCATATTTACACAAAATGATAACAAAGTCACAAAGAAAACAACACTTAATTACAACAATTTTTGTCTTACAGAACCATTTTTGTCTTAGTACAAGATTAAATAGGTTAGAGCAAACAAGCAATCAATGAGCCAAAATTCACTTCTAACAGCACTGCTGTGCTAAGGAAGAACACCATTAAGCAACATGTGTTACTCATGCTGTTTTTGCAATGTAGCTCGGGGTCTTCAAGGCAATTTTGGGATTCTCTGATGCCGCCAATGTGATTTTTATGGGTTTTTACCAGGGAAAGGACCTTCCATGATGCTGTGTTGAAAGTTTGCAATAGACCTATTGCGTTTAGACAAGCGGCACATTTACTCATTTTTTGTACAAAAAAAAAAAAAAAAAAAAAAAAGTTGAGACTTTGAATGTTTCCAAAAAAACTCCAGTCCTCAATCGTAGGATGCAAGATTTGAAATTATAGTTCTAAATTCCTGAGTGTGTTTTCAGTTTGTTGTGCACTTCACCGCTGTTTTTTATTTTTGATTTTTGATTAGTTTAGCCTTTGGTTGATATATATTAATTTTTTTCTTTTCTTCCTTACAGATAAATTATCAGAGACAGAAATTTTTGTAGGAAGTTTACTTTTGCGGCACTTACAATTTCTCCAATTTAATGCGCATGAAATCTATGAAACCGCATTAAAGGCTGGTGAAGAATATTGCAAAATTCATAATAATTACATCGGTGTTGGGATCTATCCAACTACATCCTACTTCAACCATGATTGCTATCCGTCAGTTTGTAGGTGAGTTTAGGAAATCATGCCTCATTTTAGTGTCAAGACTCTAGCATTAAATTGGCGAACTTGATTTTTATTTGATCACATCCAAAGACTTTGACAATTTTATTTGATTAAGTCTAAAATTTACACAAAACCAGGTCTGAGAGGTTTTTTGGCTGTCCAATTCCCATTTTTAGCTGGAACAATTAAGTTAAATGTCATTAATTAAATAGGGAAACAGCTGAAACATGCACCAATCTCTAAGCTCGTCAAGTTGCTTGACTAATTGTTTGGTCCCGCCGTGGGATCAACACCTCAATACCTGCAGAAGCGGTGCTAGAATAGATTATAAAAATAGCAAGCCGTTTATTGTTAAAAATACAAAAAACAAATTCAGCCGTAGCTGTGGGCTTTGGCTGCTTTCGGCACAGAATAATACAATCAGAAGGGAAACTCCCATAAGAGCCAATGGAAACAAGATTTGGAATTTACCAGCACAAACTGGCAACTGTGCCTACTCACTTCTCAAGATGGCGGACATGCTTTTTCAGGCTATACAACCAATCACAACTCGGCCAGTTGCCGAAGATCTGCCGAAGATTGCCGAAGATACTCACTTTCGAACATGGCGGCCCGAAGTAAAGAATGTTTCAAGATGAATTAGAGTTTCCGTTCTGATTAGAGTATTCTGTGCTTTTGGGGGAGTTACAAAGTCGGCAAAATTGGAAAAAAATACCATTGAATAGTTATACAAAAAGATCCCTACTTTACTTTTTTTTTTAATTTTTTTTTTTTTTAGACAAATTTAACGTTTGATTTTAATTTAATTACTTTGACATTTAATTAGTGTAAAATTCGGAGTTTTTTTAATTTCCTTCCAATACTAAATTTACTATTTTTCAGATATTTTGTTGGTAATAAAATGATCTTGAAAGCTCTGCGCCCACTATGTAAGAACGAAGTAGTTGGTGAAAACTATGGCCCTATTTTTACGAAGAAAACTGCACCAGAGAGGCAACGAGTACTCCTGTCCAGATATAGATTTCAATGCAATTGCAGAGCCTGTATAGAGAATTGGCCTCTCTTTGATAACATAGATCCATCAGTCTATAGAATTAGGTATGTTGTCTCCAAATTTATCTTAAGCAAGGCTTCCCTTCCACACTCTTCCACTCTTCCAGTGGCGTAGCCAAGGGGGGTGGGGGGCTCCAGGGGGTCTGGGTGCCCCCTGTTTGACACCGAACTTTCCTCTAGTGGAAAGTAATTGTCTACATTTTCAGAGAAATTTTACCAAATTTCAATTTTCGAACTCCCCTGCGCCCTCCTCAAAAAATTCTTGGCTACTCCGCTGTTATGACTTACGAAAGAAAGTATAGGTTGTCCCAAGAATGATTGGCCTTGACAACTGTAGCTTTAAATGAAAACATCAGTTCCATCCTCAGATAGAGCAACCTGATTGGTCAGGAGCCGTAAGAAGCTGATGTTTTCATGAAAACCATAGAAGTGTCAAATCCAATCTTTTCTGGGGCAAGCTATACCCTGATCGAAATTCTTTTTGTTTAACTTTTCCGTTGTTTTTAGTAGAATTCACAATTTGTATGACAGTACTTCATTGTATGTCTCTGTTTAGTCTTTAGACACTAGAGAGCTGCAAAATTGTTTAAAGGTTGCCAAGATTCAAAAGAGTGAAAATTTTGACCAGAATACTTTATAAGGTCATAGTGCCTTTATGGAAACTCCTTATAAGGAGTTCTAACATGACGCTTCATGGTGCTTAAATAGGGGCAAAAAACCAGCATTGGCAAGAAAGCAATCAATTTTTTACTGTCTCCATAATTCACCGCTAACTGGCGTTGTCTTATGGAGCTGCCTGTGTTAAATCAACAGCCAATCAGAACTCATTGAGTCTGAGTTGGTACTGCCTCTAAAGAGTTTCCATAAAGGGGCTCTACCGCATTCTTATTGTTTGTGTAGGGTGCTTTATGCGTCAAGTAAAATGATGTGGTAGGAAAAGTCAAATCCACAGCTATCATAGATTTTGCATGCAAGCATACTTCAAGCAGAAACTCTGAAAGTTTCAAGCTGAAACACTAAAAAATAAAGCCCGGATTTTGGAAAAACCAAAATTGAAAACTATGCAAGTGCCAGCGATCTTCGATTTTGCATTTTTTCTTTGTTTACAATTTAAAATGCCATGAACACGTTTTCCCAAAAGTAACTCATGGCGCTATCCATTGGATTGAAACCTGGAAAAGTTTGCCTGGAATCATCTTAAAAAGAAAATTTGAGTGTTGCTGGGGAAATCTTTGTGCAGAAATTGATTGCCTGTTTCATATTGTCTGTCGGATTATATCCCTGACTGATGATATGAAAAATTTTGAAGAATATTGGAATTTTGAGACAAACAAACATGAACTTTTGCCGATTGTTTGAAACACGAAATAACGGAATAAACTTGTTTTTATTCAGGTGTCAAGGTAAAGGCTGTGATAAGGCCATCGTATCAATCAATATCAATGAGGGGGATAGTGAAGATAATAAATCGGTGACCAAAGATGTGATAAAATGTTCAAGCTGCGGCTACAGTTTAAAGCGAGTGGCTTTGAACGAGATGAGGAAGCTGATTTCGGGACTCGAGGAGAAGTATGAGGAAGGAAAGAAGGAGCTTGACAAGGGGAAGATTGAAGCGCCGTAATTTGCTTGTCTGCGTATTCTAATTCGATGACCGCCATTTGTATTCCTCCTGTGAAAAACCTGTGTTTGGCTCATGAAGGGTTACGTTTGTGTTGGGCTAACGATGGGAGTAAATTTATTGTCACGTAGCCATGGAGTGTTTTTATTCAAAGGGAGTTGTCCGGGTGCCAAGACAGTTCGTCCAACGGACGTTTTGTCCAAAATATTTTGTCCGCATTTACTTCTATCCAATGTGTCTAAGCATTATTGTCCACAATACAAAAACGTCCAACATAAACTTAGGCTAATTCACGTTGTTGTTTTTGAAAGGTTTTGTCCCCATGCAAATATTGGCAACATATTCGTTCGTCCAATTTAATGAAAAACTATCCAGTCAGGAAAAAATAGAAAAAAGAAGATTGTTTAAGGTGAATTTTTTTCTTATCAATGGACTTTGCTCTATTGTTGTTTCCAAGGAGAGTGATATCTTTGTCCTTTATATCAATGAATGTAAAATGTTAAATTTTGTCCTTGGCTTGATGAAAATGTACCTTAATTTGGACGTATTCTGCCTTTGGCCAAAGAAATAATTAACCAATTTTACCATTTGTTCGTTTTAATCAGAACATTATTTTCCTGGACAAACTTACCTAGTGGACCAAAAGTCACTTCCGACCAACTGTTTGTTTGGACAAAAATGAATGGACAAACTGTCTGGCCACTGTTGTCTGTCCCTATTTTTCCAATGTGAAACATCAGAAACAAATACTGCCGTGCTAAGGAAAAACGCCATAAGCACCATGTGTTACTTAGACTGTTTTTGCAGTGAAGCTTGGGCCGCTAATTTTATACCGAGTTCCTCTTCAGGAGTTTATTATTGTTGTACTTACGTGGGTCACTCATTTCTCTTTAATAAAGGCTCCCTGCTCGTCCAAGCATTTAGGAAAGACCGACCTCCTATTGTTCAATGCTAGGATCCTTGGAAGGACAAACCATTGGAGACATAGGTAGCGTTCTAGAATTCAACCATTTACTGCATCCGTGCAAAAAAGATTACATTATCCTGTGATACTGTATATCTATGTACATTGGAAAGTGCTGCTATTCATAATCTTTTCTGCATCGAGGCAATAAAGGGATGAATTCTAGAATGGTACCATTGGAGGTGAGAGTAAACTGAAGAATAGGGACCCCTAGCTACATCGCAAAAACAGCATAAGTAACACATGACGCTTACGGCATTCTTCCGTAGCATGACAGAATAGAGACCCAACACATGTTGTGCTGCCCATGTTGTGAAAGTGAGGCGAGTGAAATGGGTTCACTTTTGTTCAGAGGCGCAATAAAACAACAGCTAACAGTCGCCTACCATTAATTAGTGAGCATTGCTCCAGTTGAAATCCACCTGAAATTTCGCTTTGAAATCAAAACTTCAATGAATGAAGGCGTATAATTTTGAAATAATTAATCAGACATTTTTACTCTGTCAGAAAAACGCCAATTCAAATCATGAAGAAAATCTCACTCAACAGTAGGCGGCTGTTGGCTCCCAGAGTTGGGCTATGAGACTCAAGTACCGAGGTCGAACTGCCATGTTCTTTTAGTAAGTATAGTATTCGTTCTGACTCTCCAAGCACATTTTGTACTCGAGATTCGGAAAGTTTTCAAACTGTTATTGAATAGTGATGCGGAACTGTTTTTTTCCCCCCCAAAAATCAAGGGTAACCTAGCTTGTAACCTAGGGTGTGGAAGCTGTTCTCCTCTCAAGAACAAAATATACTCGGAGAGGCAGATCGAATATTAAAACTACTTGGCAGTTCTACCTCGGTACTCGAGTCCCTTTTACCCAACTCTGGCCGCCACTCCAAACCCTTCTCTTCAATAGATTGTATTCATAGTGGAGGCAGTGTTTCCGAATAGTACAGATTTTTTTTTATATGTATATTTGTGGGAAGATAATGCTGTTAAAAAATACTGCTGTTGCATCTCTATACTATGAACCTGATCAAAGAGAAGTGTTTAATCTTGATCGAAATTCCACAGCTCATCTATTTCCTTCCTCATTAACCTTCTAACTCTCTCCCATGCAATCACTAATTTTTCCAAGAAAATCTCTTGAAAGAATAAACATCAAGTTGAAACTCTCAATTTCAAGGAGTTTTTGTCTCGTCTTTCCCCCCTTGCAACAAACGCAGCGCAACAAATGCAGCGCAACAAATGCAACGCAACAACGCAATTTGCACTACGTAGCACAAATTACAACTAACAAACTAATTTATAAACACTCATCAATGGGGCATTTTGTCTGAGCGACAGTAATATTCTCCAAAGATTTGACCATTCGTGGTAATGAGTGAAAGTGAGATGTATCTCAATCCCACCGCACATTGATCCACGCTCCCTCACTATTCCTTTCAATACAAGAGAAAGCTCAGTTGGAGTTTTGAAATAACAACTAACGCGAAGATCGAACGTGTCACTTGTGAGGTGCCAATCGAGTACCGTATCAGTTGACCACCGATGCTGATGCAATAATGTAGCATTCGATTTGTCAACGTTGGACTGTCTGCAAGGGTCTGAAATTTTGTATTTTCTCTAAAGAAAATGATCGTTCTTGATGAGCTCAGAACAGTGGTGCCTTTGGTTTTTTCACAAGTGCCTCGGTTTTGGAGTTACACACATGTTAAGGTGCAAAAATTGTGTGCGTAGTAACATCACTACGCAAAATACCCATTTAAAACAATGTATTTTGGGCCAAAATCTCATCTGCGGAACAATGAGATTTGATTAGAGACCAAGGACATCTTTGTTCTCAGCTCATCAATTACTTTCATTTTCTTTGTAAAATCAAGACATTTCGGACCCTTGCAACTGCCCATTGAGGCTGTTACCAGAAAAACGGCCCATGAAAAAAGGGGTGTGCTCCTACTGAGAAATCTTATCTGTGATGGAATAGAGACTTTTGTTTGAAGAGTGCACCCTATGTTTTATGTGACCTTTTTACGGAAATGGCTTCAAGTATTAAAGGGGAATGATACAAAATGGGAGAATATCAAACAATGTCTCTATCTCATTTACTTTACAGCTGACAAATTTACTTGGATACGTTTTGGATACATTTTTTCTCTTCAATGAAGTTAACAAAAGTGTCAAGTTTGTGGTGGAATGGGGCTGAAAAATCTACTCAGATACCTTTTGGATATATTTTTTCTCTTTAATGAAGTTAACAAAAGTGTCAAGTTTGTGGTGGAATGGGGCTGTTGTACACTTTTGCTGTAAGTGATTCAATAGTCGATTCTGGTGTAAAAACATTCAGGAATAACGATGGCAGCTCTAAAAACTTCAGAAACCCACTCCTAAATTCAATAAACGTTTTTATTAGAGCAAGTGTAATGGTTGTGTAGGGCAGTAATAATGGGAGATTTCTATCTACAAATTCTGTAGGTAACTCCATCAAGAGCTTGCGCAAATAAAAGATTTTATTGAGTTAATAAGTGCTTTTCGAAATTTTTTAGTGCTGCCATCTTTATTTTTGGTGGTTTTACATCAGAATCAACTAATAAAGTGCTTATAGCAAAAGTGTGCAACAGCCCCATTCCCTGGACATTTCAGAGAGGAGTTCGGGATGGGGGGGCGGGGGGGGAGGGCTTCCCAGGAATCAGGAAAAATAATCGAAATTTACGAGCTACACATTATGGACTTTTGTGTTACCTTCAAGGCTGGAAGCTGTGTAATTAAATTTTGGATTCAGTCCCTATTCCCAGCTCAGGTTTTGTGAGGTAGTTTTTTCGGTTCTAGTTCCAGGTCCAGTTCCAGTTCAATTTTGGAACCTGAAAGTAAAATTAGAGAAAAAGAATTAGGGTAGGATTTAAAGATGGAATCTTGTTTAGTTATTTATGTTTACTTGCACTCATAAGAACTCATAAACGACCAATTTAGGAAAATGTTGAAGGAGAATAATCTAATAAGTATCCAGTATTCGGCTCTCAGAATTATATGGGTCCCAACGGTTTTAAATTTTGGTTCCAGTTCCCAACCCTCGAAGTAACTTACCTTTCTACTTCAAGTCTCAAAGCTGAGTGAGAATCAATTCCATAGCAGTCTTTTGTTTTCGTTGTCGTTACATAAAATTTCATGGAGCATTCCATGGAGTATTGGGTGTTCACCGAACACCCAATACTTCGATCTCTTTCATGGGTTTAAATGGATGAACCGCAACGTTGTCAAATTGCATGCCACGCCTTTGGCTTTTTGAAATACTGATACATTCGGGTCAATAATACCACCGATCCGTTCCGTATTGTTTTTTAAAAAAAATGCAACGCCGTGTGAATTTTAAAGTAATCTTGTGCCTACTGCCCAACATCGCTTTTGTCGGATGTGCGTCAGTAGCCACTCGTTCTATTTTGCCATTCAACCTATGCGAAAATATCGATTTTAGGTGAGGCACAGCGCCTCACCAAAAAATCGATTATCTTACGTAGGTTTAAATGGGAGGAATCCAATGTTGCCACATTTCAAGAGCCGCCGCTGACGTGCGTTGCTTGTAGTATCGAGTCGCCTTTGCGACTCACTGTGGTCTGCGATCGGAAAAAAATTGGCCAGAAATCAGTGAAAAAATGCGTGAAACTTGGCAACAATGTGTTTTCTCCATTTAAATTCACCAAAAAAGTCAAACGGTTCAGTCATCGGCGATGACCAAGCACTTCGATCTTTTTAATGTGTATAAATGGGAAATAGGAACGTTGCCAAATCGCACGCCTCGCCGCTGGAAAAAAAAGTCATTAATCATAATTTTTTTCGAGTGTTTAAGTTCAATTTAACAGTTTCTAGTGACAATTTTAGGTTTAAATTATCTGTTTCAAGTGTATATTTTTATTGAAATTGGCCTTGAAAGTTAATATAAATTCTTTCTCATATTGTGCCACTTTTTGACGATTCTAGACCACAGTGCGGTGGGATGTGGGTCGGCACGGCCGGCCGTCGCAGTTGGGCTCAAAGATTACGAACATTCCACATTTACTTTCAATTTGTAATCTTTGGGTGGGTGCGCGTTGTGAAAAAGTGGATGGGAAGTTCGCTTCCAGCAGTCTCGTTGCGTGCTGTCTCGCAACTCTGAATTTCGTCCATTTAAACGCATGAGAAAGGTCGAACTATCAGAGGTTCTCCTCAGCGCACTCCCTCAAAGCGATATTTTGCATGGGTTTAAATGAACGAAATGCAGCGTGACCAAATTACACACGACGCCACTGGCTTCCGCATTGACATTTTGCTCACATGATCTATTTTTATTTTGTTTTCCTTTCTCGTGTCTGCAACACGTGGGTTGCGCAGTGCGTTCTGCGCAGCCCGCTACCTCCCTTTACCCTCCCTTCCTCCTTCCCACCCCTTCCCATCACTCGTGCTCATCAGTCATCACGAATTCACGAACCTATTTTGTTTGAACAATCTTGATTTTCTCGTTTAATCGCCATATCTGATAGTAAAAACTCTCTTATCTCTAAGCTCTAGCACCAAGCCCTGTGGGTGTAAAAGTTAGAGCTTGTTTACGAGGAATCAACTGTTACAGACTTGTCAACAAATGATCGCCGTGTTGCCAGACTTTCGGGAAAAATACTCTTGTCGTCCTTTTTGTCAGAGGATGATCCTTCTTCAAACGCTAGGCCACATTAGGCTGCTGATAAATACGATGGTAAATTTTAATGGTCAATATTGGGTTTTTTTTTTTTTTTTTTTTTTATCGAATCTTTTGAGTTTATTCCAAAATTCCCTGCTTTTAAACTATTTATCGTTTAAACTTTTTATTTTCCTCCCTATCTTGCTGTGACGTCGCGTGCAATGTGGTAACGCTGCTTGCTGTCCATTTAAACGCATGAAAACGGTCGATACATTGGTGCTCTGCGCAATCCCTCGAATCGATATATTGCGTGGGATTCAATAGAAGAAATGAAGCGTTGTTTGAAAGAACGCGACACAACTAAAGGGTAGAGTGGATAAAGGGGTTTTGTGACATTTTGGAAAAAAAAATCGACTTAGCATCGATGAGTGCATCGTATGCATGATGATATTTTCAAAATTTTCCAACTTGATTCAAAAAAAGTAGGATATGACCCTACTTTCAAAGCTGTTGCGGTTGATGTTCAGCTAAAATGACGAAAAGTAGTTTTTCTCAAAATAAAAAAAAGTGTCACATACCCGTCAACTGTGCTCTTGAAGTCTGCCAAAATTTTGGTCACTAAGGAATAGTTCGTCGAAGTAGTCAAGAAGGCTGCTGCTTTCAGCCATTGTGATCCCTCTAAAGCACTTATCATCAAGTTTTTTTTCCTGTCTCTCTTTTTTCAGTAAATTTCAACATAAAGTTTAAATTGGACCTATTTTCCAGTTAATTCTACCAAATCAACATAATTTGAGCCGTTAATTTCAAAAACTTTTTCGTTTTCTTCCTCCTTTTTTTGGAATGGTACTATCAGTTTTTTTTTTTTTTTTTTTTTTTTTTTTTTAATTGTGCTCGAAAATAATTTTTTCGACGAATTGTGTCCAGAAGAACCCCTTTCCCATGTATGCCCAGGGGGTCGTCAATGACCTACTTGTTGAGTTATTTTAGAACTAACTTTCAGTCCATTTGGACAAATATTACTCTAAAATCAATTTTGGGAGTTTATAGGCTCCTAAAAATTCAGCTGCACCAAAAAATTTCCGTTTTTTTTCTCTTTTTTTTTCGTGTTTTTAGTTCTCAGATTGTGTTTCTTGAGAAAAACAACTAAAAATTTCAAATAATTCTAGGCACATTTTTTTTCTTTTCCCGCAGTTCACATTAGTCCAGTAATTCGTCTTTTTTTATGTTCGCAGTCGTTGACATTGACTCTCATGGAGCACTGTGACTGGTGTGACCATGTTGCTTGAAAATCACCGTTTTTTTTTTTTTTTTTTTTTTTTTTTTTTTTTTTTTTATAAATCAAATTGGGCTCGAAGACTATTGTCTCGATAAATTGTGCCGAAAAACCCAAAAAGCGACCCCCCCCCCTTCCCTCGATTCACAACTGCCCGCAGTTGTTTTCATATGATTCCATGTAAAAATTCTGTGAACCGCAAAAGGATGAAAAAAGATGGCTAACGGCTCCATGTTAAAATTATAGCTTTTTTTTTTTTTTTTTTTTTTTTTTTTTTTTTTTAATGCTCGTAGTCTTTCACATAGAATCTCAAAGGAGTTTTGCGAGCGGTGCAAACCACTGCACTGCTAGCGATTGTGAGCGATTATTGTCCACTTACGCGGAGCCTTTTGTGGCCCTGTGGCTCGATTTAAAGAAAGAAAAGAAAAGAAAAAAAAAATCGTTAACATTGTGCTCGAGAACAAATTTCTCGACGAATTATGCCCGAAAAATCATAAACCTCCAAGAGTTTTTTTTTTTTTTTTTTTTTTTTAAATAAGTATCCCGTCCACATTCGACCATAAGACACCATGCAAAACCCTGCGTACTCCGAACGGATAAAAAAACACGACTTTCGTGAACTGTAAACAGCTAGTCATAGACAATAGACATAGCCAACGTGAGTCATATGGCAACGCCGACTGTGATTTCAGTTTTCCCGCGTAACTAATCATAATTGCGTTGCGCAACCGCACTGCGCAGCTATTGGTTCCGTGTTCTTCACCAGTAAGTGCGTGTGTATTTGTGTGTGTGTGTGTATGTGAGTGGTGAATATGCAAGACCCAAGCCGGCCGGTTGATCGTCTTTTGAGCTGCTCTCCCGTTGTGAGGTGTCAAGTCCAAGACCACGTTTATTAGCCAAGAAGACCCCGAAGGCATGCCATGGCTCCCGTTCGCCTGCTGCCTGCCGCCCGCCACACGGCAAACCAACCCGCGACCTCATCTAAAACCAGGGATCAGTTCGAGATGCGGCTCTGTTGAAGCCGGTATATTTCCATCTCTTCTTTTACTCCTCCTCCACAGCTGATTAATTAAAACGTGGTTCGAACTACAAACTCGTATTTCTGATCGAGCGTGTTTGATTTGTGTCTAGCGAGGGAAAAAAAAAACAAAAAAAAACAAAACAAAGTTAAATTATTGTGTAAATAGGTGTGATTTGCTTCAAGATTTTTAACTCGTGTTCAAGTTAAGCTGTAATTAAGATAAAGAGGAAAATGTGTCTGACTTCGACAAATTCGCAAGCTTGTCTGGTACTGGAGGATGGCACCAAATTTGAAGGCTACTCTTTCGGTGCCAAATGTGATGGTGTTGATGCAGAAGTTGGTGAGTTTGAAATTTTTTGGTCAGGATGAAACACGCTTTGGTAGGAAACGAACGAGCTGTAATTTTAAAGAAAATTTGTTGAGAATATTTATTGCAGGTGTGGAGAAGCTGGAAAGTGAAATCTGCCTAGCGTAGTTGGATTTTTTTGGGTCACCCATTTTTTTTCTCTTTTTTTTTTTCAATTTATTTAATTTTTATTTATTTTTTTTTGGTTGACTTGTTTTTTTACCCGAATTTTGAAGTTTCAACTCGGGGATCTCTCGCAAATTTGCCGGTTTGTAATATAGGAATACTTACTGTACTGTTTTTATGGCTTTTTATGGCTTTTTTGGGCCACCCATTTTTTTTTCAATTTATTTAATTCCCCCCCCCCCCTTTTTGGTTGACCTGTTTCTTTACCCGAATTTTGAAGTTTCAACAATGTCTCTCGCAAATTTGCCGGTTTGTAATATAGGAATAATTACTATACTGTTTTTATGGCTCTGTATGTGTGCTAAAAAAGTCAAAACAAATAATAACAATACAGGGTGTTTTTGAAAAGCCGTACAGCACCTATACATTTCGACTTGTAATTTTGGATAAAAAGTTGCTGTTTGCGCCCCTCTTCGTCATTATTTAAGAATTTTTTTTTTTTTTGTCCATTTCCTCCTCTTTTTTCAGCAAGTGGTGGAGGGTGAGGGACATTAAAACATTTTAAATGTCAACTCCTATTTTCTGGTACTCTTGCAAAGCCTCAAAGGTCATAGAAAACTGATCAATATTCCGCAGATAGGAGGTCGATTTCTTTTTTGGTATTCGATAAATAGAAGCTCAAAGTTCAAAATCGATTCCTTTTCAAAAATTCCTACTCATAATTTCAAAAAAGTTGATCGGAAAAAATCAAGTGCTTGAAATTTTCTCCATGACATATATCTTTTTACTTTTTTTTTAAACTTTTTTTTTTATTTTTTTATTTTATTTTTTATATGAAAGGGTTTCTAATATTAGGTAAACCCTGAAAAACCTAGGATCATTAGAGAATTTAATTTTATCAGGGAAAATCATGGAATCACAAAGGAATTTAGATAGATCAAGCAACTGTGGATTCTTCCCATTTGAATGTATGAGACACTATCGCTTGGTCATAGGGCCATGGCTCCGTAACAAATCGATTATTTCTCATACGTTTAAATGGGGACAATGCATGGTCGCCAAATTCCTGGATCCTCCCATGAGTGAAATGCAAGGGAATATTCAGGGAATTTGGAACGCAAATCTGGGAACTAGGTCAGTGTCTTGAACTCATGACCCATTAACACTACAGGATCTCAAAACGAAATCTACCCTAGTTTGCTTTAATTCAGTGCATGGGCGCTGCCAGCAATTTGGCAACTGTGGATTCTTCCCATTTGAATGTATGAGAAACAATCGATTAGAAATCGGGCCATGACCCCCTAAAGAATCGATTGTTTCTCATAAATTCGAATGGGAAGAATCCACAGTTGTCAAATTGCTGGCTCCGCCCATGATTCAGTGGGTAGTTAAGTATTCTTACTCCGTGGTGTATGTTTTGCCTATCCTCTTTAATTGAAGGCGCTCAAAAGAATATCGCACAGTGAAGCGAGTTAATTTGAGGGTTCGAACATAAACGACTTTACAATTGTCTGTTTTTACGGTCACAAAATGCATTGTAATTAGTGATTCTTGTAGACAATTTTACAAAGAAACCAATGATATCACATTCAAACTTTTTTGTTGGTTATTAACGAAGATACAAACGTCTAAAGTTTAAGTACCATGTCCATTGTCCGGCCTCTCCCCTTGACTCGCTCCACTGTGTGCCGCCCAGTGGCGGCGCGTGCAATCTGGCAACAATGTATTTTGACCATTTAAACCCGTGTAAAATATCGATTCGAGGGAGTGCACTGTGCACCTCCGGGGTCGTAACTAGGCATGCATGCCCCCCCGCAAAAAAATAGACTGCCCCCCCCCCCCCCCCCCCCCCCCCCCCCCCCCCCCCCCCCCCACCCCCCCCCCATCCCCCCCCCCCACCCCCCCCTTCTCTTTCACTCCATCCCGGGCCTATGCCCCGGGGGCTTCTCATACACTCCGCGGAAAAGTTTGGATAAAATTTTTTTTTTTTTTTTTTTTTTTTTTTTTTTTTTTTTTTTTTTTTTTGTCAATTATCAAAAATCGCCTACCGCTCTTTCAAATTTTTTCTTTCGTTTCGTGCCTTAGTTGTTGCGAATTCGTCAATTAGTCTTCCAAATGTTCCTTTGTCACCTTTTTTTCGTTCATTTCACTACGTGCACATTTTCCGCACTCGAACTGGAGGTAGGAGCCTTAAAAAAACCACTTTTTTTTGGGATTTTATCCCGACTCTCCTTCTGTTCTCGTCGTCGCTTCCTAAATTCGCGCCACTTGGTTTTGGTTGTCGGGCCCTTTCACTCACGCGAACAATCGCACATCAACATTCTTATTAAAACTCCGTTTACTGTCGATTCCTTCAAACGCGCCCGGGAAAAAAATACTTGCAACCGTCCGAATAAAAGATTCGTGTTCGACTGAAGTTTACTTCTCTCCAAAACTAAACCTGGATGAAGCCAAGGGGTTCGAAATTTAACGAATTTAGATAAGGACTGAGCTGAGCAGGGTGCTAAAATTTCTAAGCAGCAAATTTACCCTGACCAGCAGCGGAAATCTGGACTTATCACGGCTGAGTGCTGGGGAGCATTTTCCATCAAGAAATCGAAAGTTTATCTCGCAAGTCGGAATCAAAAACGGTAGCCTAAGCAGAGCTAGGCCCGACCCGCTCGACACTTGCTTCCATCCATCCCCATCTTGCTCTTTTTCCGCTTTTTCCCTTTAAACATCTTCGTCCCTGTTTTCCTATTTTTGTTCTTCTCTAATTTTTTTTCTTACTTCTTTCTTCTTCTCTTCTTTTTTTCTTCTCCCCTTTCCCTTTCTTCTCTTTTTCTCTATCCTTCCTTCTTCTTTTCTTTTCCTTCCCTCTTTTCCTTTTTTCTTCGCCCGTTTTTCCCTCCTCTCTTTTTGCGCCCACCGGAGCCTTGCGCCCCCCCGCAATTGCGGGGGCTGCGGGGGCTATTGTTACGCCACTGACCTCCAGTTTTTCAACCTTTCTTTTGACTTTTTTGGACTCAATGCAACTTTGTCAGATTGCACGCGCCGCCACCGGTGCTGTCTTGCAAACTTCAACTATTTGTGGACTGGTCACTTTTAGTGTCAATAAGAAATTTAAATTGTATGATGAAGATCGAGTTACGCGTAAACGATTTCACCCGCGGGCGCGGTATCGGAAGGATATTAATTTTTCCCAGTAGCGAGGCGTGCGATTTGGCAACGTTCCTTTTTCCCATTTAAACACATTAGAAAGGTCAAATGGTCTGGTCATCACTGATGACTGAAGCGTTCGACTTTTTTGGTGAATTTAAATTGAGGAAATACATTGTTGCCAAATTTCACGCCTATCGCTACTGATTTTTTCCAAAATGCCCCGACTTGATGAATTTTTTGAGTTTTCGGACACGTCTAAAATTTTGTACGTGGAAATATTCTTGTGGTATTTTCCACGTGTTTTTTTTTTTTTTTTTTTTTTTTTTTTTTTTCAAACATTCTTCATACTTATTACATCTTACATCACAATTCCAAACTTAAATTGGTCTCAAAAGCACGACCATAAAAAAAAACCGACCTCCCTCACAATTTCAAATTTTAATTCATCATGTAAAAGGGAGATGAGGGAGACCATTAAAAAATTTACCCTCTCCCGCCTTGATATCTTCCTATGAAACAACGATAGATCATCTTTAAACCGACGAAGGGAGGGGGGACGCAGGAAAGGAATCATATTTCGCTGAAGAAGGCGTTTTATGCATATCGTCTAAGAAGCGTCTGATAAAATGAGTCATCAAGAGTGCAGTTAATTCAGGTAATTCCAGGGTCGACCGCGTTGACACTCACGTCGCGTCGCGTAGATCAAAAAGTCAACAGTTTTTGTTTAAAATTGACGAATTCGCGCAAACAATTTAAATTTAAGGAACGTCGGTACGTGCGAGCTTATACTTCAGGAAGATATCCTGAAAGTTTCCAGCTGAAACGCTCAAAAATAAAGCCGGGATATAATGAAATGCACGAAAATTCTCATAAGCCTTAATAAGAGCGAGTGAGGTAGATAGACATAGTATCACTCGCACTTCCTAAGCTTATGGCCGAATTTATAATTTCCAATATTACGGCTTTATTTCTCAACCAATTTTTCTTAAAAAGAAAGAAAGAAAAAAAAATATGCATAGGTGCTAATGTTCTTGGATTTTACATTCTTTGTTTTCAATTTAAAATGTCAAAAATACGACTTTACCAAAAATTATGTCTAGTAGCGCTAACCATCGGATTGAAATCTGGAAAAAATTCGCCTGGAATCACTTCAAACGGACGAATAGAGGGGGGGGGCAACAAAACGCAGACAAATCATAATATATCTCTGCGAAGAAGCTGTTTGATACAAATATTATATTGTCTTAAAAGAGTCTAATAAAATGAGTCAAGAGTGCCATTAAGGTGGAAATTAGAAGGTGGAAAAGAAATTAAGGGGGAAAGAATCTCATTTCGACTAGTGGCTTTCATAATCTTCATGAAAAGTTTAGCGGCACCCTGTATAGTGCACAATTATATGTATAGCTGCGGTTGGCCTGGATCAAACCGTACTCACACTTATTTAGTGACGTCTGCTCTTCGTAAAATGTAAATGCCTCTACACACTGGCGCAACCAGGATCTGTTCCATCTCTCTCATTTCCCATTTGAATGAATAAGTAGGAAAAGGACAGAAAGAGGGGGTTTCATCCCCTTGTACATCCTTGTCTAACATACGTTTCTTAATGGAGAAAAGAGAGAGATGAAGAAACTCTCGTTGCACTGGCGCAATCAGGATCTCTTCCATCTCTCTCATTTCCCGTTTGAATGTATAAGTAGGACAAGGACAGAAAGAGGGGGTTTCATCCCCTTGTACATCCTTGTCTAACATACGTTTCTTAATGGAGAAAAGAGAGAGATGAAGAAACTCTCGTTGCACTGGCGCAATCAGGATCTCTTCCATCTCTCTCATTTCCCGTTTGAATGTATAAGTAGGAAAAGGACAGAAAGAGGGGGTTTCATCCCCTTGTACATCCTTGTCTGACATACGTTTCTTAATGGAGAAAAGAGAGAGATGAAGAAACTCTCGTTGCACTGGCGCAATCAGGATCTCTTCCATCTCTCTCATTTCTCGTTTGAATGTATAAGTAGGAAAAGGACAGAAAGAGAGGGGGTTTCATCCCCTTGTACATCCTTGTCTAACATACGTTTCTTAATGGAGAAAAGAGAGAGATGAAGAAACTCTCGTTGCACTGGCGCAATCAGGATCTCTTCCATCTCTCTCATTTCCCGTTTGAATGTATAAGTAGGAAAAGGACAGAAAGAGGGGGTTTCATCCCCTTGTACATCCTTGTCTAACATACGTTTCTTAATGGAGAAAAGAGAGAGATGAAGAAACTCTCGTTGCACTGGCGCAACCAGGATCTCTTCCATCTCTCTCATTTCCCATTTGAATGTACAGGGTGTACCAGACCACCCGGATAGGTACTTTTTCTCGAAAACGGCTGGGCGTAGAGAGCTGAAACAAGAAAGTCAGATAGGGAATTGACCCCAAAGAATTCAATGAAAATATTTTCAAAGCCCCCCGAGGCCCCCCTGGGGGGTTTTGGGGGGGTTCAAAACACATTTTTCCATTTTTGGCGGGAAAAAGCCTAATAAAGGTACAAAAATAAGTTCAGATCCTGAAAGAACAACTCATTGCCAACATTTTTGTTCCAGTAAATTTTTCCAGAAAACCCCAATTTTTGGGGTTATGGGCCCTTTTAGGGGGAAATTTTCATTCGGCCACTGTGACCACACTATTCAATATTTTTACAAAAACTAAAAACCGCCTGAAAGAAGAGATCAAGACCTTTCGATTGATGTGCCACATAATACCTAAAAGTGAAAAATTAAGGCCCCCACTTAGATTCCAAAATTTGGGGGTCTTTGGGCCCCCTCACGTAAAAAAAGTCAAATAGCAAGGTATGGCTTGTGATACATCGATCGGAAGCCCTCAAAAAGTAGAATAAGATGGCGCAATCCAAATCCTCTACAATCATTACTTTCAAAATGGCGGCCATTTGAAAATTATGGGTGTTCAAAGGTAAGTCCTGGGAAAAGAGTCCGAGGTTGAACGATACATGGTTTGAAAGGCCTTAAAAAATGCAAACGAATGGCGCAAACCGCAAATCAATCCGCCTCTTCAATCAAAAGTCATGGCCGATTGAAACTTAAAGGGCTCAATAAGGCCTATTTAAGGCTGCTTAAATTTCAATCGGCCATAACTTTTGATTGAAGAGGCGGATTGATTTGCGGTTTGCGCCATTCGTTTGCATTTTTTAAGGCCTTTCAATCCATGTATCGTTCAACCTTGGACTCTTTTCCCAGGACTTACCTTTGAACACCCATAATTTTCAAATGGCCGCCATTTTGAAAGTAATGATTGTAGAGGATTTTGGATTGCGCCATCTTATTCTACTTTTTGAGGGCTTCCGATCGATTTATCACAAGCCATACCTTGCTATTTGACTTTTTTTACGTGAGGGGGCCCAAAGACCCCCAAATTTTGGAATCTAAGTGGGGGCCTTAATTTTTCACTTTTAGGTATTATGTAGCACATCAATCGAAAGGTCTTGATTTCTTCTTTCAGGCGGTTTTTAGTTTTTGTAAAAATATTGAATAGTGTGGTCACAGTGGCCGAATGAAAATTTCCCCCTAAAAGGGCCCATAACCCCAAAAATTGGGGTTTTCTGGAAAAATTTACTGGAACAAAAATGTTGGCAATGAGTTGTTCTTTCAGGATCTGAACTTATTTTTGTACCTTTATTAGGCTTTTTCCCGCCAAAAATGGAAAAATGTGTTTTGAACCCCCCCAAAACCCTCCAGGGGGGCCTCGGGGGGCTTTGAAAATATTTTCATTGAATTCTTTGGGGTCAATTCCCTATCTGACTTTTTTGTTTCAGCTCTCTACGCCCAGCCGTTTTCGAAAAAAAGTACCTATCCGGGTGGTCTGGTACACCCTGTATAAGTAGGAAAAGGACAGAAAGAGGGGGTTTCATCCCCTTGTACATCCTTGTCTAACATACGTTTCTTAATGGAGAAAAGAGAGAGATGAAGAAACTCTCGTTGCACTGGCGCAACCAGGATCTCTTCCATCTCTCTCATTTCCCGTTTGAATGTATAAGTAGGAAAAGGACAGAAAGAGGGGGTTTCATCCCCTTGTACATCCTTGTCTAACATACGTTTCTTAATGGAGAAAAGAGAGAGAGATGAAGAAACTCTCGTTGCGCTATTGCCTCTGCTCTCTACACCAGAGCTGCCACTTCGTGTTTATTTACTTAATGATGATTTTTTTTTTTTTTTTTTTTTTTTTTTTTTTTTTATTTATATATTAACCTCTGATTTCCAACGATTGACCAAAATTTATATTACATAGTTCAGTATATGACCGTAAAATGCATAGAAAAACTTGCACCGCACCTATAATCATTTCTCAATCGCGCTATGGGGTATTGGACCCCGGTCTGTGGCCAAAAGTAAAAAATGTACTAATGGAGCTGTTGCACACTTTTGCTATAAGCGATTTATTAGTCGATTCTGGTGTAAAACCTCCACAAGTAACGATGGTAGCACTAAAAACTTCCGAAATCCACTCCTAAACCCAATAAACGCTTTTATTTGCGGGAGTGTAATGGTGGCGTAGGGCAGTAATAATGGGAGGTGCCTATCTTAATTTCGTCCCTCTCTCTATGCTGACAAGGATGATTCACAGATTAATTAGGCACTAGAGTACATAGTGATCCACATCCGATGAATGGTACCGTGAAACCTAGTGACACCAGTGTCAAATGAAAGTCGTCTCTTATCGGTCACTTCTTGATAGAGTTACAGTATTGTTAGATGGGAATCTCCCATTATTACTACCCTAAGCCACCGTTACGCTCTCGCAAATAAACGCTTTTATTGCCCGGCAAAAAATGAAACTGTCCAAAAAACGTCCCTATTATGTTTAAGATTATTTCCTGGAGCCGGAAAACGTCCTGGGAAAAACCCTAAGTCTAACGCATGCATATGGGCTAAGGTCTGCATTGTTTCCGAAAAATACACGAGAAACGGACAGTTGGACATCCGCCTTACTCGCAAACTGCACTGCAGGCCGACACTAGGACGTTCGCTTCGAAACCGAAACGACACTCGGATAATATTACTTAGGCGGTTTTTAAGACGTTTTTAGGACCAAACCAGGCGATTCATTTTTTGCCGGGTGAGTTAAGGAGTGGATTTTAGAAGTTTTTAGTGCTGCCATCGTTATTTTTCGAGGTTTTTACACCAGAATCGACTATCAAATTGCTTACAGCAAAAGTGTGCAACAGCCCCATTTCATCTAGGACCAAAACTGTTAACATATTCGTACTCAACAGTCTTCATAGTTTTTTTTTTTTTTTTTTTTTTTTTTTTTTTTTTTTTTTTTTTTTTTGCGTCGTGCACCACAGACCGAAACATTTTTCCATAATTAATTCGTCGGCAATCCAGCAGGGATTATAATTTATCATACTTGCTGATACCTTATTCGGCTCTTGATGCGCGACTGTAGCAACAACGATTTGTTTGAGGTGCCCGGCTATGTTTTCCCGGTTCGTCTAGAATAAAAACTATGCTATGAAGGAGAGTCGGGACAAAACGTAGTAGGTATATGCAATGGCGTAGCGTGGAATTTGGCAAGGTTGTATTTTTTCTATTAAAATCCATGTAAAAGGTCGAATTCGAGGGTGCGTTCATCAAACACCCAATAGTTCGATATTATTAATACGTTTTAATGGAGAAAGTGCAACGCTGCCAAATGGCACGCTACGCCACTGATAAATACATCAAAATTAAACAAATAATAATAGTTGAATCATAGAAAATAAAAAAAAAAAATTAAAAAAAATAAAAAGGAATCTCGTTTAGATTTTTGTAGGACGATTTCGTATTCATCATCAGCATTCAAAACTTTCAAATTGATACATGAACATCAAATCTTCAAAGAGAAACAGTCGAACAGAATAATAAAATAAATGAGAATAAGGCGGGGGGCACGCGGAAAAAAACATTAGTGAAAATAACCACACGAATACCTGATTTTGGCACCTGCTAGATGTCATGGTAAACTTGACCAGAAGTATGATAAATTTACCGATACTTTAAGTAAATTCGACATGTAATCCAGGTAACATCACCTAGTACCTAGTCAAACATAGTATACTTCTGGTTAACATTATCATAACATCTAGCAGGTTCCAAAATCAGGTATCCGTATGGTTATTTTCACCGTAGTTTTTTTCCGTGCAGTAGCGCAACGAGAGTTTCTTCATATCTCTCTTTTCTCCATTAAGGAACGTATGATAGACAAGGATGAACAAGGGGATATAACCACCTCTTTCTGTCCTTTTCCTACTTATACATTCAAATGGAAAATGAGAGAAATGGAAGAGATCCTGGTTGCAAAAAAGGGAGTAAAATCAAGAACCCCCTCGCCCTCTCAAATTTTTGCATTCAGCATTTTCACGGCCAAAATCGGCAAGAACACCTAAAATTACAGCAGAGTCTATTTACGAGCATTTTTAAAAATTCACGTGGGACTGCAGAGTTGGGCAACCAACTAATGAGAAATAATGAAATAAATCCGGCAACACTGAAAACTGGGTTAGCTACCTGAGTTGAGGAAAGGGAAACACACGGACAGTATTGTAGAATTATTCGTAGAAGAATTTGATCAGTGGCGGCTCTTGGAATCTGGCAATAGAGTTCTTTTGCCATTTAAAGCTATGCAAAAATATCGATTCTAGGTGAGGCGCTGCGCCTCACCAAACTATCGATTATTTTACACAGTTTTAAATGGAGGTAATCCATTGTCGCCACATTGCACGAGCCGCCGCTGAATTCGATTGACTCGGCGTTGCCTGACTCACCGAATAATGGGTCTGTTGCAAACTTTTGCTACAACGATAAAGAGTGTTTCATTGAATGTAAAATCGCCCGAAAAGTCCATTGGTGGCATCAGAAAGTCATGAAATGCGATAATAAACTCACAAGAGACGTTTAATGAAATCCAAGATGGCGGTAAAATATCGAGCAATCTGTATGCATGCACCTTTAACATCCAAGGATTGCCAACGTTGGCAACCTCACAGCTTCAGAGGTTATGTGTTTATTTATGTTGTGATTGGGTGTGATCGATATTGTGAGGTTGGCTATCCTTGGATGTTCGTGGTGCATGCATACAGGTTGCTCAATATTTTACCGCCATCTTGGATTTCATTAAACGCCTCTCGTGAGTTTTATACTGCATTTTATGACTTTCTGATGCCGCCAATGGACTTTTCACGCAATTTTACATGAGATTGAACACTCTACAGCGCTGTAGCAATAGTTTGCAACAGACCCATTTCCGAATAATTGTTTGCCCAACTCTGCGTGGGAGTTGTGACAATTTTTTTCATTTTTTTTTTCAGAAACTTTGCAACATCGTAACGCGGAAGGGCCGAAATTTCGGACGCATATGTTTAGAGGGGCAAAAAGTCTTATTTTGGCTTCAAATATATGCTCCAGAAGTTTGGCACATGAGTTTTGATACACCCTGTATAAACACGATACGGCAGGTTTGCGAGAAGCTGTATTTACAAAAGAAGATGCGAGCAAAACGAGAGACAGATACAGTGTCATTTCTGAGGCTTTGACGCAGTGGCGTCGCGTGCAATTTGGCAACAATGTATTCTATCCATTTAAACTCATGTAAAAGATCGAATTCAGGGGGTGCACAGTGCACAAGGAAAATTCGATATATTTAATGAGTTTAAATGGAGCAGTTGCATTGTTGCCGGATGGCACGCGACGCCACTGCTTTGACGCAACAAGAAATTCTGCATCCCTCTCTTTTCTCCGTGGAAATCAATTATGTTAGACAAGGATAGACGAGGGATCCTCTCATTTCATCTCTTTCTAACTTCTTCATTCCTATGGAAAATAAGAGAGATAAAAGAGACTCTGGAGCGCCTCTATGCGCCTCTGATCTGATTTATTCCAAGTCTTAGGAGGCCAAAAGGGATTTCAAAGGGAGAAACGAGATACCTAAGATTCAAGAATTGAACCTGGCAGTTTCGCAGTCTGGTAAGCGTAGTTGCCTGCTTTTGCTAGTAGAATAATTAAGCTTCAAATGTAACGTACCTACTGATTTAAACAGTCGCGGCGAGTTTGCAATCAATAATAGTGGCGTCGGTCGCGTGAAATCTGGCAACGCAGCATTTTGTCCATTTGATCGCATGTAAAATATCGATTTGAGGGAGTGCACTTTGCGTGCACCTCCAATGTTTCGATCTTTTTCATGAGTTTTAATGGACTATATGCAACGTTGCCAGATTGCACGCGACGCCACTCAATAGAGGACTTTTCTGGGACGTGCTTTTAAGGCAGCATGGAGAAAGCCATGATTGAAATCTTTTATGGACATTTTCACACTGGCTCGGTTTGTTTGCCTCTTCAAACCTTTAATTAAAAAAGAAAAGAAAAAAACCAGTTGTGACAAATCCATTTGAAATTGCGGTTTTAACGAAAGTGTAAGTGCTATATAGAGTGGTCACATGAGCGGCGCGTGGGGTCAAAAAGTGGGGGGGGGGCTAAAATTCAACAGCTTTTTTGTCTTTTTTTTTCTTCACCTTTTTCACAATAAACGTTTGACGCTGGCGGGGGGGGGGGACAAATAACATTTTTCCTTCTTTTTCTCTTTTTCTTTCTTTTTCCCTTTTTTTGCTCGTTCAAAAATTTTTTTAGCCCCTCGTTCCCCAAAAAGTGGGGGGGGGCTATAGCCCCAATAGCCCCTTATACGCGCCGCCTATGAGTGGTCATCTGAACACAAGAATCAGCACGAACTGTTTCTTTTGGAAGGATTTCGCACGATAAATAAACTGGCGCAAAAACAAGCGACGTTTTCTGACGTGGATAGTTGTATTAGAATTCTGTGTCCAGATATACCTCTCTAAAACACAGTTTCATATAACTTTAAAACCAATTTCCACTGAATTAATTGCAATGTTTAAAAAAAAAAAAAAAAAAAAAAATGAAGATAACAAACCAGAATTAGATTGTCCACGCCGTGGGAAAGTTTTTGGGACTTTTGGGAAAGGACCCATATAACAGTCTATTGGTATTGTTTCTTATTTTGGTATAGCTCGTTGGTCTAGCTAAATATCCATCAGGGACCGATAAATGGTACCGACGGTCCTGCTCCCAGATGATTGGTGAGCACGTTTACGGCCATTTAAAACCACACGTGCCTAATGTTTAATCACAATACAACGTTTTTCGGAGACCGTCTGTACCGAACATTAATTGGTCCCTGGTAGTTCTAATGATGAGCGGTCATTGGGGGGGGGGGGGGGGGGGGCTAGTGCGACGACAAAATCTGTAAATTTGTAGAACCATGATCCACTGACAAGCTATTTCGTCACGTATTTTATTCGTGTTCCGTGTGTGTTTGAGCAATATCAGTGGCACCGCTGCGCTGTGGTGTTGATCTTTTACCTGCGTGAAAAGAAAAGGGAGAAAAAACCACCTGCCATCAGTACCATCATTGCAAACCCTTTTACCGATGCTGGGTCTTCAGGGGCTCGGCTTAGGAGCTCACTATTCTGGTTAATAAGTTTCGGATTGCCGAAAAAAAATGTGCCAAAAAACCAGAGCTATGAAACGGGGCTCTTGCAAACTTTTGCTATAAGCAAATATATTGTCCAATCAGTGGTAAATACCAGCGGAAATCACGAAAATCACACTGAGAAAGTCTAAAATTCAGTAATAAACTTACATAACTCAAGTTCGTAATGGCGCGGCGGTTCGACGTAGACATGTATCATGGGAGGTCCCTGTCTAATATGTCACTTTCTCTACGGAAACACAGATATATAAGTCTCAATTTAGACAGGAATCTCCCATGATACTTGCGTCTCTCCGCCATTAAGCCCGATTCTGAGAGTGAATTTCGTGATTTTTTAGTGTACTCATCGTCATTCTAACTGGTTTTTATGCAAGAATCAACTCTTCAATCCCCTATATCAAAAGTTTGCAAGAGCTCCATTACTTGAATACAGGGACCAATAAATGTACGGTCCGGACGGGACGGTCCTTGTTCTTTTAAGTTAGGTGCAGCCCTAACCAATCAGAAGCGAGGATTCGCTACTTGGGGCCGAGAACAAGCAGAGCTGCCGATTTGCGTAGATTTAATGACATTTTGACATTTACCGAAGATTCCTCCGGTTGAGAAAAGATTACATGGTTCAGTTCAATGTATGACTGTAATGCACGAAAATACTCTGATCTGTAATCTTTTCTCAATCGGTGGAAACGCCGTTAATTAATCAAAATATACCGGTTGAGAAAGGATAAAAGACGCTAGTATTTTCGTGCATTACAGTCATACACTGAACTAAACTCTGTAATCTTTTCTCAACCGGTGGAATCTTCGGTGAATTTCAAAATGCCATTAAATCTACGCAAATCGGCAGCTCTGAGAACAAGGGACCGTCCGTACAATACATTTATTGGTCCCAGGTCTGATAGCAACAAGCGAAACATTATTTTCTCCTTGATCTTTGAAATTGTCCCTTTAAAATTTTTCAGTGTTCCAGACTGGCATGGTCGGCTATCCTCAATCCCTGACGGACCCGTCTTACCATAGTCAGATTCTAGTTCTCACGTATCCTCTCATCGGCAACTATGGAGTCCCAGCAGATATCAAAGATGAACACGGTATCCCTTTGTAAGTTTAGTTTCATATACTTCCTTGTTTTTTGACGCAACCGCAGGATATCTTCTGTCTCTCTCATTTTCCCAATGATCGTATACGTTGAAAAAGGATGACAAAATGGGAGTTTTTTTGTTCTCTTGATACCCGCTTATCTCCGCCGTTAAGCCCAATTTTGAGAGTGAATTTCGTGATTTTTTAGTGTACTCATCGCCATTTTTACGTTTTCATGCAAGAATCGACTCTTGAATCCACTGTAGCAAAAGTTTGCAAGCGCCTCATTGCATAAAAATGAAGAATTTAATAATTTCTTATTCGGAACTTTGAAGCAAAGAACTTTATCATAGCACATGTTTCAATTCAACGGGTACGCGCACTTTTCTACCATGCTGTTCAAGTCTCCCCTATCTTTCAGTGCGCCTTCAAAATCAGTGAATATACTCCCCCGCAACACTTAATTCTGTAGTTTTCCTTCGAGCAAGACGTGTAATAAAATGTATGAGCAATGACGTCACCAGGAATGCGTCAAAGTGGTATGGGAGGGTAAGAGAGGGGGGCGGGGGCTTATGTTGTTGAATGAAGAGGTACGGTTTTTAAGTCGTGATGTATCAATATTTATCTTCTGTATGAGTCATTGGAATGGAATCCGTTTTCAGAGGGCTCAGTCGAACCTCTGACTGATTATAGTGATTATACTCTGTTCAAGATAAGAAGAAACTTGACGATTCCGGTAGAAACGCACTATTTTGCAACGTCGAACCTTTAGATGCAAGCATTTGAGCTCACAAGGGCTTTGTCCGATTCGAACCTCCAATGGAACAAAGCAATACCAAGAATCGCCTGACTCGATGAGTTTTATCCGTGCGAAAGTCGATTTAGAAACGGTTACAGATCCCACAAAATCGATGAAATTTTGGCCCAAAGAGTCGTTAATCGACAGGATTGGTCGAAATTGACTCCTCAACATCCTTGGAGATTCATTTTTTCAAGAATCCAATAAAATCACACCCGTAAATAAATTCTTTAAAAAATGAATCTCCGAGGATGGTGAGTTGATTTAGACTAATTTTGTCCGACTAACGACTCTTTGGGTCTAAATTTCATCCATTTTGTCGTACTTATCTGTAACCATTTCTAATTTGACTTTTGCACGGATAAAATTCAGTCGGACGATTCCCGGTATTGCTTCGTTCCAGTGGAGGTTCGAGTAATCGAGTCGCACAGCGCCCTCTTTAGTGCAAATGCTTGCGTTCAAAGGTTTGGCGTTGCAAAACAGTGCGTTTCTACCTGAATTGTCATGTTTCTTCTTATCTTGAACAGAGTACAGATGTTCTATCTGGAGAAAAATAATGAAAAATTGCTTGCTCACCTGCTCAACTGCCACCTTTAAAAAAATTGTCGGGCTCTCAATTAGTACAAGGCTTAAAATATGTGTACTTGTAAATATTCATAAATAAGGGAAAAAAAGAAACTGTCATTTTATTTTCTCGGAAATTGTTTTTGCTCCGCAAATTTCCTAATTTCCCCAGAAATTTCCTTACTTTCACGGAATCTGCGGAATATTGCACGCATTGATATGATTTAATTGATTGAATTGGCATTGTTATGATTTTCTTTTATGGTGTTTATTATCTCTCATCAGATCGTTTGAATCCCACCAAATCTGGGCCTCTGGATTGATTGTCGGTGAAGTTTGCAACGAGCCTTGTCATTGGAACTACAGTCAAACGCTGTCTCAGTGGTTAGAGTCCAACAACGTCCCTGCAATCGCTGGAATAGACACTCGTCAACTCACAAAACACATCAGACAGAAAGGGCCGATCGTTGGGAGGATAGTGCTTAGCTCTAATACCGTTGCAGCAAATGGGATTTTTAAAGATCCGAACACTAGAAATCTTGTCTCAGAGGTTTCTCTGAAGGTAAGGGACAAAACATAATGAAACTACGTTAAAGCTAGATTATGCAAAATGGTACACTGACAGTACTAAAAAAATGATTTGTTTCAGAATGCAAAACCTATTCCCATGTAGGGCGGATTGCAATTTATCGCAAAATAGTCGTCAAATTTTTGCAATTTTATCATCTGACCCTAAAGTTGCAAATATATGGCGTAAAAGTTGTAACGAAATGGTAAAAAAATTGAAACGTTTCAGAGCTGGCTTTTTTTCAGCCCTACTTTTTGTGCATGTGTCATTTCCACCTATGCCTGTGTCTATGTGTCAAAAGTTGCAACTTGAGGTTGGAGAATTGTCCATTTGTTGTTAAAAAATTGACCTTTTTATTGCAACTTTGTTGTCATACATTGCAAAATTTAGATTGAAAAATGCTACATGGGTTGGAGTGAGTAAAAGAAAAAAGAAGTGAAATAAAAACATATTCATAATAATTAGCCAATCTTGTACTAAGATGATGCCAGGGTTGATTAAGTCGAACCATGGACACCACATCGCACTGCTCTAGAAGTCAACAGTTTTTGGCTAAAATTGATGAATTTACGCAGAAAGTTCAAATTTGAACAACGTCGGGACCCGCGAGCATAGTTCAGGAAGATACCCTGAAAGTTTCAAGCTGAAACACTCAAAAATAAAACCGGGATTTATGAAATAAGAAAATTCCCATAAGCCTCAATGAGTGCAAATGGGGAAGATAGACATCTTGCTCTTGCTCGCACCCACTGAGCTTATGGTAAAATAAATTTCTTAAATTACGGCGTTAATTGAGAACCAATTTTACTCGTTTTTGGCTCAAAAAATCCATAAAAAAATTATGCAGGTGCTAAAGTTCTTGGATTTTGCGTCTTTCTTTGGTATCAATTTAAAATGCTAAAAATACGTTTTTTCCCAAAAGTGACTAGTGGCTTTTTCCATAGGATTGAAAGCTGTAAAAGTTTAGCCAGAAATCACCTTAAATTAATAACTCACTCAGAGAGGGCTTTTTATAGGGCTCTTTGAGTGAGATATTAGTTTAATACAAAATCAGCTAATTATTATGGATGTGTTTTAATTTAATTTATTTTTTCTTTAAACAAACAAAGTTTATTCAGGTCTCAACTTTACTCAGGACTATTAAAATTTCTTGCAATGAAAATAAATAAATAAATAATTAAATAAATTAATAAATAAATACTTTTTCTCAATAACATGTTACTTACCGACATTTCTTTTTCCTATTTTTTTTTCAGTTGCCAATCTCTTACAATCCAAGCGGAAGCAATCGTATCTGTGTGGTGGACTGCGGACTGAAGTATAATCAAATCCGTTGTTTATTATCGAGGGGAGTCCGAGTGGATGTCGTTCCTTACAATCATCCTCTGAATCCAGACAATTATGACGGTCTATTTCTTAGCAATGGACCTGGCGATCCATCCATGTGTCAAGAAACCATAACAAATTTGCAGAAAGTTTTACAATCCGCAACAGTGAACAGCAAACATTTGAAACCTATTTTTGGAATTTGTTTAGGACACCAACTTCTAGCGTCCGCTGTTGGTTGCAAAACTTATAAATTAAAGTGAGTAATTTCGGAGTGGATTTTTTTCAATGGCAGCTCATTGGATGAGACAAATGAGGCACTGCTACGCCTGTTTAGAGTAGGGAGAGAAAGAATTGTGAACTATCTCTTAAATCGCAACAAAAAATTTCTAGATTTGCATTTTTTGAGCTTCAATTCGTTGAAATTTCAGGTCGAAGGACTCCTAAATCCCCTAACCTTCTTAATTTGCATGTTTTGAGCCTCAATTTTTTGAAATTTCTATGTCTGACATCCTGCGAAAAATCATGTTCAGTAGTGTCAGTTGCTGGGGGGGGGGGGGGGGGGGGAGGGTCGGCTAATTGTAAGAAAGTGCTGACCTTTTCTTTTTTTGTAACACAAAAACAATTGCAAACTAAAATCTGGTGGTCACTAACAAATTTTGTTGGAATTTAGGACCGTAAATACGGGCTGTAGGGCTTTAAAATTATATTGATGAGCAAAAAAAAAAAAAAAAGGTCATTAAATTCTCCCCCCCCCCCCCCCCCCCCCCCCCCCCCCCAAGCCAAACTCGAAATGACGCCCCTGGTCCTGTTATGACGGCATTACCATTATCAAGAATTGTTCTCTTTTTCTTCCACTTGTTGATTCAGAGATCACCATTGTTGAAATGCATATTAAAAAAATTAGTTTTAAAACATTTCCATTACCTAAGATATTTTACTTCATTGTTTTTTTAGGTATGGGAACCGTGGTCAAAATCAACCTTGCATGCTAGAAGGCACTAATAGATGTTTCATGACTTCGCAAAATCATGGTTTTGCTGTGGATAGCAACTCTTTGCCGTCTGATTGGAAACCTCTATTCACCAATAAAAATGATCAAACAAATGAAGGTTTCGTCCATGATAGTTTACCGTACTTCAGGTAAAATTCTTGTTACCTATTTTTTCCATTTTAGCAATTCCTTGAATTTTTTGGCATCCTCCTGTGTTCTTATTCTTAGTTTGATTTCTTGAATTTGCTATCCATTAAGTTGTGAGACGGAAGCCAAATCTTGCTTAGCTTGCCACTGTAACTAGCGAAACTTAACAGACAGATTCATCGAAGCCGTCAAAATCTTTCTGTCGGAAACAATTCATGCACTAATCAATGATTTTCTCGCTTGGTTGAAAAAAAGTGTCAAGGTCAATGTTGGGCACTTTGAACACCAAATAAATAAAATTGATCAATTCATGATGGTTATTTTACACCTAATATAGAGGTTTTTGCCCCATCCATAATTTTTGATCTATTTCCCTTGTTCTTGCCTGAAAAATGTCGAGCCCTAAATGCAAAATCGAGTGTAAATCGGCACTTTGACTTTTTCTCGCTATTCATACTTGTGTGCGCACTTTAGTTCAAATTCTTTTAATCTGTCTAAAGATTTAAGTGCCTAAGGACGTGATCTTTCAGAGTATATAATATCTTTTGTCTAAATTTATGTTTTTGTTTCCTTTGTTTTCTAGTGTTCAATTTCACCCAGAACATTGCCCTGGACCTCAGGATCTTGAATGTCTCTTTGACGTATTTTTAGATCTAGTCGATACTCATAAAAATAACCTGGAGGCAAAGAAGAAAGTATCCGTCAAAGAAATTCTGGTTAAAAAATTAGCACCCTCGAAACAAGAAGAAAAGCCTTTCAATACTCCGAAGAAAGTTTTGTTATTGGGTTCTGGCGGATTATCTATCGGTCAAGCCGGAGAGTTTGATTATTCTGGATCTCAAGCTATCAAAGCCCTGCGAGAACAACAAGTTCAGACAGTCCTCATCAACCCAAATATTGCAACAGTTCAGACGTCCAAAGGTCTTGCTGATAAAGTTTACTTACTTCCAATTGATCCTTTTTATGTCGAACAAGTTATTGAGTGTGAAAGACCTGACGGAGTTCTTCTCACTTTTGGCGGTCAAACAGCATTGAATTGTGGTATAGAACTCGAGAAATCTCAGATACTTAGTAAATATAATGTCAAGGTTCTGGGGACTCCGATCTCCTCAATCATCGAAACTGAAGATCGGAAATTGTTTAGCGAAAGGATCACCGAGATCGGTGAGAAAGTTGCTCCGAGCGCTATTGCATCTACCATTGATGAGGCGTTAGAAGCTGCCGAAGGTCTAGGATATCCAGTAATGGCTCGCACTGCATTTGCTTTGGGAGGTTTAGGATCCGGCTTTGCTCATACGGCGGATGAACTTCGCAAGTTAGCGCTACAAGCTTTTGCTCATTCTAATCAACTGATCATCGATAAATCTTTGAAAGGATGGAAAGAGATTGAGTATGAAGTTGTGCGAGATGTAAACGACAATTGTATTACTGTTTGTAACATGGAAAATGTTGATCCTTTAGGAATTCATACTGGAGAATCCATCGTAGTTGCTCCCAGTCAGACGCTTTCAAATTACGAGTATAACAAACTGAGAACAACAGCGATCAAGGTTATCCGCCATTTTGGTGTTGTCGGAGAATGTAATATCCAGTATGCTCTGAATCCAACTTCAGGCGAGTATTACATCATTGAAGTGAATGCTCGTTTGTCTCGTAGCTCAGCTCTTGCCAGTAAAGCAACTGGTTATCCACTGGCGTATGTAGCTGCTAAACTCGCTCTTGGCTTATCCCTACCAGATATTAAAAACTCTGTAACCGGTCAAACAACGGCATGTTTCGAGCCAAGTTTAGATTATTGTGTTGTTAAAATGCCCCGTTGGGACTTAAGTAAATTCAGCCAAGTCAGTACAAAAATAGGAAGTTCTATGAAGAGTGTTGGAGAAGTAATGGCCATCGGACGTTGTTTTGAGGAAGCTTTCCAAAAAGCATTTCGAATGGTTGATGAGAATGTTAGCGGTTTTGATCCGTATATAAAATCCGTTTCGGATAACGAACTAGAGCAGCCTACGGATAAACGTATGTTTGTTTTAGCAGCTGCAATCAAAGCCAAGTATCCTATCCAGCGTTTGTATGATCTCACTAAAATTGATAAATGGTTTTTGCACAGGATGGCCAACATCATAGACATGTTCAATTTCCTTGAAAATATGCCAGCAAAATTTATTACGAAGGAGCCGCTTTTGAAGGCAAAGAAATTAGGATTCTCTGATACTCAGATAGCCTCTTGCATCAAGAGCACTGAATTAGCCGTGAGGAAACTGAGGATAGAAAACGAAATCATTCCATTCGTTAAACAGATTGATACTGTCGCAGCTGAGTGGCCTGCTAGCACAAATTATTTGTATATGACTTACAATGCCACTAGTCATGATGTAAATTTCGATGGTGGACTTATAATGGTTCTAGGATCTGGAGTCTATCGAATTGGTAGCTCTGTAGAGTTTGATTGGTGCGCCGTAAGTTGTTTAAAGGAACTTAGGAGACTCGGAAAGCAAACGATAATGGTCAACTGCAACCCGGAAACTGTAAGCACAGACTACGATGTGTGCGACAGATTGTATTTTGAAGAAATATCTTTTGAAGTTGTAATGGATATTTATAATTTGGAGAATCCAGAAGGTGTAATTCTCAGTATGGGTGGTCAACTACCAAATAATATAGCCATGGATCTGCATCGGCAACAAGCCAGGATACTAGGAACGTCTCCAGAATCGATCGACGGTGCAGAAAATAGGTTCAAATTTTCAAGAATGCTAGATAGGATCGGAGTTTCGCAACCGCGTTGGAAAGAGTTGACCAATCTACAATCAGCGATAGAATTTTGTGAGGAAGTTGGCTATCCTTGTCTTGTACGACCTTCATACGTTTTAAGTGGAGCCGCTATGAGTGTTACTCACAGTGCGGAAGATCTGGCCAATTATCTTGCCTCTGCCAGTGAAGTGAATAAGGAACACCCGGTCGTCATCTCAAAATTCATCACGGAAGCCAAAGAAATCGATGTCGACGCGATTGCTTTTGACGGAGTAATTTTATGTATGGCCGTTTCGGAGCATGTAGAAAATGCAGGAGTCCATTCTGGAGATGCCACGCTAGTCACCCCTCCGCAAGACATAAACTCTGAAACTTTGACTAAAATCAAAGCTATCTCCTGTGCCATAGCAAGCTCTCTTGAAGTAACTGGGCCATTCAACATGCAGTTGATTGCCAAAAATAACGAGCTAAAAGTTATCGAGTGTAACGTCAGAGTCTCAAGATCTTTTCCGTTTGTCTCCAAGACTTTGGATTATGATTTTGTTGCCATAGCAACCCAGGTTATTTTGGGTGAAAAGGTCGAGCCTGTTGATGTCCTGGCCGGTTGCGGAAAAGTTGGCGTGAAAGTTGCTCAGTTTTCTTTTTCAAGATTAGCAGGTTAGTATGTATTCAATTTTTGAAGAGGGAACTTAAATTTAAGGCTCAGCAGAAATCAAAATGGTGTGTACAAAGAGGACGTTTCGGCTCAAATTGCAGCCATTTTCAACTCAATTACTTGAAAAATTGAAAGAATAGTAAAAAAAAAATTATCTCACTTTGTGGAGGAAGCCTCTACTTCTAAATAATGGGAACACAAGCCAACACATTCTCACCAAATTTAATTTCCAAAACTTCATTTTCGTTTCATTTTATTTCATTTTTTTTCATTTTTTCATTCATTTTTTTTTTTTTTTTTTCCATTTTCGTTCCAAAATTTTTTCTTCTAATTTTCATTTTTTTAAATTTTTATTTTATTTTATTTTTTTATTTTATTTAATTTTTTTTTTTTTTTTTTTTTTTTTTTTTTAATTTACAATTTTTTTAATTTGGCTATCTTTTCTTCAAAACTTCTGCCTAGGAGCTGATGTCATGTTGGGTGTTGAAATGGCCTCAACTGGTGAAGTAGCCTGTTTTGGAGACAACCGTTATGAAGCCTACCTGAAAGCCATGATGAGCACCGGTTTCATGTATCCAGAAAAAGCCATCCTCCTTTCAATTGGTAGTTTCAAGCATAAAATGGAGCTTCTCCCTAGTATCAGAGACCTTCATACAATGGGCTATAAACTGTACGCAAGTATGGGAACTGCTGATTTTTACACAGAACATGGCGTCAACGTACAGCCGGTACAATGGAACTTTGAAAACATCGGAGAACATGCTACGAGTGGTGAATTGAACAATCTGGCGGACTATCTGTTGAATAAAAGTTTCGATCTTGTCATTAATTTACCGATGAGAAACGGTGGCGCACGAAGGGCCTCTTCGTTCATGACATACGGCTACAGGACACGAAGGCTGGCAGTCGAACATTCGGTTCCTCTGGTTACGGATGTCAAGTGTGCTAAATTACTGGTTGAAGTAAGTCTATTTGATTATTATATCCTTCCTCTCCGCTCTCAGTTTTTATTTGACCATTAACTGATTTGTTCTTATCGAGATTTAATCCTGCTGGAGGGAGAAAAGTTATGACTTTTCCGGTATAGATTAATTATCTTTAAGTTTTCAATATCATTTTGTAAACTCTAATTTGAGCGGTAAGGGTCAATATTCTCACCGTATTGCTGGATCGTATTTATTAGATGTATTCAAGTTTGCAAAGTCAAAGAGGAATGAGTATTAGTGGTTCAAAAAACATTCACAATTACGATACTATAAGGGGAAGGAGCGTGCAAAACTTAGTGGCAATAAATCTAGCCTCTTCTGCATAGAAATCTTCAGACAGTCAGACGGGAGGGGGGTTCAACAAATTACTAGCTTACTTGAAAGAGATAAAAGATAAGTGGGTATTTGAGAGTCAAGTGAAACAATACCTGATAGACAAAGAGCTCTACAGTGTATGCACTTGAATCCACAAACCAAAATTGAAATTAAGACTGTGATTGGAACTTGGGATAAGTACATTTTCGTTGGTTTGTATACTTTGGAATTGTAAAAGTAATTTTTTAGTACATTAAGATGGCCTGTAGCCTAAGACTGCTGGAAAGTGTCCTCGTTATGAATTTTTGGGATGATTAAAGATAAATAAATACATTCATGAATGGATCAATAAATAAATAAATAAATATTTACCAACTATTGATGATATTACCTTAAAGTTGGCGGTTAAAAGAGGCGCCCACGTTCGCGCCACTGGTGCCAATCTTTTTTTTCTTTAAAGGCAGTCTTACAGAATGGGTCGGTTGCGCACTTTTTTTTATTTCATTTTCTGTAAGTGTTAAATGAAAGCGACTCGCATTATTTTTCCATAATTTTTTTTGAACACAGGACTGTTCATTAAAACGATTTCAAAGTTGCAAAAATGTCGAGCGATTTGAAAAGCTTCGCGTTTCGTGGGAAACTGGCAATCGCGTAATTGTTTCGGACATCAATACCTGGAAGTAGTCCATTTGTGAACCAGGAAGACCATTGAAAAGTTTTAGATTTGAAGGAAATCATTCCATTTACGGTTTGTGTAAGTAATTGGCATACATTCTGGTAATGTGAATTAATTGATCTACCATTGGCAACTCTGGAGTCTGGTGCGGACCTATATTATTCTGCAATTGGCAGTTTGGTGCCATCATCGGAATTTTCAAATTCGTTTTGCAGTAACCATTAACTTATTGTTACTTTTTTTCTAATAGAGAGGACGTTTTAGGAGGTTTTGCTGTTTCTTTGAGTTTTCTTATAACATTTTATATAGAAGAATCAATTACTTTTGCCTTTCTAACAAAAGTGTGCGACAGACCCATTCCAATATCAAATATATTTGACGAAATCATACTTGCATTCCACTCTAATTTCAGTTTTATTCAACAAAAATTCGCAGCAAGGAAAGAAAAAGTAAAATTAAAAAAAGTTTAAAAAAAAATCTAAAAAAACTCAAGAAATCAATAAGAAAATGTCTTGAGAGTGGAAAGGGCTAGTGGTTAACATTGCTTGCTTCTGCGCAGAAAACCAAAGTTACTGATTCACAAAACTTATTTTTCTTTCTTACTTTTTTGTGCAGGCAATGTTGAAGATAGGTGGAGCTCCACCTATGAAAACCCACACAGATTGTATCTCATCTCACAATATTGTAAAACTCCCCGGATTGATCGATGTCCACGTCCATGTCCGCGACCCAGGCGCGCTTCACAAGGAGGATTTCTCCTCCGGAACTGCCGCAGCTTTGGCTGGCGGAGTGACACTGATTTGCGCCATGCCGAACACCAACCCTCCGATCATCAATTCCTCTGCTTTTAACATCGCCAAAGAGGCGGCTACTGCTAAAGCTCGTTGCGATTATGCCCTATTTGTTGGAGCCTCAGCTGACAATCATACTTTCATCTCAGAACTCGCTCCTGCAGCTGCCGGTTTAAAAATGTATCTGAACGAAACATTCAGTACATTGACGCTACCGGATCTATCCACTTGGGCGAAGCATTTTGAAAACTGGCCGAAAAAGTATCCGCTCTGTTGCCATGCTGAAAGGCAGACTACTGCTGCGGTTCTTCTTTTGTCGTCGTTGTATAATCGGCCAGTTCATATTTGCCATGTCGCTCGAAAAGAGGAAATCGAGATTATTCGAGCTGCCAAAAAGAAGGTCAGATATTTATTTATTTATTTATTAATTATCCATGGGACAAGTCCCAATTACAAAACAAAAATAACAAAGAAATTAGCAACTTAACAAATGGCACAGACAAGAAAGATTAAACTAGAATACAAAAATTAAAAAACAAGAACATGTTCTTTGACAAGAAATTTAAACCTCGAAATGGGTATGCCAAAAAATGCGATCCACTCAGAACAATAATTAGCCAGATCAGAGATTCTAGGAATAACTGATCTATGCCTACGGGTGTTAAATGATAGAGGGATGACAAATAAACGATTTAAATTGCGAAGAGTTCTAGAAGGAACATGGATATTAATAGAACTACGGAGAATAGGAGAATAATATAGTTATTATTATAATATATAATAATATAGATATAGTTATTTCTCACTAGTAACATTCATAAGGTAGTCTTTCCGCAGTTTTCTGTACTCCTAAAATTGTCACAATTAGTCAGCACCCTGTTTCACCATAGTATGGCGCCAATAGTCTTGGCAATGTCTTCAGTTATGAAGAAATAAAAAAAATTAAGTTAGTAATTTTCAGCAAGTACTTGAATACGGACATCAAAAATCCAAAATGGTCATTGCACATGTATTTTTTTTTTCAACTCAACAAGATCAGGAGGTAAAGATATAAATTATTTTTGATCTATTACCCCGATAAAATGTTACAGCATAATGGAAAGTCCTCAATTATGCCTATTTAGTATTTATGTTTACTATTATGAATAAACTCTCGTAAAATTAAAATTAAAGAATATGTATTACCCACAATCTTCAAACAGAAATAGTGAAAGTATTATTGCAAAAAAATCTGTGATTGTCTGAAAATACCTCAAAAATTGAAAAGTACATTGCCTAAAAGCACCTCAAAAATTGAAAACTAGAAAGTTGAATAATCTAGATTCATCTTAATCCTCTTCTCCAAGCTCGGAATACTACAATCAGAATGGAAACTTTGGTACATTTTGAGGCATTATTTTCTGGTCCATCATCTCGGGAAGTTCCAAACTATCCCCATTCAAAGCAATGGGAAAGACAGAGACAGAGGACACCATGACTGAAAAAGACTGAAAAAATGTTTCCATTATCTCTTTATAAAAGTTTCCATTCTGATTGTAATATTCTGCACTTTATTCAAAAAGCTTGTAATATTCTGTACTTTAGTCAAAAAGCTTTAAATTATTCATTTACCCACTGTAATCTGTTTCACATGGTTTTGATTCATCGTATTGAAAGTAACAGAAAGCTGGATAGTGGACCCGCAAGAACGCATGGTTGAGTGCCTTCAATCGATAATGTAGGCAAAAACAAGTCCAGTGGAATAGGAATATTTATCAACCAGCTTGGTTTGACTGAGCAGATTTATTTATTTATTTATTTATTAATTCAGAATTTGGTACATTGAACAAACAAGTTATTATGGTACACTGGTACAGGTCAATGTCTATAGTATATAACTTAAAATACTCTAACTAATAGTTTATTTTTAGTTTATAACTTAGGCAAGTAAACAAAGAGTTAGACTTGCGATGCACATCACAATGCATCATTTAGGTAAGAAGCTGGAGTAATTTACGGAGTAATCACATGATCAGTTGACTTATTCAATTTGGCATTGGCACTGAAAGTGTCTGAATTAACTCCATATCATCGAAAAAAGATACTGTGATGAACGTCTCTCACATTGATCCTGTTGCCTTCAATTTTTTTACGATCCCAGAAAATGTAAATTATTGCTTTTTAACTTTCAGGGTATTTTAGTTACGTGTGAAGTTTCTCCTCACCATCTGTTCCTAACCGAAGATGACCTGGCAACAATTGGAGAACAACGAGGTCAAGTAAGGCCAATGCTTAGCTCCGAGGAAGACAGAGATGCGCTGTGGGAAAATATGGACATAATTGATTGTTTCGCCACGGATCATGCTCCGCATACTGTCGAAGAAAAGGATGGCGAAAAAGCTCCGCCAGGTTTTCCTGGTTTGGAAACCATGCTTCCGCTTTTATTGACGGCCATCAATGATGGTCGTTTAACCTTGGAGGTAATTAGTCTGTTTTATTAAAATCCATTGCTCGCCAAGCCAATGACTAACCTAACCTAAAATTTGAAGTGAGTTGACAAAAATTGTTAAGGTGATTCCAGGTGAAACTTTTCCAGATTTTAATCCGATGGATAGCGCCACTAGTCGCTTTTTGGAAAAGTTGTGTTTTTGGGGTTTTAAATTAAAACCATAGATAAAAAGCTAAATCCAGTAAAGTCAGCGCCAGCAAAATTTTTTTATGGATTTTTTGAGCCCAAAACAAGCAAAATTGGTTAAGGATTAAAACCGTAAATTATGAAATTCATTGCGCCACAAAGAAAAGCCTCAAATTCGATGGTAAGCTCATATTTGTACCCTCAAGACTTTTACTTCACCCAGATTTTTGGGGCTATTTTGACCCTTAGGTCTATGTTTTAGGGGCCATCAAAAAAAATTTAGGAGCCAGTAGAACTCCTTTAGTGAACATCACTATTTTAGAAAAGGGGTTGAAAAAGTAATGTTTCATTCTTCCTTTAGGCGTCAATTTTAGCCAGTGATTCTGTTTTCAGGTGCCAATGATAATTTGTTTGGTGTATTAGGTACATGATGCATTGTGCCCTGGTTAATTTTTTTTTAAATTACAGGAATTTTACCAACTTTAGCTTAAATTTGGCTTCTTTTTACCATTTCTGTATTAATTAAGTCTTGTTTCTTTTTTCTCCCCGAAGGATTTAGCTGATAAACTTTACCATAACCCGCGAAGAATTTTTAACCTACCTGAACAACCCAATACTTACATTGAAGTTGACATGGATGCTGAATGGGTCATACCGGAAGCCATGCCTTTCACAAAATCAAAATGGACACCGTTTGCTGGACTTAAAGTGAAAGGATGTGTTCATCGTGTCATTTTGCGTGGAAAAGTAGCCTACGTCGAAGGACAGGTAAAATTTCAATTGGTTATTAAGATGATTTCAGGATCAATTAGTTTAAATCGTAGACACCATGTTGTCATGCTCAAAAAGTCAACCATTTTTGGTGAATAATGGTGAATTTACACAAAAAGTACAAATTTGAGGTACGTCAGCACCTGTGAGCATACTTCAAAAAGATACCCTGAAAGTTTCAAGTTGAAATACTCAAAATTAAAGATTAAGCATGCTGGCAGTAAAAACCTTTAATAAGCTACCTGGGGGGCTGAAGAAAGAACAGAACCCCCTCATTTTCTTGAAGAGAGTTAAAATGTTTCTTCTGGTGAGGGCATGTTACTCTATGAGCAAATTTTTTGAAAGTTCGGTAATGATTAATTATGTAAAAATTTTGTTACTTTAGTAATTACCTAACATATTTATTATGATTTTGTTGGTCAGTTTTATTCTGACTTGAACAAATTACAAGAAAAGTACATTGTGTATAACAGTTAGGGTGGGGACCAGAAAAAAGTCGACGAAACAGGCAATGCTGAAAAGCGCAAGTACAGTGTCAGTCCAATTGATCGCCTAATCCCGCAAAATTTGACACGTCAAGCTTTCTCCGAAAGGTCTTTACATTTCAAGATACGCTCTGCTTATCTATAGACTTAATAACCCGTTCTTTGTTAGTTCTGCCGTCATCCTCGTTGAGATCTTCCACCGACATATTGGACGTTGATAACAAAAATTAGCACCTAATCACACTCATACCATCATACAGGGATCATTACCTGCATGGGCTCCTTTTCTTGTCTTGTAATTTCCCTCCCTCTGGCTGACCCCTCGCTGGCTAGTCTGCTGTTCGCCGATCTGCCACTGGCTAGTCCGCCGCTGCCTATTCCACCACTGGCTGATCCGCCACCGCTAGTCCGCCGCTGGCCGATCCGAAACTGCCTAGTCCACCACTTGCTTGGCCGCCACTGGCTAGTCCGCCACTGTATAGTCCGCCATTGTCTAGTCCGCCACTGTCTAGTCCGCCACTGGCCGATTTGCCGCTGGTCGATCCGCAACTGGTCGATCCGCCTCTATCAAGTCCGCCGCTGGCCGATCCGCCACTGGCTAGTTGCCGCTGGTCGATCCGCCACTGCCTAGTCCGCCATTGGCTAGTCCACCGCTGGCTAGTCCACCGCTGGTCAAACCGCCACTGCCTAGTCCGCCACTGGCAAGTTCGCCGCTGGTCGATCCGCCACTGCCTAGTCTTCCGCTGGCCGATCCGCCTCTGGTTAGTCCGCCACTGGCTAGTCCGCCACTGTCAAGTCCGCCGGGGCCGATCCGCCACTGGTTAGTCCGCCACTTGCTAGTCCACCACTGTCAAGTCCGCCGCTGGTCGATCCGCCACTGGATAGTCCGCCACTTGCTAGTTCGCCATTGATTAGTCCGCCGCTGGTCGATTCCGCCACTGGTCAGTCCGCCACTGGTCAGTCCGCCACTGGTCAGTCCGCCGCTGGCCGATCCGCCACTGATTAGTCCGCCGCTGGTCGATCCGCCTCTGGTCAGTCCGCCGCTGACCGATCCGCCACTGGGCAGTCCGCCGCTGGCCGATCCGCCACTGATTAGTCCGCCGCTGATCAGTCCGCCGCTGGTCGATCCGCCACTGGTCAGTCCGCCGCTGGTCGATCCGCCACTGGTCGATCCGCCACTGGTCGATCCGCCACTGGTCAGTCCGCCGCTGGCCGATCCGACACTGGCTGGTCCGCCACTGGTCGATCCGCCGCTGGTCGATCCGCCACTGGTCAGTCCGTCGCTGGCCGGCCGATCCGCCACTGATTAGTCCGCCGCTGGTCGATCCGCCACTGGTTAGTCCGCCGCTGGTCGATCCGCCACTGGTCAGTCCGCCGCTGGTCGATCCGCCACTGGTCAGTCCGCCGCTGGTCGATCCGCCACTGGTTATTCCGCCACTTGCTAGTTCGCCACTGATTAGTCCGCCGCTGGCCGATCCGCCACTGGTCAGTCCGCCGCTGGTCAAACCGCCACTGATTAGTCCGCCGCTGGTCGATCCGCCACTGGTCAGTCCGCCGCTGGTCGATCCGCCGCTGGCCGATCCACCACTGATTAGTCCGCCGCTGGTCGATCCGCCACTGATTAGTCCGTCGCTGACCGATCCGCCACTGGCTAGTCCGCCACTGCCTAGTCCACCGCTGGCCGATCCGTCACTGGCTAGTCCGCCACTGGTCGATCCGCCGCTGGTCGATCCGCCACTGGTCAGTCCGTCGCTGGCCGGCCGATCCGCCACTGATTAGTCCGCCGCTGGTCGATCCGCCACTGGTTAGTCCGCCGCTGGTCGATCCGCCACTGGTCAGTCCGCCACTGGTCAGTCCGCCGCTACCCGATCCGCCACTGATTAGTCCGCCGCTGACCGATCCGCCACTGGTTAGTCCGCCGCTGGTCGATCCGCCACTGGTTAGTCCGCCGCTGGCCGATCCGCCACTGGTCAGTCCGCCGCTGGCCGATCCGCCACTCACTGATTAGTCCGCCGCTGACCGATCCGCCACTGGTTAGTCCGCCGCTGGTCGATCCGCCACTGGTTAGTCCGCCGCTGGCCGATCCGCCACTGGTCAGTCCGCCACTTGCTAGTTCGCCACTGGTTAGTCCGCCGCTGGCCGATCCGCCACTGGTCAGTCCGCCGCTGGCCGATCCGCCACTGATTAGTTCGCCGCTGGTCGATCCGCCACTGGTCAGTCCGCCGCTGGTCGATCCGCCACTGGTCAGTCCGCCGCTGGTCGATCCGCCACTGATCAGTCCGCCGCTGGTCGATCCGCCACTGATTAGTCCGCCACTTGCTAGTTCGCCACTGATTAGTCCGCCGCTGGTCGATCCGCCACTGGTCAGTCCGCCGCTGGTCGATCCGCCACTGGTCAGTCCGCCGCTGGTCGATCCGCCACTGATCAGTCCGCCGCTGGTCGATCCGCCACTGATTAGTCCGCCACTTGCTGGTTCGCCACTGATTAGTCCGCCGCTGGTCGATCCGCCACTGATTAGTCCGCCACTTGCTGGTTCGCCACTGATTAGTCCGCCGCTGGTCGATCCCCCACTGGTCAGTCCGCCGCTGGCCGATCCGCCACTGGTCAGTCCGCCGCTGGCCGATCCGCCACTGATTACTCCGCCGCTGGTCGATCCGCCACTGATTAGTCCGCCGCTGGTCGATCCGCCTCTGGTCAGCCCGCCGCTGGCCGATCCGCCACTGGTCAGTCCGCCACTCGCTAGTGCGCCACTGGTTAGTCCGCCGCTAGCCGATCCGCCACTGGTCAGTCCGCCGCTGGCCGATCCGCCACTGATTAGTCCGCCACTGGCCGATCCGCCACTGCCTAGTCCACCGCTGGCCGATCCGACACTGGCTAGTTCGCCACTGGTTAGTCCACCACTGGCTAGTCCACCGCGGGCCCAAATTCGTCACTGGATAGTCCGTCGGTGGCCGATCCTTCTCAGGGACCCTGATACGACTCAAGCGAATTGCTCTCATGATCACTTCTCAAGAGGAGTCTTAGTAGTCGAGTCTTCTCACCCTCCGATTTGCACGCAAGGGTTGAACTCCAGGTAAAAAACCGTTCCGAAAGACCGCAAGACTGAAGTCGCCGCAGTCCTGGACTCATTTGTAGAGAACAGACCATTTTCCCTCTTTCTTCTCCTTCCTTTTAACCGATGACAATTCAGTATGAATTCCTCTCATATTATTATTTTGAGAAGACTTGCCAGCTTCTCCTTGTTCTCTCATCGGTTTGGAGAGCAATTCGGAAGGCTTGGATAGGAATTCGGATGGAAATTCAGTGCACTCATTTCGCATCCACATTTACTTTTCACCTTTGATTTTTTTTCTCTGTCGTTCCTTGCTGTGTATTTCTCTCTTCTCGCCGTGTTTCCTTTCCGTATATGAATCTCGCGCCGCTTTGCCCTCTCGTTAAGTACCCGTCTATCGGCCTATCTTCCTTCGCCCCCCCCCACTCACCCCTATTGTCTTAACTTGTCTTGTCTCCCTTTACTTTCTCCTTTCATCTATTGTAACTATGACCACCGCAATCACGCATATGGAATTGTTAATATCTCTTGACCTACTGGACCGATTTTAATGAACTTTTTTGTAATCATATCAAAATTTTCTCCACTATCGTTCGAAGGGAGGGGAAAAATCAACCCCGATATCAGCGCTATAAATAAATGTCAAAAAAAGAGGCGCATCTGCGCAGTTTTCTTGCATTTGATTTTTGATTTGCTCATTGTTTCTCTGAGTATTTATTAATCTTTTAAATTTTTGGATTTTGTGTCTCTATCTTAATCGCTTTATGAGCTTCCTTATGTCCCTCTGCTCTTGTGCGTTACAGTTTAGTTTCTTATCACCCGAAGGATACTTCAATGGTGGGTTGATGCAACGTGCTAAATCACACCAGCGGCTTTCGATATTTGTATTATCATTATTTGGTGCCTTTAGGACGAACCTAGGATTTAATTTTACGTGGGAGGGGGCAAGGTTAAAAATTTATACAATCTTGCTCATCTGACTACGCGTCACAAATTTGGTTGCGTGCACCGCGCAGTTCAAAATGTGCAGCCAAGGTGGCCGAAAAAGCAAAAAAAAACACGTCGACCCGCTCGGGAGACTTCGGCCGATACTCTCAAAATCGCTTGAGTGCTTTTTGTGTTTTTGCTTTTGTCGGCCACCATGGCTGCACATTTTGAACTGCGTGCCATTGAATTTGTGGCGCGAGGTCAGATGAGTTAACTCGTATAATTGTAACCGGGGGGGGGGGGGGGGTGGTGATAATTTTAAGGGAAAGGGCTAGGAAAGACATTTCCCCCCACAGCTCTGTAGAAAATTTACTTTTCTAGTCTTCAATTCAACCTGCTTCTCTTAAACATTTTCTAAGAATTTTTAAATAAAACAAAATAACTGTAAAAAAAACGTAAAAATCAGGGGTTTATTTTTTAAAATTTTAAACATTTTTCGCAACCATGTTGAGAATGCAACGTGTTTTTTTATTTACAAAATTCTAGGTTTTCTCTGACCCACTCTGGTAAGATGATGTAGTAAACTCAAAATTGAACGTATGATTTAAGTGCGAAATATTCGTCACATGATCTTTCACAATTCCTTCTTCACACACTTCAAAAGTCAAAAAAGGGGGCTCACTGCACTTAATCACTAATGTATCACATACATGTTATCAATGTTATCACATCATATGTGTACGTATTTTTACTCTCTCACTTCCTCTAGGGTAGAGATATCATGGAAAAGTAAAAAGTGAGTCATATTAATAGTTACTCTGCGTCTGGTACGATGCACTCCCCCCCCTTCCTCTTCCCCCTTCTTTAAAATTTTTTTTTTTTTTTTTTTTTTTTTTTTTTTTTTTTTTTTTTTTTTTAAAAAATTCAAAGCTCTCTGAAAATTTCTCATTTTCATAGAGCTCATTGTCAGCTAGTTTTCCCTTTTTTCCTTGTTCCCTCCTTTTCTCTCTAATTTTTTTTAGGGCGGGGGGGATTTTAGCTATCTTACCGTGGATGTGCCCTCGTCTGGTCCACTATGATAATGCAGTCCCTCAAAATGAGAGGGATACCATTATGCCTGTCAATCAAGAATTAAGACCACAAAAAACTATATTGTTTACTGTGTCATTTTTTCAAAATTATTCAAACCTTCAACAGAAACAATAAGGATGAACTTTTGGTGATAATCTTCAGTTACTGATTACATTAGATTTGAGGAAATTTTTATTTATGACAGAATATCCCCTGGAAAGGGCTCGTAGTCAACCTCAATATCGGAGCCTAAAAAATGAAGTCTGTGAGGCTTTCCCTATCCCTAAACATGTTTTAAAGCCTTACATGCTCTCTGATACTTTTTTCAAGTCACTTTAACCCTTGATTGTTACGAGTTTTGAATTTTTGGGTTGAAAGTCGTATTCTGCTGGATGTAGCGAGGAAACTGGTACCAAACTGTCGGGAGAAAAATGCATTCGTAAAAGATGCGCGATTCCTCTATAAGTTAATTTCTATCTTGGCTCTACCAGGCGTACATCTGTTAAAAATAAATTTTTACTCCCGACAATTTGGTATCAATTTCCGCGACACATCTAGCCGAATGCGAATTTCAAGTCAAAAACTAAAAAATTGTAAGCAGCAAAAAATTTCATTTTCTGCCGGGATTCGCTCACTACTGGTGAAAAAGGGTCCTGACACATCCAGCCGGACAAAAGAGCGTCGGCCAAGAAGACAATATACTCTGTTCTCAGGATAAGGATAAGCTAGTCAGGTAGTTCGGTCGGACTGTCTTCGGACTCATTGTTTGACACTTCGTCGGCTCGGACCCTTTTTCCCCTCCTCATTTTGACTACCAACTCAAAATTTAAATTTTTCCGGCATTCGCGATTTTTTCATAACTTACTTTAAATTCAAACTCTGCTCATTGCCCTTTAAAAAAATTGATACCAAACGGCGGCTCAAGATGTAATTTTTGAAAGATTGCGGCATTCCTGATTGAGTGATTTCAGACTGCCGGAATCTTTAAAAAATTTACTTATTGAGCCACCGATTGGTATCATTTTTCAAGCATGTCGAGCAGAATTTAAATTTAAAGTCAGTTATTAAAAAATCAAACAATGAGTCCGACGAGTACACAGGAGTGGTGAACGGGCCCGGGCCGGGGCCGACCTCAACGTGGTCATTTACGCATTTTAATATTTTCTGCCAACTGCAGTCAAATAGTAAACAGACTATGCTCTAAGTTTCTATGCGTGCAGCGTTGCAAAGTATACTCTGTCCTGGATAAGAAGAAACTTGGCGAGTCAGGTAAAAAAGCACTCCTTTGCAACGCGGCAGGCATTGTCGCGCTGAGTCTTTGAGTTCTAGAGCCGTTGCATTCACGGGGGCTTTGTCCAACTGGACCATCATTTTGGAAGGAGCAATACCGAGAATTGGCTGACTATGAATGTTATCTGTGCAAAAGTCAAATTAGTAACGGTTACAGATACGACAAAATGGATGAAATTTTTGCCCAAAGGGCCATAATTAGTCAAAATTAGTCGAAATTGACTCCTCATTACCCTCACAGAATTATTTTTTGAAACATCCATCTATGTGAGTGTACGTCAATTGAATTATTTAAAATAAACGTACCTAGTATTAGGTACGTTTAAAAAATAAGTGTCTGGGGGCCATGAGAACTGAGGAGTCAATTTGCCCAAGTTTTGACGAATTAAGGCTCTTTGGGCAAACATTTTATCTATTTCGTCGTATTTTAACCGTTTCTAATTTGACTTTTCCTCAGATGACATTCACAGCAGGGTTCGCCCTATTTTGCCCAACCCAAAAAAAAAACCATTTAAAAACCCCCAAATACCCCCCAAAAAACCCCCCACTTTAATTTCGTTTTTTATGCATTTCAAGCATGTATGCACAATTCCCCCCCCCCCCTTTGATTTTTTTTCGTCTGTTTTGTTGACCCCACCCCTTCCTTCTCGATTAAAAGATACCTTATCTCAGTCTGATTGGCTCATGGAGGTTTTTTTTTTTTTTTTTTTTTTTTTTTTTTTTTTTTTTTTTTTAATTTTAAAGCAAAGCCATTTCACACATATGCCGGATAAGCCTTTACAATAGGGCTGTTGCCAGTGGCGGCTCGTGCAATGTGGTAACAGCGTTATTTTTCCATTTAAAGTTATGTAAAACAATCGATCTTTAGGAGGTTCAATTGCGCCCCCCAAAGGGTTTTGATACCTTTGCATAGGTTTAAATGAAAAATAAGCATGGTTGCCTAATTGCACGAGCCCCACTGGCTGTTGCAAAAGTTTGCTGTAAGCGATTTAATAGTCGATTCTGGTGCGCAAAAACCTCCAAAAAACACGGTTACAGCACTAAAAACTTCCGCAATCCACTCCTAACCTCAATAAACGCTTTTATTAGCGCCAGCGTAATGGTGGCTTGGAGCAGTAATGATGGGAGATTCCCCTATAACAATACTGTGACTCCGTGAAGAAGTGACTAATAATAGACGAATTTCATTTGGCAACGGTGTCATTAGATGTTACTGTACCATTCTTCGGATGTGGATCACTATCTTCTCTGATGTCTAATTACTCTGTAAATCAACCCTTTTCAGCATAGAGAGTGTGACAAAATTAGAATAAAAATCTCTCATTATTACTGCCCTACGTCCCATTACACTCGCGCAAATAAAATCGTTTATTGAGTTTAGGAGTGGATTTCGGAATATTTAAAACAAATATACTAAAGATACTGCCGGAGGGGGGGGGGGCCCCCCCCCCCCCCAAAAAGGGGGTTTAACACCGCAAAGTAATTCTAACTTCTTACGAGTGCGTATAATAGACCGTGATCGAAACAAGTTATTTTGATCCAAATGAACAATCAATATTTTTAAAAAATAGTCGTATATTGCTTTGCCATCGCAATGGCGATTTTTTTTTTTTTTTTTTTTCGTGAATAAGTTTTTTCGTTTTATAGTTTTGTTAATTGAACGCTCAAAACTTGCTCCATTTGATTCTGTTTTTGACTCTGTGAATCCCAAACGCCAAAACTTGCCATGCATCGCAGAGATTCAAAAAATGCCGTTTTTAAAATATCATGAAGCTCATAACGGTCCAAGAACAGAATCAAAGAGAGCAAATTTTGATAGTGTACGAGCAAAATAAAATGCGTCAAAACATGTTTACGCGAAGAAATAATTAAAATCCTCATCGATATGGCAAAGCTAACAATAAGTACAAAAACATACATACATATGTTCACTCTTCCATCCGATCCAACCCAAACCCCTCCAATGGTAGCGTTCTAGAATTCAACCATTTACTGCATCCGTGCAAAAAAGATTACATTATCCTGTGATACTGTATATCTATGTACATTGGAAAGTGCTACTATTCATAATCTTTTCTGCATCGAGACAATAAAGGGATGAATTCTAGAACGGTACCATCTAGAGACTATCGAAGAAAAAAATTGAAGGAAGGAGAAGTGGCCATGAAGTGAAAGAGTCAAATATTCCAGCTCGGCGAAGTCGAAGAGGAAAATCTGTAACTCCCAAAAAACGGGTATCGCCTTTTCAGAAAAAAGGACAATGAAAACAATAGGAAGAATAGGCCTATTGTCCTCCGATCTTGGGCGAGTTGAGGCGAGCTCGTATCCCGGCTAGTATGCGGCTACCTTGCGGATATGTGGTAGCCAGCAGAGCCCAGCCACGGGCTGTTAGCCACTACGCGAAGTATCCCGGAGCCGAGCCGTTTCGTTTTCGAGATATCGAAGGTCGAAGTTCGATAATGGACCTATTTTCGAAAATTCTTAACTCCTACAAACATAGTCGTAAAACAAAAAACCGCACATGTAAAATGCTCTACTTGAAGAGTAATTTCAAGAAAAAAAAACGAATTTACAATCGAATAAACCGAAAGTCGACTTTTAGGCACCTTAACATTTTTGGCGGGAAAACCCCCATTTCTCAAAATTTTCAAATGACAACCCCTATCTTTAAATACCTAATTCGAAAAAACGTAAAAAGTAGTGCATTTTGGCGCGATCAAGAGTCCAATATCGTTTTTCTAATTCGATAAATCGAAAATCGAAGTTCGATTTAGACCCTTTTTCGACCCCGCTAAAAAACGGATCCTATCGTGTGATACATCATTCAAAAGCACATAAAAAACCAAGAATTTTAGTGCAAACCGGAAGTCAATACCTTTTTTCGGTCGAGATATCGCAAGTCAAAATTTAAGGTAAGCCCTAACCAGAGACTAAATTTTGACTTGCAATATCTCGACCGCAAAAAAAGGTATTGACTTCCGGTTTGCACTAAAATTCTTGGTTTTTTATGTGCTTTTGAATGATGTATCACACGATAGGATCCGTTTTTTAGCAGGGTCGAAAAAGGTCTAAATCGAACTTCGATTTTCGATATATCGAATTAAAAAAAACGATATTTGACTCTTGATTGCGCCAAAATGCACTACTTTTTACGCCTTTTCGAATGAGGTATTAAAAGATATGGGCTGCCTTTTGAAAATTTGAGAAATGGGGGTTTTCCCGCCAAAAATATTAAGGTGCCTAAAAGTCGACTTTCGGTTTATTCGATTGTAAATTCGTATTTTTTTCTTGAAATTACTCTTCAAGTAGAGCATTTTACATGTGCAGTTTCTTGTTTTACGACTATGTTTGTAGGAGTTAAGAATTTTCGAAAATTGGTCCATTAACGAATTTCGACCTTCGATATCTCGAAAACGAAAAAAGATATCGACTTACGGTTTAAGCCAAAATGCTTAGAATTTTACCCTCTTTCAAATGAGGTATCACAAGATAGGGCTTGCTATTTGAAAATCTCGAGATTAGGGGGGTGCGCCCCCTGAAAACCCCCCAAAAACCAAATTTTGGGTTGTGGCAGTATTTTTAAATGAAACTTTTAGTCCAAGTTCCTATAAAACCAATTTTTCCAGATTTTTTTACCGTCACCCGTTCATGAAAACCATAGTGAGCAGGTTACGTGAAACACCCTGTATATTTATTTTTAGGTAATGAGGAGCTTGATGGGTTATACAAATCACATTATTGAAAACATAACAGGAAAATACAAATTCGAAAATAAAATTCCGGGTAATTTTTGCGGTGTTTTCCACCCTTTGCACAAGTCGGATCTAGTGTTCAATGTGGTAGTTGTTTTCGAATTTGTATTGTTTTAATTAACTGTTGATGGTTAAAATGCACATTAGACTCTCTGACTGAAGAGAAGATGCCGATTTTTTGAGGAACCGAACCCAAAGACTTAAGAACCACACATTTTTCAGATAATTAATGCGCGAGGTTAAGCCAGTCACCATACAATATGGAGGCGTAAAAAATCATCCTAATTTCATTTTCACATTCATTTTTATCTATACAGAATAAGGTCATCAGAAATCTCGTAAGAACCTCTAAAATGGGGAAAAAATCAAATGATCAAATGCAAGAAAAATGCCCAGATGCGCCACACTTTGTGACATTTATTTACAGCGCTGATATCGGGGTTGATTTTTCCCCTCCCTTCGAACGATAGTGGAGAAAATTTCGAGAAGATTACAAAAAAGTTCACTAAAATCGGTCCAGTAGGTCAAGAGATATTAACAAACGAAAATATTTGCGTTTATTCTACTAACGCCGCAGTTTCCATATGCGTGATTGCGGTGGTCATAGTTACAATAGATGAAAGGAGAAAGTAAAACTTGTTGAGGGAGACAAGACAAGTTAAGACAATAGGGGTGAGTGGTGGGAGGGCGAAGGAAGATAGGCCGATAGACGGGTACTTAACAAAGAGAGGGCGGTGTATGAGAGGCGAAGCGGCGCGAGATTCATCATACGCAAAGGAAACACGGCGAGAAGAGTGAAATACACAGCAAGGAACGGCAGAGAAAAATCAAAGGTGAAATGTAAATGTGGATGCGAAATGAGTGCACTGAATTGCCATCCGAATTCCTATCCGGATGGCTAAAAGAATTGCCCTCCGAATTGCTCTCCAAACCTGATCTTGGGCGATGAGAGAACAAGGAGTCAGATGGCAAGTCTTCTCACGAAAAGAATATGAGAGGAATTCATACTGAATTGTCATCATGCAAAATGATATAGAAGGAATGAGGGGAAATTGTCCTCATGCTAAAATGCAGCACTAACAAGTCTCCAGGGCAGCATGCGCTCGAAAACGCAGAACAGAAAAGAGGTCCGTTTCCCCTCTCTGCGTTTTATTTTGTTCGAGAAGGGGTAGGCCGCTACCTGCACTCCAGTTCGACGAGAATACCCCTGATACGGGCTCTTCTCACTTTTCAATTGTCATCGTCTCAGGGTCCCTGATCCTTCTGGCGGATGGACCAGCGGCGGACTAGCCAGTTTCGGATCGGCCAGCGGTGGACTAGGCAGTGGCGGACTAGGCAGTGGCGGACTATCCAGTGGCGGACTATCCAGAGGCGGATTGGCCAGCGGTGGATCCTCAGTGGCGGATCGTGCAGCGGCGGATCGGCAGTGGCCAATCGTGCAGCGGCGGACTATCCAGTGACGGATCGGCCGGTGGCGGATCGTTAGTGGCCGATCGTGCAGTGGCGGATTGTTCAGCGGCGGTTCCGCCATCGGCAGTACATTCAGTGGCGGATTGTCAGGGGAGGATCGGCCATCGGCGCACTAGGCAGTGGCGGAGCGGTTAGCGGCAGACTAACTGTTGCAGTGGCGGATTGAGATAATGGAAAATTTGGCTTTTATTTGGATTGACACAAGGTGCATCCCTGTACATATTTTGTTCCTACGTACAAACTTTGAAGAAATTAAAAAAAAAAGAAAGAAAAATAATGGAAACTATCTAAGAACAGAGTAGGTATAAATAAAAATCAAACCTTGATATATGTACTTTTTTCCAGGTTTTGTCGCCTCCTGGTTATGGTCAGGATGTACGAGAATGGAAACAGGCGAAAAAGAGAACAGTAACCTATGTAACAGGGACGGATCCTGAAGTGGATGATTTCAATTCTGCGCCTGATTTTACTCCTCAACACTCTGAGTCTCGAGTTCACGGTGAGTCAGATGTCTCAAAATGACAGACTGGTGGCCTTAATGGGGCTCTTGTTAACTTTTGTCAACTTTTGCTCTTTGCAATTAAAAAGTTAATTCTTGCGTATAAACCAACAAAAATAAAAAATGAGCACACTAAAAACTTACGAAATTCTCTCTCAGACTCACGAAATGACTTTGAAGTGTAAGTCGTAGCGGTAGATCTAAGCAGGTACCATGAGAGATCCCTATCTCATTTGAGACTTTCCTCTGGGGCCAGTTCAGAGACAATATATAATAGAGACCACGCACTATCTATCTTGCCCATGTTTGCGCGCGGTGGCAACTTTTTTTTTCGGGGTCTCAACAGAACACCGCTAACATGGTCCATACGTTGACTGATGAGAAACACCGTTGAGATTTTTGCCTAGTGAAGCCAGAAGCACCGAAATTGCATCAGTCAACGTATGGACCGTGTTGGATGGTGCACTCTCATGCTCCCTGTGTTAATTCCTGTTGAGTCCCGAAAAATAAGTCAGCCACCGCGCGCACGGCTAGTGCGTGGTCTCTATTATATATTGTCTCTGGGCCAGTTCAAGTTGGCAAAAAATCAGACTTGATTTGAACTAGCACTCTTTGCTCACCAAACAGCATCGATGACCCTCAAATGAAGCTCCAGTTTGGCTCATGCTCCAAGAGAGAGAGAGAGAGAGAGAGAGAAAGGAATCCTCTATGAAACCTGCAGAGCCCTACCATCTTTGCTCTTAACCCTTTGACTGCTAGGTTAGGAATGCAAATACAGCCAGGGTGTGAATGGGAAACCGTGCAAATTTACGAATTTTTACGTTTTTTTTTTTTTATTTTTTATTTATTTTTTTTTTTTTAAGAGTTTTGTGGAATCCAGTCACAGGGTGTGTACGAACCTGGAAAACCGGGAAAACCGGGAAAAGTCAGGGAATTTTAAGTTACTGGAAAAGTCAGGGAAAAGTCATGGAATTTTGCATGAATGGGGATAAGTCAGGGAATTCTGTATGAATGGCTTTTTTAATTCCTTTTTTCCAATTGTTTTATTCCTTCCACCATTTTTTTTTTTTTTTTTTTTTTTTTTTCCTTTTTAAATCGCGAAATCTAAAATGTGTATAAATGTCTCACACTCTTCGCGAAGATTTGACGGCACGAGTCGGCCAACTTTGCGGACTTGCTGTTTGTCGTTCGTTCCGTGGCGCTCTCTAACTATAGAAAATCTTTTTTAGAAAATGTGTTCGAGTGTTTCGCAAATTGAATTTTAAGTCAGGGAAAAAGCAAAATTTGATCTGGGAATCCTGGAAAAGTCAGGGAATTTTCTTTTTTTGAAACTGTACACACCCTGAGTCACCATTGCGAGTATACTCGTCCGCAGCTCTAAGAGAAGAGGTTTCCCCACCGTGAGTATACTCGTCTGTAGTAGTTAAAGGGTTAAATGGCAAAACTACGTGATTGTCATGGAGGATTCCAGTCTAATTTGTCACTCTCTCTGTAGAAACACACCTATAGGATAGCCTCAAAATAGATAGGAATCTCCCATGGTACGTGCACAGCTCCACCATCACGCCTTAAACTTTTATGTCATTTTGTGAGTCTGTGCGTGAATTCCGTGATTTTTTAATATGCTCATTGCAGTTTTCACTTTTTTTACGCCAGCATATTCAAAAACGTTTTAGCAAAAGTTAGCGAGAGCCCCATTCTTGCAGTTTCAGGAATTGAAATTCATAGATAATCTGCGCTCTAACTCGAGACCTTGCGATTTAGGTAGATTTTCCTTCTGTGACAACGTAGGAGTGATCACCCTTGTCAGTCGGTCGAGGTGACAGGGCATCTCTCCGACTCTAGGGCTACAGCAAGTCAACAACCTATTCTAGTGTTGCCATTCTCCATTTTCTGAAATTCATTCATGGCCCACTCAGGTCTCAAGTTATAGCGCACAAACTATAGTGCTAAGCAAGTACTCTAAAATTATTTAAAAATCAAGTGGATTAATTATTTGATTATAATCACTTAAAGTTGAAAAATAATACTTTTTAGTCCATAGGACTTATTAAACCAGCTGTGTCTTTTTATTTAGTAAATTAATGAACTTATCTTACTAAACGATGGGTCAGACTGAATTTTTGTTTTTTTGTTTTTTTTTTTTCACTTTATTTTTTTGTAATCTTCTCTACTGAGAAATGTATACAATGTTTATAATAGAATTAAATTTTGATGTTAACTTACAACAGAGTAGTAAATTATTCCTTTAAGCATATTGTGTGAAAAATAGTGTCCTATCTATAATTTTAATGACAAGAGTGCAAAACTGAATTTTTGTGTGAAAGAAAGTTGAGAAAATAAAAAGAGGATGTGAAGTTATATAGATACTTAGAAAGTTTAATAATAATGAAGAGAAAATTAAGTTTATTTATTTTTAAGAGACCTAAAGTTTTAAATTTTGTGCTATTATTTCTCATCCATTCAAACTAATCTCTGTTTTTTGTGCCCGCAGAAATTTACAATAAAGTCATAAATGAAATCGGAGCAAAAGTGGAGCAAGAATTGGTTAGCCGAAGCATTTCTCCGACCCCGTTCCAAAATCTGTTGAAAATAAAAAGCACCAGTAATCAGAATCTGGATCAATTATTCTCATCTCCACCCATGAATCTCCTTACTCCGATATCCTCCTCTCATTCGCTTGCCAATCGACACGTTCTCAGCGTTGACATGTTTTCCAAAGACCAGCTCAACGACTTATTCAATCTAGCTCAAACGTTTAGAGTTTTCGTTTTGAAAGAAAGGCCATTGGATCATGTTTTAAAGGTTTGTTAAAAATATTTTGTTTTTTGTTTTTTTGTGTGTGCATTTGTACTTAACTGTCATAAAACACTGGATGCAATCATTTAATATTCAGAAATCAGAAGTTTAGTTATAAGTAGACTTTCTGTCTAAATACACTTCTTCTTTTTTATGCAGATGTAAAAACCGCGTAACACAAATTTACGACCATATAAATCATTGAAGTCATAGCAAAGTCAAAAAGTGCTATTACTTCCTTCCATTAAAAACTTATTTTTGTTACTCAAAGCTGTTGTCCTTATTTTTTTTTTTTTTATTAGAGATTTTCAGTGAAACAAAACATGTTAATGGCCCTTATTGAAGAAGAAATTGTGACGAGCTGGTTCTATCTTTGTAATGCTATCTGAGTAACAAACTTTGATGAACGTTTTTTGAATGAGGCTCTTGCAAACTTTTGCCACAGGGGATTGAAGAGTTGATTCTTGCATAAAATGCTGCAAAAATGACGATGAGTGTACTAAAAAAATCATGAAATTCACTCTCAGAATCGGGCTTAATGACATGGGAAATATCATGGGAGATTCCTATCTTAATTGAGACATATTTCTGTGTTTCTGTAGAGAAAGTGACAAATTAGACAGGAATCTCCCATGATACCTGCGTTGAACCGCCATTACAAACTTGCCGTTATAGCAGTTATGTGAGTTTATTACTGAATTTTAGACTTTCTTAGTGAGATTAAATGTGATTTTCTCTGGTCTTTACATCAGATTGGACTGTTTATTTGCTTAAAGAAAAAGTTTGCAAGAGCCCCATTGCTGTGAATTCAAGCTGAATTAAATTCTTTGTCTTTTTTTAGGGCAAAATCATGGCCTCTATCTTTTACGAAGTTAGCACTAGGACAAGTTGTAGTTTTGCAGCTGCCATGCAACGTCTCGGAGGTCAAGTTGTCCATGTTGATGAATCTAGTTCCTCTGTCAAAAAAGGCGAAACTTTAGAAGGTATTAATGGCTAGACTTTTATCATCTTTAATTATACTTGCTTTGTAATTCTAAACCAAAAGCCTGCCCAATGGGTTTATCCAACGAGCTACACAATAATCTTAGACGAGCCTTGTGAAACATACTTTTGAAAGCACCTCGAAAGAGGCAGCCATGATGCAGATCTCTTATGGACATTTTACAAAAGCTCAGTTTCTTTGCCTCTGATTTTTTTACCTTCTTCTAAAAGTTGAGACAAATCCATTTTTCAATCTTTTCAAGAGTAACTGAAAGTGAATTTGTGGAACTCAAGAGAATTATTTGCGTACTTTTGCGTTCTTCAAAGATGATTCAAAGTTCGATTAGTTTGTACTGTGGACACCACGTCGCACTGCTCAAAAAGTCAGTAGTTTTTTACCGAAATTGATTAATTTACGCTACTCACAGAGATTTGAGCACCTGCAAGCATGCTTTAGGAAGATACCCTGAAAGTGTCAAGCTGAAATACTCAAAAATAATGCCGGAAATTATGAAATTCAAAAATTCCCATAAGTCTCAATGATTGCGAGTAAGGTAGATAGACATATCACTCGCACTCACTCTCACTCATTAAGCTTATGGCAAAATTAATTTCATGATTTAGGGCTTCAATTCTGAACCAATTTTGCTCGTGTTGGGCTCCAAAAAACCATACAAAAATTTTGCAGGTGCTGACAATATTGGATTTTGTGTTTTTTTTTTGGTTTCAATTTAAAATGCCAAAAACACAACTTTTCCCGAAAGCGACTAGTGGGGCATCCATCGGATTGAAATCTGGAGAAGTTTCGACTGGAATCTTCTTAAGAGTCTTGAATATTTTTTATGAAAAGGAAACGTTTCATAATCTTTGCAAAGACTGATATGGCGGTTACATCATGAATTTTCTCACTTCTGAAACAAGTTGTATGGACCAGTTACAAATTCTATAACATCATTGTTTTTACTTCTCACAGACACAATGACTGTAATGGCGGGTTACTCAGACGTTCTTGTTCTTCGGCATCCGGAACCAGGAGCTGTTGCGGTAAATATTTATTTGTAGTCTTTTTAATTTGGAATTTGGAACAAAAGATCTCAAACATTGAATTCTCTTGCTGGTTTTTATGATTGATAAAATATGTTTTGTTGATTTGAAATCAACTTATAAAACTGTTACCTACTATGTTATTTTTTTGTGTAAAAAATGCAGCCTGGATTTTGTGAGGGCAAAAGAAAAAAAAAAGAGAGAAAAAAAAAAAATGCGCTGATAATCCTCACTTTGAGGAGATTGAGATAGTAGAAATTTACGCTAATTAATGGAAGGTGACAGTGTTCTTCAATTTTTTATGGATTCGTTGATCCATCAACCATCAAAATCGATTTAGAACTAAAGTCGTTATTTTGAGAATCAATTTTGGGTTTCTCTTTAATGTGTGTGAGTGAGTACTGACGCTTCTCGGAATTATTAAAACAATAGCCGAAATCCATTTTCAAATTTATGACTTTATGTATTTCTCAACCAAATATTGATGGTCAGTGTCTTTTGAAAAATTCATGTAAAATTGAAGAACACTGTCACGTAACGTTTCCCCTGTGCTGTGAGATAGCAGAGGCCAGTTTTCTTCTATCATGTCTTTGATTACAGACACCCCAGATTTTGAGAGTCCAAGAATAAGGAAAATAGGTGGGAATTATAAGTTGGAAATTACGGTAATTAACAAGATGGCTGAACTATCTGGAGAAACCTCATCAGGAGAAGTACTATTATTAGCTGTACTCAATCAAATAAATTATTATTTCAATACACGAGTGGATTTTCAGTGCCACCATCATTCAGTTTGGTAGTTTTCCTCCTAGATATTGAAATTCATTCAGCTGTAAAAAAAGCTTCAAATTCAAGCTTCAGGCTTCAGGGTTTTTTTTTCAAGCTTCTTTCTGCGAATTTAAGAAGAGATTGAATCTTCCTCACTTTTATCTCCACTGATAAGCGACCATTGGTACCAATATTTTGAACTTAAATTTAAAAACTGTTTCGCTGAATTTGTCGTTTAAATTTTTTTTCTAGAGAGCGGCACATCACTGTCGAAAACCTTTAATCAACGCTGGCGATGGAGTTGGCGAACATCCCACTCAAGCTCTTTTGGATATTTTTACCATCCGAGAGGAAATCGGTACTGTAAATGGCCTCATCATAACCATGGTCGGTGATTTGAAGAATGGTCGAACAGTCCATTCTTTGTCCAGGTACACATCCTTGATCTACTTCTAAAATTTTTCAATTTAAATTAAATGAATAAATTAATTAATGAAATTATTAATTTTAAATTAATTTATTAATTTTTGTTTTAATTTATTCTGTTTTTCAATTTAACTTCATGACTAAAGTAGTCTTATTCGGAAATTTTGAAGAATGCTAAATTCATTATAAAATCTTTTTAACTATTTTATTAAGTACTATAAAAATGAATGAAAATTAATTTAAGCAACAGCCCTAGTAGCATTGAAACTTGAAATTTCATTTGAAAAAAAAAATTTTGAAAGAAAAAAGATTGAAAATAAATATAAAAAACATTAAAAAACTCTTGAAACTGTCACTTTTCCCTTTCAATTGAATGAAATTTTCATTGAAAAAAACTTGAAAATTAAGAGAAATAATTTTAAAAAAACTCTTGAAAAAACCTTGATTTTTCTTTCAATTTAAACGGAAATAAACATTGAAAAACTCTTGAAACTGTCACTTTTCCCTTTCAAATGAATGAAAATTTCATTGAAAAGAACTTAAAAATTTTTGATGAATAATCTTACAAAATCCCTTGAAAAATACATGATTTTTGGATTGTTTTTTTTTTCACTGAAAAAATATTAAAAAACCCTTGAAACTGTCACTTTCCCCTTTCAAATAAATGAAATTTTAGTGAAAAAAAAAATCAAAATTTGGAAGAACAAAAAAAAAACCCCTTGCAAAATACTTGATTTTTTTATCTTTTTTTAACACTGAAAAACATTAAATTTTTTGTGGAAACTGTTACTTTCCCCTTTTAAATTAAGTAATGACATTTTCATTGGAAAAGTCTTAAAATGTAGATGAATAAACGTTTGAACCCTACAAAAATTTGAATGAAGAGTAATGGAGGTCAAATTATTCCGATCGAATAAATGAATACAATTCAAAGGCGGATCCAGCAATCTGGCAACTGCGCATTCCTCTCACTTGAATATATGATTAACAATTGATTCTTGGAGGAGCTACAGCCCCATGACAAATCAATTATTTCTCATGCAATCAAATGGGGAGAATACTCTGTTGTCAGATTGCTGGATCCGCCAATGGTCAATACATCATAAAAACTCTTTGAAAACTTGAAAATGTCAATATTTAAGCAAGACAATCAGAAAACAAAGTAAAACTCAGAACGTGGGGAGGCAGATGAAAAGTGTGGGAAGATTGCAAAAATGTTGACATTTCTGGATTCACAAATAGTCTCATATTAGCTAGCATGCATACAAAGTAAATTCTATAGAGTATCAAAATGAAAGCACTCACCGCATCAGGAGTTCAAGCAGTTATCCGATAATTGGTTTGTTGACACAAATTTATCCAGCAAACTGACTTTGCAGGTCAGAGCACAACACCAAATTACTTACTTCACATTCCTTTTTCAGACCCGCACAGCACAGTTAAACATTATTATTGTTAGCATTATAACTTCAAACTCAATAGAAATAGTAATGAATGAGAAACTATTCCGCGGCTTATTATCTGAAACGCACTGATCCGAACGACAAGATTTTCAAATTAATTATTTGCAACCACATGAAATTATTTTGTGTAAGCATAAGTAAGATTAAACACACATTGTACACTATTGAGTACCCTCAATAGATCAGCATTTCTCTTTTCATCACTAATTATCACAGATGCAAAAACCGCACTGTCCAAGCGAAGGAAAAAAGCGCATCCGTACCTACACTTTGCAGATGTGTGATCCAAAGATGACGATCAAATTGAATTCTTGATTCAAACCAGCTCTTCTCTTCAAACGTCCTCTGAAGCAATGATTCAATTTCTTTCTGAAGCGATGATTCAATTTCTTTCTGAAGCGACGATTCAATTTCTTTCTGAAGCCTCCCTTTTCAAATCACCAGGTATGTACACATGAGTAAAAATTTCAAAGGGATTCTGCAGAAGTAGATGTGTCATGGACAAAATTTTCCAATAATCTCTGACCAGCTGAAATAAAAAACCAAAAAAGAACTACAAATCAGTTCCTTCATTGACCTAAAAACTGTGTGGCTTTCATACTGTCCATGCTGAGGTGAATGGGAGAGGATCACCACACAAAGTATTTTACCTATTCTAACTTCATTCTTTCTTACAGGCAGCTACAAGGTACCTACCAAATGCTTGTGCAGGGAGGAAAAGGTGAGCAATGCTTCGCTCCAAGCAACCGTAGGGTACGGATACCTACATCAGGTATCATTGGTAGCATCATATGTGGAGGTAGCCGCTCAGGCCAAGTCAGAAAATGCAACCTGGAGTGCATTGAGTTTACAAGAGCCTCTTTCTTTTACCCAAAGTAGCATTTTCATTAAGTTGAACCTTGCTGAACTAATGACAGTTCTTAGTAGCTGATGGATGATACTTGACAGCAGTAGCGTCACATGCAGTATGGCAGTGTTAGAATTTCCTCATTTACATCCACGCAAAAAATCAATTCAAGGGAGTGCACTTCCTAGGCGCCTCCAAAAGTTTAACCTTTTTCATGCGTTTAAGTGGACCGAATGCAATGTTGCCATATTGCATGCGAGGCCTCTGCTTGAATAACTATTAGCAATGAAACAAAGTTTCTCGGTGGAGATTTAGTCTTCTTTGTTTTAATCATGAAATATAATGGCATAAGATGAAATGAGTGACTTCTGGTTTAGAAAGGTTGGCTTAGTATTCCAATAATAAAATACTTGCTCTCAAACTGCTGCCTTAAAATATGACTTCAAAAGCACTGAGAAAGTATCATGACTTTGTCAGAAGTAAAATGGGAATAAAATGAACAATTCATTTTGAGGCAACCACATAGGCGGATCCAGCAATCTGGCCACAGCGCATTCCTCTCATTTGAACGTATGATTAACAATCGATTCTTGGAGGGGCTACAGCCCCATGACAAATCGATTATTTCTCATGCAAACAAATGGGGAGAATACACTAATGTCAGATTGCTGGATCCGCCAATGGGCAACCACAATTAACCAGCATGCCTGGACGCACTCAGTAGCGCAGTTAGATTGTGCCATTTACTTGAATGGATTAAAAGGCTGATTTTATTTTAAGTGAAAAGTTATGGAACAGCATGGAACGTGTTACTCCCTGTGGATCTAATATAACTGTGACCGATGGACTGACTAGTGAGGGTGGTCGACTCGTTCCGTTCCGTTTAGAGGGATTGCTGAAACCATGCTGGCTAGCCACAGAACACAAATGTACCAGTCACTTGTGCTTCCGTTAAAAAATAACCTGAATTGGTGAACCAAGTTTAAAACGAGTAACCCTCCGTTACATTCCAAATAACTCAAGAAGACCGTTGATTTCAATGGACTTTCTTTCTGCTCATTAATTGTTGGAGCTCATGTAAAATGAGTATTTAGATCTGACGAATAGCAGAGTGTGCTTCCAAAACGCATTAACGCACATGTATGTGCAGTGGGTCAGCACCGTCAAAACTTTGCGTAAACCAACCGCTCACCTACATATACGTTATGATGCATTTCAGAAGCAGGCACAGGTACTTGTTAGAACCTGACTCTAAAAATACAGGAGCTCTAACTGAGCAAAACATCATTTGCTACTCACTAGAATATTTTGGCTATTCAATCAAACTTTCACTTGGAGAGGTGATTTTGAACCATGAAGTCAATACTGAACTTAAAGAACGTTTTCATCAACACCTTGAAGATTGTACATTTACAAGAAAATACTGCAAGAGCCTCAGTCTGTCCAGCTCTAATACAGCTGTTCGTTGTAAGAAGGAGGCTGTCATGAGATATCACTTGCAAGATTAATTATGATTATTGAATCGTACAATATGGCAACATTGCATTTAGATCATTGAAACCCACGAAAAATATCGAACTATCTTGGGGTCGGCGATGACCATTGAATTCGACCTTCCTGATGGGTTTAAATGGGCATAATGTTATGTTGCCAGGTAGCAACACTTCGCTAATGGGTCTCAATCATTGACTCAATTTAAAGGTTTACATTGGCACTACACATCGGGATTAAGGCACTGCCTAGGTTGCTAAGTCAAACTAAAATTCATTGGAAACAGGTACCTTTGGTTTCAACTGGGATGTAATTGTAAAGCAAAAGTAACAATGAAGCCAATTTTGTCAGGTAAGGTTAGCCTTGAACACAACACAAGTCGCAGAGATAAATAAATAATGATAGGCACAGCGAAATGGTTCTTCAATCGACCCCAAGCAGTTAAAGTTTTTCATGAACTAGCCACAAACACGAGAATGAAAATAGCAAACAATAAGTACTGTCTTTCACAGCTTCAAAATCGAATCTCTGACCACTGGCTGGGAGCAAACAATGTGAGAACATGATCAGAGAAAACAGACCTACGATGTAGATAGGAAATGTACTTACTTACGGATTAGAATTCTGAGAGTAACGAATGGATGATCAAGGTGTGAGAATATCTTGAGATTGGTTACATTTATTACAACTTTTAGAGAGTCAAGTACTTTAATTCACCAACAAAGTAGGAGAGAAAGCTGCACAAGGCAAATTGCTCACTGATCAGTGCCGTTGCCCGTTAGGCCGTTACAAGCAGGATCTAACAAGAAACGCCGAGTGGGCGGGACCTTGGTCGTACCGTGTTGACGTCACACTTCGTGGCTTTCTACAGCCTCTTATGGCTTGTTTCACTTTTACTGTGGTGGCGTTACAACAAGATGGCGGCTAGCTCTTTACTTGGCGGTTACTTCCTGGTTACTCCCTTCTCTCACCACATCATTATTGTTGGTTATGTTATCATTCTAACATGACTCTTTTGTGGTTATATTTAAATAGTGTAAGTACTCAACTATTGCATGGAAGGAAGCTTTTAGCAAAGCGTAGACGAAAAAGTAGGTTTACTTGCCAAACAGTTTTTACTGAAAATCACAATCAATGGCTTGCTGTTTTCGTAGATTTTCACTGGTTAAGCAGGTAATATTTTTAGTTATCTAGATTCCGTCTCCACTTATCCTTGAACTGTTAATGGATTGATTTTGATTCCTTTCAACCTCAATTTCTTTGCAATGACAGTTTGTCACATGAAATCAGGATGAAACTTGGATAGAATAAATTTCGACTCCAGATTTTGTTAGAGAGCGCCTTTTGTTAATATATAGATGGTTGATGATTTTACGGAGCTGTCCAAAAGCAATGAGAAGTGAGCGCTTTGAATGCTAATGTGCACATTTTGTTTAACCTGTAGGAAAGAATGAATCATCCGATACTTCGCTTAACCGTAATATTACTTTTGGTAAAATTGAAAATGCTCTGATGTACACTCAAGGCTAACAAATGTTTCGCGCCTACTTGCTGTCGCTATCTAGCCATCAAGCTTTGTTGCCAAGTATCACCCATCTAATCTCTCATTACTGAAGCATTGCATTGTATCTGCCTCTAAGAGGAGAAAAATTGCATGAAAAGACTTTGTGTGATGGTTCTTAGCAGCTCCATTACTGTTTTAGGTGCTGCGACGGAAAAGTTTCTTAGTTGTTAGTAACCTGTTTCTCTAGAGCAGAGGCATTTTGAGTATGAGGTTCTGACATATAGCAGTGCATGCTTCCAAAATGCACCAAAACACATCGGTGAGTGGTTGGTGAGCAAAGCGTCAAATCTCATTGCTAACCATCCGCTCACCGATGAGTGTTGATGCCTCTTGGAAGCAAGTGGCGGCTAGTGCAGTTTGGCAATAATACTATCCCTCCATTTGATTGTGTGTAAAACAATCGGCTCAGAAGTGAATCAGCCCTTCACCAGCAATCGATTGTTAAAAATAGATTCTAATGGAGTGGAGACATTGTTGCCAAACTGAGCCGCCACTGAGGCACACCTACTTACTTGGCTAAACCAGGTACTGAAATTGTGTCTGCTCCAACTACCATTGGAATCTGGAACTAGCCTTTAGTGCTGATTCTAAGGAATAGGATTTGAAATCCACACAGTTGTTTTGGTCCATTCAGGAACTTGTTCGTAGTTTTATTGGTTTTTTTTTTTTTCATCAGGTCAGAGATTACTGGAAAAGATTGTTCACAACACATCTATTTTTGCCTTTACAAATGCCTTTGAAATATTTACCAACACATGTGTATAAATACCTTGTGATTTGAAATGGGATGCTACCGATAGAAAGTGAACACCTCAGAGGAAGTTTAAAGAGAGGCGAGCTGGTCTTAATCAAGCAGTTTGATCAAGATTGCCGGGCTCATCTGCGGAGTCTACCTGAAATGTTATGATTTTCTCTACGCTGAGACCGTGTGATTTCGGCTTAGGAAAAAATAGTGATGAAAAGCAGGTTGCAGATCTGTGGAGTGTACCTAAAATTTTGTGCTTAATCTCGCTTGTGCGTGCGCAGTAGAATCCTCACGGTTGTGAAAAATTAATTAAAAAATCTACCCTTCGAAGGAGTGCGTTGAAAGTGAAAAGCTTTTTGATAGCTCTTCACTCATTTGTGTAAAAAATGCATGCTTATAGTGATTATAATGTTCTGTGCGGGCTTAAAAAAGTTTTGTAACAGTTCGGTGTCAAACTCCAGGTTCTGATCGGTAAACTTAGTTTGATGTCCAAATCACTGTTGACGAACCAATCATTGTGTGGCTCCTTGACCTCTGGATGCGGTGAGTAGTTTCATTAAATAGAACTATAAATTAACATGGCATGCATGCTTGTCAGTCAAGCTAGAGTAGTGATACCGTAGCTCTCGGTAATTTAGGTATCTTCTGGAAGTTATTTGTCACTCCTAATATATATCTATGTTAGACAGGCACAATGAATCAAGCTTGGATAACAGTATATCTTGCGCAGTCTTTTATTACAGCTGCTAAAGAGCTGATGTGCTTTCTTCTCTCATATTTTATTCTCATAAATGAAAGCGATCAAGCTCGCTAATTGACTACATTGCATTTTTCTGTGTAAAACTCTTGCCAAACCTCAAATCTTAGGTCATTCAATGCACACTTAAGCTTTAAAAGCTCTGTTTGAAAAATGTGAATACTCAAGTTTCCGCAGGTTTTAACGCGGACTAGAAATATTGCTCCAATTTGAGTTTTCCTTTACTTAAGCACCAACTGTGACTTTTCCCATCGTAAAATGCATTCGGTTTTGTTATTATTCCAAAATTTTGAAAATCATATTGCCTATGTTCAGATTTTTGCCTTCATTTTTATTCCTGAGGAATGAGTTGGAATGTTTTTGTTTTTTTTTACTGTGGGCTTGGGGATACTGATTCTCTGCTCAAAAAAGTATCATTTTATCATTTGATGGATAAGGATTTCTGTTGTAAGAATCTATCTGATTGTTAAGTATTGAGGGTGGTATGCTCGTCACGTAGGAACACTCTCCATACAGCTAATAGGGTTCACAATCAGGTTATTAGAGAGGCACTGGTAGTTGGAACCCCCCCCCCCCCATTTTTCCGGTCATCAGATGGATGAGAGTAAAAATTCTGCATATTTTCTATCTAGTCAGGTGATTTTTCTGTTTTTCTGTTCTGGTGAAAAGTGGACTGAATTGAACTTTTCCATGCTAATTGTTCCCTTCACTTATCATTAAAAAAAAATTGTGACATATTAGTTTATTTCAAAATATTTGTCTCACAAATCAAAAACCTTGAGCCATAGATTTTTTAATGAAAAAAGTGTTCAGAGAATAATTTTTTTAGTGTTTATTAAGAGGTAAAAATATGGATCAAATGGTATTTTTCTTCGTTGTTTTTTTTTCTCTTATTTTTCATTCAAAAAATATTCAAATGATGGTTTTTTTCAATATTTTTTATTAAAAATCAAAGATCTTGAATTATAGATTTTTCAATGAAATAAGCATTCAAAAAAATTTTTTTTAAATGTTTTTTTAAGGAAAATTCAATATTTTTTCTTACAAATCAAAGATCTTGAATTATAAATTTTTCAATGAAAGAAGCATTCAAAAAAAATTTTTTTTAAATGTTTTTTTAAGTGAAAAATATGGAGCAGTTGGAAAGTTGACATCTTAATTATTTCATTTCATTTGCATTAAAAAGAAATGCAAATAATTTGAAAATAATATTTGTTATCAATGTAATTTTCCTTGAAAATCGAAAACTAAAAAACATGTTTTTTTAATTAAAAAAATATTAAAAAAAACTCTATTTTCAATGTTTTGTTAAGGTTAAGGTTATAGAACGTGGAATTTTCAGGTGCGCGTTTTTTTAAGATTTTAATATAATTTTTTATTTTTTTTTAAATGATTTTTTAGAGAAAAAAGAAGAGAAATTTCACACATTGAAAAAGAATTGAAATACTCTTAAAATTTAATGAAAATAATTTTTTAAAAATGGTTTTTTTGAAGGGGCTTTTTTCCACTCTTAAAAAATGAGTTTTTTTTCATGGTTTTTTAATGATTTCGTTTAATAAACTATTTTTTTAATTTTTTTTTCATAATTTTTCAAGGGGTTCTGCTACTAGGGAGCTTTTCATAGAGGAACGCTGTGAAATCAAAATTTAAAGTTGCAGGCAAGATTTGTATGGTTTTGAATGTAAATCGAAAATTTGCCGAAGACCTCTGAAACAAACTCTATCTGATAACTGAAAAGATAATTTCTGCATTTTGATTTGACTTGGAAACCATTTGATTTGCCATCACCAATCACTGTCCTCCATTCTTACCCTGTCTCTTCAAAATGTGGGAATTTTCAATGGGGCAGTTGCAAGGGTCTGAAATGTTGTGTTTTTTATGAAGAAAATGAAAGTAATTGATGAGCTGAGAACATAAATGCCTTTGGTTTCTAATTTTGTCCCATTGTTCTGGAGATAAGATTTTGGCCCAAAATACATTGATTTAAATGGGAATTCCTTGTAAAGGCGTCTCTGTACTTACAATTTTTTACAGCATTACACATGTGTATCTCCAAAACCGGGACTCTTAGGAAAAAACCAACTGCACCATATTGTTCTCAGCTCATCAAGACTATCAATTTCTTTATAAAAAACACAACATTTCAGACGCACAACGCGTCAGACGCGTTTCAGACGCGTTGGTTACAACTGCCGCATTGGGTTCCAAGTAGAGGTTGTTTAAGAAGTGTAGGTTCACCTAGAGTACCTAGACTGATAAAAGACTGTTTGAGTGGAGCAATATATTGTATCGATTGCTGTCCAAGGGCCTCAGGTTCCAAACAAACTCTGATTCAATGCAATTTCCCCTTAAGCGGATTTTTGAATGGAAATCTCGACTATTAAATAAATAATTAATGTTGCGTTTATGCGATTATGAATTCTACGTCCTCGAAAATGCTTAATTTTGCCTGGTTCCTCCGCTAAAACTGCTGAAATCAACGAGATATTACAGATTAAACGATGTGTTTGGAGGTTGGAATCACCCAAATGTTATTGTTGCTGTTGTGGAATTGGCGGGATTTCGGGCGATTCTGACCTACAAATGCAACCTTTAATCTGTAATAACTCACTAATTTCGGCAGTTTTAGTCAAGGGACCAGGCATAATTAAGCATTTTCGAGGACGTAGAATTCATAATCGCAAAAAGGTTGCATTAATTGTTTGATTTAATAGTCTAAATTTCCGTTCAAAAGTTCGCTTATGGGGAAATTACATTGAACCAGAGTTTGTTTGAAATGGCAATCGATACGATATATCGCTCTACTAAAACGGTTTATTGAGATAATCTATAGAATTTTTCCGCTTTATTTCTCATTTTACAAAATGAAAACTGCCAAATGAAAATGAAATTGAGCGTTGGCTTTTCAATGAGGAACGCTTTAAAATCAAAAGTTTAAAGTAGGAGGTAAGTTTTGTTTTGATTTGAAGGAATGAAAATTGAAAATTTGCCAAAGATTATGGTCTAGGTGCACCTACACTACTGAAACAAACTCTTTCTCTTTTTAGTTTTTTTACTACTGGGTTTTTCAATATTTTTAATTTTTTCATTGCAGGTTATTGACCTTATACAATGTTCAGTTGCGTTATGTAAGTCCACCTGGCCTGAGCATGCCTGACCATGTTCGTAACTTTGTTTCCTCAAAAAGCATCTCACAAGAAGACTTCACCTCCTTAGAGCAAGCCATTCCTGACACTGACGTTTTGTATGTGACCAGAATTCAACGGGAACGATTTTCCTCGCAGGAGGAGTATGATCGTGCTTGCGGATTGTTCGTCGTCACACCCCAATTAATGACGCTAGCTAAGAAACGGATGGTTGTCCTACATCCCCTCCCTCGTGTATTCGAAATAAGTCCTGAATTAGATTCTGATCCAAGAGCTGCGTATTTCAGGCAGGCAGAATGCGGAATGTATGTTAGAATGGCTTTGCTTGCAATGGTGCTAGGGAAATTCTAAGCCTCCTATTTTTTGTGACAGTGAAGCCGTACTTTGTTTGTGTCATTGTTTTTATTTTTGTTCTCATTGTCATTTTTTTTTACTTTTGTCTCTGTGATTTATTTTTATAATTAAATTTTAAGAATTACCAAAAACGAGTTGAAGTAATTTTATTTTAAATTTTCATAAACCTGAACATTTTTCTGGTCTTCTAAAGAAGCCATGGTATCTCATATGTACTAAATTAATTAAAGCAACCAGCCACAAAGCAAACTTTGAACAATTAAGGTGATTCCCTGTCACGTTACCAAGTTGATTGATCAATCGTCACTTACCGGATTTTATGGAGTTTTTTTGTGAAACAAGGATCGTTGGTACCTTTAGGTAGATCTAATAAAGATATCTGCAAAGTTTGGATGCTCAAATCCACAAAATAAGGACGTATTTATGGGAATTCGCACAATCGCTGCTCGATCTCTCGTATCGCACAATGATAGTGCAAATTCCCATATTTACATCCTTATTTTGTGGATTTGAGCATCCTAACTTTAACTTTGCAGATATCTTTGTTAGATCTACCTATAGGTGCCAACAAGCCTGGTTTCACAAAAAAACTCCCTAAAATCCGGTTAGTGACCATTAATCGGTTGACTAATTGATCACCTTGGTCACAGGACATGGAATCACCTTTAGAATCTCTTGATGAAAATTTTATTAAAGAGTCCGATATGATGTTTATACATTTGAAAGGAGTCGGCCGCTTGAGCGAATTCGAAGATCAAGTTCGATGGTGGGCAGGTGGATTGCCCGGCATTCTAATCCCTTCTCATATGTTTTTTTCCTCCTATTTCTCCTCATCAACTCTTTACTCTGGAGTCTTTGATGTCTTTGACTTCTGCACGCCTCTGTGAAAGCCTAAAACCAACAAGCAATCAGAACTCGTGCAGTGGCATGGCGTAGCGTGCAATTTGGCAACGTATTTTGTCCATTTAAACCCACGTAAAAGGTCGAATGTAAAGGTGTCCGCCGAACACCCAATAGTTCAATATTTTTCTTGAGTTTAAATGGACAGAATGCCATGTTGCCAAATTGCACGCTACACCACTGAACTCGTGGAGCGTGTGTCTGTACCAGAGACAATATATAATAAAGACCACGCACTATCTATCTTGCCCATGTTTGCGCACGGTGGCAACTTTTTATTTTGGGGTCTCAACATAACACTGAAAAACATGGACTGTACGTTGACTGATGAGAAACGTCGTTGAGATTTTTGCCTAGTGAATCCGAAGCACCGAAATTGCATCAGTCAACGTATGGTCCGTGTTGGATGGTGCTCCTTCATTCTCCCTTTGTTAATTTCTGTTGAGTTCAGAAAAAAAAAGTCAGCCACCGCGCGCAAGGCTAGTGCGTGGTCTGTATTATATATTGTTTCTGGTTGGTACTCCCCATTAAAATTTTCATCAAGGGACTCTCCGAACAATAAGTGTTCAATGAAACTGATTGCATGATATTCATATCTACATGTGTAGTTTGATTTGCAAAAAAGTGTGAATATTTGCAGACTTAGAGTGATTTAAGGTTTTACAGTACTCTAATGGGGCAGTTGTTAGGGTCTGAAAAGTAGTGTTTTTTATAAAGAAAATGAAAGTATACAATGAGCTAAGAACAATGATGCCTTTGGTTTTTTCCTAAGTGTCCGGTTTTGGAGATACACTCGTGTAAAGTTGTAGAAATTGTGTGTGCAGTGACGTTACTACACGGAATACCCATTCAGAAAAATGTATTTTGGGCCAAAATCTCATCTCCAGAACAACGGGACTTAATTAAAAACCAAAGGCATCTTTTTTCTCAGCTCAAGTACTTTCATTTTCACGTTTAAAAACACAATATTTCAGACCCTTGCAACAGCCCCATTAGCTGATATTTCAGCCATTTCAGCCTCATTGTTTAAAATTTTCACTTAGGGACTGATGCAATTTTTAAAATTTTTCAAATCTATTCATGAAAACAAAAATTCCAACAGCTAACATTTAGGAAACATGTGTATAGGCTCTCTTGAAATGGTGAGATTATATTTTGCGCATTCAGGATATCATCAGACACCAGGTCTGTCTGAAAATCAAGAAATATTTGTGAAGATACCGACTTTGCCACACATTAAAGTGGGTGGGAAAGAGGAGACAAGAATGTGACTTAGACGGAGATGGAACAGGGAGGAGAAGACCAACGGACGCTTAACCTTTGATTAATTGTCCTCGTAGGACTCTTATAAATTATTGCCCGGAAAAATAAGTCGAAAGACCAATGTTCTCACTATTCAAAGTATCGTAGTAGACAAATAATTCAATTTTAGCAATTATAATCAGAAGCATAACGTTCAAGCTCTCATTGATCCAGGGCAACTGCTGTCGCCAGTTTTTGTCTTGTCTATGTATTGTGAGTGAAAAATGAAAAACTCGAGAGGGTTTTGCCGGGTAGCTGAATGAAAAAAAAACCATTGTTTTTAACAATGTAAAGATTTAGAAAGTGGCAGAATTCAGTATGGAAATCATAAGTAGTTTTCAAAGGAACGAACTTAAAGTGGTTCAGGAAATTCAGTGGTTGTTAGGAAAAAGGTACCTAGTTGTTTGTGAGGGGGAAGAGGGTTAAAAATCATGCTCTCCCTCAAGTCTTTCCTCTCTCTATTTTGTATTTGCCCCTACGATTGGGAAGGGGGGGCAACTATTATCTTGAAAAACTGGTAAAAAATCAAATTTTCATAATTTTAACTGAATAATAGCATGAATTTTATACTGCAATCAGCTTGAAGTAGTTTATATTTTGGAGACCAAATTGGAGTTGTTGCAATTGAGCTGTTGCAAACTTTTGCTACAGGCTCATTATTAGTCGACTTGGATGTAATACCCTGCAAAAATGACAAATAAGTTTACTTCAAAATCATGATATCCACTCCCAAACTCTTAATACGCTTTCAAAAGCGAGATCTTAATGGCAGCGATAGCTGCTTAGATCTTGTGGCAATTGTAAACTTCTTCTTTTTCTTGTGTAGTGTTCCAAGAACACCTGGTATGAGAATGGAGCTTTATGAGATAGGGAATCCCAATGTATAAGGCGGCTGTCACCGCCATTACGATGTCGCGTTTGAAAGCATTTTATAGGATTGGGGGTGGATTTTGTGATTTTTAATACGGTTATTTGTTATTTTTGCCGGGTTTTACATCCGAATGAATTATTAGTAGCCTAAGCCTGTGGCTACCATTTTCCAGCAGGGCTGCCAGATCTGGGGATTTTTTTGGAAGTCTGGGATTTCCTGGGGACTGGGGATTTTTGACCTACTTCTGGGATTTTCTGAGGATTTTTGCCGGGCATCTGGGATTTTTTTCGCAATATCAATTATTTATTCTCTCTCCTTCAATTTACGTACCTATCACTACTTCAGTTGTAGGACTTCTTTGAAAATCACAATAATTGATTTTCAAAAAATTTTAAAGTCAAAATTTCAAGTCACGGTTGTATCACATTTTTTTTGGATATTTTTCGAAAAATCTGGGGTATTCTGGGGATTTTCGTCCCAGATTCTGCTTACTTTCAATTTTTGAATCTGGCAGCCCTGTTTCCCAGACATAATTTTACGAATAAAAATTGAGAAAATGAGCAATAAAAAGCAAGAATACTCTCACACAAGTAAAGTCCTAAAATTTTGAGCTCAGAATGAGTCAAATAACAAGATTTTTTCAAGAAAATATCAACAGTGAAATTTTTTTTACAGCAGAAACCAACTACTTTCCTTGTCCGAAAAAAGTATGTTTCAAACCAGTGTTCGTCGCTGATCCCGGCCCACTGTGCGACGGGTGAGCTAATTACCGCTTTTGCTCCGCGGCGCACGTGGTCGGTGGTATTTGGGTTCGTATGAACTTTTAATCCATTTATTTACTTAATCCAATTCGATACTAAATCAGAAGGACTGGAATACCTAATCGGGATATCTATGTATTCAAGAGAAGCACGATGTTAGATAATATACGCGCGTTTTTGATTTCATATACTCCATCTTTCTAGAGAAACAATCGTATCAAAATATTGCCTACACATCGTCAACCGCGCCTGCACCCAGATTATTCATTCATACTTATTTTATCTTCTTCTCCCTTCTCCTATTTTTCAGATACTTACACGTACTTCGTCATACATAGCTATAGCGTGGTGCGCGGTTGCGATCATACATTATTACCAGTGGTGTAGCATGCAATTTGACAACGTTGCAGTTTGTCCATTTAATTTAAACCCATGAAAAAAATCGAACTATTGGGTGTTCGGTGAACACCTTCGTATTCGACCTTTTACATGGGTTTAAATGGAGACAATCCAACGTTGCTAAATTTCACGCTACGCCTCTGATTATTATTTGGCTACTTTTAAACATGCTTACAACTTACTCATGTCGAATGAAAAAAGAAAATAAGGATGTGAGATTATAATTGATTACTTAGGTAACTTATTAGTCCAATTTTCAAATATGGAGAAAGTAAGCGGAAGAGGGGGGGGGGGAGGTGGCTCGTACAATATGGAAAGAACAGATTCTCTCCACTTAAGCCTATGTAAAACAATCGATCTTCAGGTAGGGGGTCCATTTGAAGCCTCGAGAAATCGATTCTTTTTCACGCAGATTTAAATGACTAAAAGCATGGTTGCCAAATTCCGCCAGCCCCTCCTTATGGAGGGGCGGAGGGGGGGGGGGGGGGGTTCCTCATATCTCGAAAACGATTAATACACATAGAATGATTATGTTTTCACTGCGGAATCAGAATTCATATTTCCAAAAGTAAAATTTTCGTACTCTCCTAGGCTTTACCTTTTTCCCCCTTCCCCATCTAAATCACTTCTTCGTGAGTTGAGGCGGGTTTTCAGAACTTTTTCAATCAAATGCTGAAACCAATTTACTTACTGACCATCAGTCATCACGTAGCCAACATCGAAATATATGCTGAAAATGTAGATCAAGGACTTACTTCGTTTGATACCTATTTATATCTTATATTTATAGCAGTTAACCCTTTCATGATCAGGTAACTGATAGACAAAACAACGCTCGGTAGTTTGAATCGAGCGCAAGGTAGTTAAATATTCCTGCTCCGAAGTGTTCATTTTGCCTATCCACCAAATTGAAGGCGCTCGGTACGATACACTGTTTTAGAGTCGCTTCTATATGTATAATTTTTTTTTTTTTTTTTTTTTGATAGATCTAATCACGAGCTCGAATACACTCGAGCGTGGTCTCGAAAGGGTTTAAGACAATTTAGGGGCCCCTCACCCTTCCTCCTAAATTTCGGGGTTTCGACTTTCGCGGCGCGGCGTGGCAAGAAAACTTTCCAATGCAGCTCTTGCAAACTTTTGCTGGGAGCCAATGAATGGTCCAATCAGATGTTGAAAGTAGCAAAAATCACGAAAATCACACTGAAAAAGTCTAAAATTCAGCAATAAACTTACACAACTGCTATAACAGCAAGATCGTAGGTATCATGGGAGATTCCTGTCTAATTTGTCACTTTCTCTACGGAAACACAGAGATAGATATGTCTCAATTTAGATAGGCGTCTTTCATGATACCTGCGTCTCTCCGCCATTAAGCCCGATTTTGAGAGTGAATTTCGTGATTTTCGTGGATGGCGTGGAGCTCGCGTGGGGGTTTCGATTCTCCAGTCCCCCAGGGCTCAGGGGTGGGGGTGCGCAACCCCAAAATCGTATTACTCTTATGGCATCCCATTTTATTTTCTTAAATATGAAAGTAGGTACACCAACAATGGAGAACTTTGGCGTAAATCGCACGTCAATCGGTTGATTTGTCACAGAATGGCAAGGGGTTAAAGTTCGAGTTGGATCAGTTTTCAAAAAATCCCATCTCAAAGTAAGTGCGACGGAAGTGATGCAACTTTGCAGCAAACTGTGTCGAAATGGGTCTACGTTGTATGAAATTCATTGATTCATGAATGATTTCAAATGCTTACTTTTTCCATCAACTTTTAGTACATTCGATTTCTGTGCTCGGCTGGTTGCGTCACATCAGATTGAAGGGGATTTTTAACTATTGAATCAAGATCAAGACTTTTAACATAAGAAAAAAGTAAATAGATGAAAGTGTATACAAAGTCTAAAGCACTTGTATACTAATTTAAGCAATCGAAATTAAAAATAAAAAATTTAAGAAATTCTATTGCCGTGTGCGTTCTACCGAACGCTCTGATTTCTGTGCTCGGCTGGTTGCGTCACACCAGATTGAAGGGGATTTTTAACTATTGAATCAAAATTAAGATTTTTAACGGAAATAGATAAAAGTTAAATTATAAAATTTAAGTAAATTAAATTAAGAAATTAAAAGAAGTTTTCATGATGCACCGTCTCTCGGGCAAAAATCGACCAGCAGTGAAGCGGATCAAGTGTACGGTCGCGTTAAAATTAAATTTTTTCTCTAATCCCTCTGCATCACTGAATTTGTCACGTCGTAATCGTTGAGCCAATCAGAGCCGAGAACGCCTCTCCCTCCCATTTCTTCATTGTTGCATTTTCGTTGAAGGGAAGACCGGGCACGCTGAGTAGGAATTCAACCTAGCTGCAGAGAAGAAGGCGAACATCTCGGCGTGTTTAACACCTTTTCCACCATCAGGACATCATGGCTGACCCGGAGCAGCAGCCCGACCAACCCAAGGCTGTAACTAAAAAGCCTGTCCTCGGTGAGTTCTAACAACTTTACTTTTCCACATTTACCTCCAAGTTCTGAATTTTCGATAAACTGTCATCGCGTTTAGACTCTCCACCATGTTTTTTTCTCTGTGCATTTTTCATGGCCGCTGACCCCGACCGGCGGCCTATCAATCCCAAGTTTTCCATTTTCGTTAACTTTCGAACGATCGTAACCGTCTCTTCCGTCATTCTCCTCGCATTATTGTGAATTTTTGATTTTGACCAAAGTTCCCCGAATTGTGCCGTTTTAACTTCGAAATTACGGATCTTTCGAGCGAAAGCGTGATCCCGCTTCCCATGCCTGCCATTGGAATACAAATTCTTGTCTTTAAGTTCGTTTAACTCTCGTCGATGTTTCGACTGTCATCTAGTATTCATTCGTGTTTTCAGTAGTGTTGTTCCGAACTCATCACTGTGCTTTTCTGAAACTTACTTCGAAAGAGACGATCGAAAGTTAAAACTTCCGGCCATGCGGCGTAAGCGCGGTTGCCCAAGCTCTATGCTTAACTTGGCCTTCAGCCGAATAGGCATGCTTTGTTCGCCGCGTCTGAAGTACCACATGTCTGGCTCACTTTTTCGGCATCTTACTCAATGAATTTTCTCCCGTCTCGCCCACAGTCTGAAACCCCACCTTTCCAATCTTTTCTTGCCAGAGCTAGATCTTTGATTTCTCTAGAATCTATTTTAAATCCTTTGTTAAATTACTGTGCTATGGAGTCTCTTGTCGAATTATTGATTTTCAAGTCCGATTGGATGTTGAGCATCGATGTAGAGTTTCGCTTCAAAATTCATCTAACCTTCACTTAGTGCGTTCCCCACCTCTCCGACAGTTGTCATTGATGCGTGAATTGTTTGACCAATCCTGTGAGAAGACAGTTTTAGCATTTTGCAACTCTGAATCGATGGCAGATTTCAGAATTCGAAGCCTAATGTTGCATGTCCCTGGTCCGGTAAGATGAATCTCTCTTGTGTTGTTTAAATCCAATCGTGTTCTACCATCGTTTTGCTAGGGAAGATTGTCTCTGGAGAGGTTGGATTTGATAGCTCTGTGGTTTTCATGATCTCTCAATTATAGCACGCAAGGACTGAAATTTTTAATTGGTCCCTCTTGTGTTGCGTGCCAATGTGATGCTTTCATGAAACACTCGACTGTCTTGTCTCATGTCTTGCAAGACCATCTTCACTAGTGCGGTCGAATCCTGTGTCCCAACATTCCCTTGTCAAGATTATCTCCTCCTATTTTGGTTAGACTGACCATGAGTTCTAGTCTGCGAGATACCGATACTCTGTAGTCTCATTTCGCTCTTCTTCCAATGATTCGAGTACAAGAGCAGACACAACCTGAGTTGTTCTACGAAGCAGCCGTGCTTGTGTCTGAAAAATCATCCTAGCGCAGGGATGCACTATTGGTTTCTTTTTTTTTTTTCTAGCACCATATCCTTCGTTTGTAGCTTTTTCTAGATCTGATTGGACTTGACAGTTCTTGGACTTGGCATTCATGTAAACAGTTTCGAAGTGCCAATAGCACAGCCTGATTGGTCAGGAGCAGTAATCAACTGATAGTTTCAACATGCCATACTAACGTCCAGTCTAATTACTTCTTAGACAGCCTTTAGATTGCTTACAGATGAATTTTGCTACAGGTTTCTTAGTTTGTTTTTTGTCAGAGTTAACAATCAAAGTGCGTCTGTTCTTTGTCTCATTTCCAATAATTAAAAGCACTGTATCTAACCTCAATTTCCTCAGAAGTCCAGTTCATGTAAGCTTTCAAATATTGATTGAAATTTCTCTAAAATTCTCCGACTCTGTCTTCTAAACTTGTGGCTGGATGTAACTCCAGTTAAGTGTTATCTCATTCCTCTATTAAATGTCTTGTCTGACAGTGATGATTTTTGCTCTAAAGCTAAGCTGGAACTGAAATCTATACAGTGAAAGAACCAATTTCAGATTGATGTCCTCAGTCTTGATCGCGTACTTTCTTAGGACTCGCTGTGGAAAGGGGTGGGGCCTTGCCCCTCTAGATTTGGGAAAATGCGCTTCATGTTACATTCACTGATGAGTTGCAAATTAAATCTAGGAATTACCATAGGTTATTCCTTTAAAGAACCAACTGGACTGTTCCACAGCTTTCATGAAAACATCAGCTTCAAACTGCCAATGTTGCAATCTGATTGGTCAAGAGCGAAAAGAATCTGATGTTTTTATTCATGATTCAAGTTCTTAAATTGTTTTCACTCTCTTCTGGAATCAGGTTCGTTAGTGACTGTTTTCTCTGCCTCCTCTTGAAAAAGATTCTGCTGACGCCCATGCTCTCTTAACAGTATATTGTTGAAGCACTAAAGTCTAATTCATTGACTAATTTCTTTTTGATTTTTGTTGCAGCAAACAAAGTCACCGGGACTGTAAAGTGGTTCAACGTCAAGAGTGGATACGGTTTCATCAACCGGTGAGTTCATCATTATTTTTCTTCAACTCCCCCCTCCCCAGTCCTTTTTCTGTTATTCTCGGAATTAAAAGTAAAACTCGCGTTACATAGTAGATCTGTTTAGTGTTGCTGTCATGGGTAAATGTTTTTAGAAAATTTCTTATACTTTCAGTTTGTTTGCTTCACAACGATCTCAGTCTTGTGTGGTTCAGGTTAGATCATACTCACTGTATTGGGTCCTTAGTCCTGTCAAGTAGCAGTGAGCTAGTAAACGTCACTGGCGCAACCAGGATCTCCTCCATTTCTCTCATTTCCCATTTGAATGTATAAGGAGGAAAAGGACAGAAAGAGGGGGTTTTATCCCGTTGTCCATCCTTGTCTAACATACGTTTTTTAATGGAGAAAAGAGAGAGATGAAGAAACTCTCGGTGCGCTACTGGTATGCATCAAATCTCAATGGTGAATGGTTGGTCAGCAAAGAGTTTTGACACACTGCTATGAGTACTTACCCATGCGTTTTGATGCATTTTGAATTTAGGCACCTATACTTGGCAGAATCAGGTACTCCTAATTCATTTGTTCTAGTTCTTCTTTCTTATGAGGATACTCTTATCACTTATCCCACCTGGAAATTCCATTTTTTTGCTTATAATCCTGCTTATCAACTCCCATTTCAAAGTTTCGAACTAGGTTAAAGGGAAATCTATTGAAGGGTCTTGTGAGAGTGAAAGATCCAGAAAATATTAACGCCAGATTTAGCAAATTAAATACACACTTTACTATTTATAATGTGGGAAGTACGAATCTTTTTCTCTGAATCTAGCAGGTCTGATTTAAGCGCAAGCAGCGATGCCACATTTGTAATGCATCAAAACATACTGGTATGCGTTTGGTTAGCTGCTGCTAACTAACGTATCACCGATGAGTTTTGATGCATTTTTGATACCTCAATGCTATTTATCTCAGTCCGGTACTTTAAGTGCGTTTGCTCTAGTTTATTTGTACCTTGATTGTATCCCTAGAACTGGGGGATTTCTTCAGAAGTGGAAATGGCGTGTCTGCATGATTCGTAATGAAATTGAAAGTTGCAGTCAATTCTCCACTCTTAGTTGCGTGTTAAATTTTCGGGCCTTGTGCACTTCTGATGCCAACTTCACACTTCATGGTTTTTCGGGGTTTTTAGTCCAAGTATCCACGCAAGCTCCGATGAGTGAAAATGCTACAGTTTAGCTTTAAGTGACTGTTGTGAGGGTTGGGATATCAGAAGCTAGTTTTAGCCTCTGCATCTCGAAATATTAGCTACAATTCAACCAACTTTGTCAGCCTTTTACTTCTTGTCAAGTTAGTTATTAAAGTGGCAACCAACTTTGTTGGTATAAGTAGTGGGCTCCTTTTTATGTCCATCAGATCTGATTTATGATGGAAAATCATAACATCCTGCTGTAAACTTTTTGCTTGATAGTTTTTTCTGATGTTGAAATCAGATATAATTCTACTTGTTTTCATTAGATCCAATTTTGTGATACCATATGAAGCAAGGGCAAATGTACCTGGTCAGAGTATGCAATATGCTATGCACAAGATTGCACTTGACATGTGTATTTGATGCGGTGAGTATTGCATATCCAGGCCAGTTATATTTGTCCCTGCTAGAGTTCACACATTTTGAGTTTCGGGTCGACGGATTCTTACAAGTAGCGGTGCTTGCGTCCGAAATACGACTTGTTGCTAACCAACCACTTGCCGATGCATTTTAATGCATTTTGGAATCAGGCACCGCCACTTGTCAAAATCCGTCAACCCCTGATGTTCAAAATGCGTGAGCTCTAGTACATCCTTCCTTGTCTGTGGTCGTTTCATCAAAACCTCAACTTCATAGCTTTTTCTTTCATTTTTCTTCTAATCAATTGTAATTGATAAAATATTTACTCACAAGCAATAGATAATCTCAAATTCAAAGAGGTGGTATGTTTCCATGTTCTCTGATTTGTCTAGTCGTCACCGCTTCTTACAAGATAAATATTTAATTCCTTGAATGGTGCCTCTTCAATTTGAAGATAAATGAATGAATGAATGTGAAGGTATCCTTCAACCCGGTCAGAAATTCACAGAATTCAATGTCTGGTATCATTAGTTGAGTGAGTGCTATGTGAGAAATTTGGAGTCTTTTTTAAGGAGGTATGGCCGAGGGGTGAAAGGTACAAGCCTTTTAAAACTCTTTCGAGTTACGAAAGAAGTGTCACTGTAATGTGAAACATATACCATTAAATTGAATGACTCTTTCTCATATGATTTCATGTGTGAGTCAATTTTTCCGAATGTCCATAAGGATCCATGTAAAATGTAAAATGGTCGTCCATTATAATGGACATAGTGACTGAAAGGGTTAGGAAGATTATTCCGCATTCATTAAAGATTTGCTAGACCACTCCCTCTGCAGGTGTCGCACATGGGAGGGGTGGGAGTAAATCATTGTTTGTGTTCACTTTAATTTCCCGCTTTTTCGCCGTTGGGAATTATCTCCTAATTTTTCTAGGAATTTTGAAATGCACCCTCTGCGTTGGAATTGGCATTTCATGAGAAAAGAAGGCAATGCAGCCGTGCAAACGAATATTATTGGTCAGGATCGATGCTGTAACAATTCGTTCGATATGAGAGATTTTACACGGTCGCCAATTTGCTCTCAATCAAAGTGCCGTCTCGTGAAATACGATGTATCGATCGCATCGTATACATCTGTAGGGAAGAATCGATTGTGAAGTGGCAAAGTAATGCATTCTGAGATAAATCTCCCGGTCATAATTTTTTTTTTTTTTTTTTTTTTTTTTTTTTGGCGTTGGTTTGTATGTTTGAGAAACGTGACGAATTACGAGAAATGAGAAACTGAACGGTCATCTTTTCGGTTTATAACCGAAGCATTGTCAGTGTTTCTTGTTATTGTTTTGTTTTGTTTTTTTTAAATTTAAATTCCCATTTTTTCACTCGGCGTCACTTTTGGTGCCCGTCTTTTCGGTGAGTGACAGCTCGAGAGCAATCCGTAATCGTTTTCCCGTCTCAATCGATTGATTTTGAGAAATGGCCGTAGTTGAAAGTGCGATCTATCGAACTGTTCCGCGAAAGCCGAAGGCGCGGCGGCTCGCAACCATTCGATTATCACTTTCCCTTTCGAAACTTTGCAGAAGTATCGATTGCCCGATTGCTCGAAGATAGATTATTTTCCTGAAGTTCTTACATGGATACGTTTCGATTCATCGCAGTTAATGAGCCTTCCTGCTGGCTGATCTCGTTCTTTCGGGCGAGACGCAAAGAAACGAGATTACATGAATCGATTAATCCCATTGGTTGAAACTGCGGCGTCACCAGACATAAGCACGACTTCGTTTCGGATTGACAGTCCAAGTCTTGTTGTTATGGTCATGTGACGTCTTCGTCTAAACCGATTCTGAGAGAATTCTTTCTTTAATCCAAGGTGCATTTTGTTTGTGTCAAAGAAACTGCACAGTGAAATATTGGCCAAGGGGAAATTCCTTTAACCCAAGGAAAATGCCTGCCGCTACAAGTAAAAGATTCCTTGTTGTGACAGTGATTCTCTTTCATGCGATACAACTTCACTTCGCGCAAGGAAAACTGTCTGAAGTAAACGTTTTTCCTTGTTTTTAAAGAAGTGATTTCTCTCAGTGAATGGGACTAATCGATTCTCTGTATCTCGTTTCGTGTCGTCCAAAAAAGGGGAGTCAGCCTACTAGACTGTATCCGTATTTTACACTCGATCGGGGCCGTATAGGATCGATTCTTTTTCATTTGTTGATACAAAGATTTGTGATCGATACTTTTTCACTTGTTGTTACGACGATACTCATCATTCTCCACTATCGTTTCATTTTCTGTAAAAAGCTTGATTTCACGTCATCGACTGTCTGATAATTATTTGTCTATTGACGCCAGGGCTGCCGTTTTGCGTATAATCAATGCTATTTTTCTATTCACCGATGATTCCACCGGTTGAGAAAAGATTACACAGTTCAGTTCAGTGTATGACTGTAATGCACGAAAATACTCTGATCTGTAATCTTTCCTTAATCGGTGGAAACTCCGTTGATTAATTAAAATATACGCAAGTTTTTTTAAAGTCATCGACGACTCTACCGGTTGAGCAAAGATTACAGATGCGAGTATTTTAGTTTATTACAGTCTTGCACTGAACTGAACTGTGTAATCTTTTCTCAATCGGTAGAATCATCGGTGAATTGAAAAATAGCATTGATTATACGCAAAACGGCAGCCCTGATTGACGCTACCATGCGGACCACGTGGTTTTCAAGTGGTGCGCGTGACCCAGGTTCGGATTTGAACTATTGGCGGGAATCGTCTCGCCGCACCGCGTCAACCGGCAACGCGGGCCCATCCTCCACGTAACAAGCGCGTCGCGGTTCAAATTCTTACGTCAGCTTATTGCGTCTTTCGTTTTGGATAATTTTTTCTCTCTCTCTCTGTATCCCTCCTATCGTCCCTACCTTCTTTGGGGGGGGGGGGGGGTTTATCGCTCCCAGTTCGCCGTCCGCACGGACCGCGGACCTGGGACCCCGCTCATTGTGCCTGGAGGCTTCGATCGCATCGCGGTGTGTCGCGAGTCATTGACTGGTTAGACCGCGCAGGAGACGCTGAAGACCCATGAGAGTAACCTTGAAAAATTCTCCATCTTCCTCGTGCTTCGATTACTCGTTATTTCTCCCTATTTCTACTCCCTCCTCCACCCTGCACTTCGATCCATTCGCGGCAGCGTCTTTTTTTTGTTCGTCTACTTTCATATGAAAAGGAAAATCTGTGTCGACTTGTGTATAGTTTTTCTTGAGCCTTGTTTTTACTTGGTTTTTATCGATCTTTCCCGCGTTGCGGTCGGAATCATTTTTACTCTTGAGACCACGTGCTAGAGAAGCCTGCCTCCGGAAAGCATCAAAACGCATCGGTGAGTGGTTGGTTTGCAACAAAACGAGTCAAAAGTTTGTGCAAATCAACCGCTCATCGATGCGTTTTAGATGCATGACGGCAACAGGCATCACTAGCACTTCTTTTCAAACCAAAGATTACTTATACATATAGATATGGCATTAGCCCAAATTTTGTTAAGTTGACTCCGGCCGTGATACAACCGGGCATACAGAGGGGATCATAAAGATTACAGAGAAAAGATTACATTTTCCATGTTTGTCTGTTACAAAACTGTTCCGTATTCCACGTTCCACCGTTCACGTTCCGTGTTTGTTCGAGTTCCGCAAACAAACACAGGAAAAGTGGGAAACGTAATCTTTTCGAACCAGAATTCTGTAATCTTTATGATCCCCTCTGTATGCCCGGTTGTATCACGGCCGGCGTTTTATCCATTTTTCACTTGACACGGGCGAGATGGCTAATGCCATATCTGTATGTATAAGTAATCTTTGTTTCAAACCGCAATGCTCTAAATACGTGAGCTTTGGAACTCAGCAACGGCTTGTGGAATGTGGCAATAACGGATTCTCTACGTTTAAATCTATGTGAAATAATCGTTCTTCAGGGAATTCACCGAATCCCTGAGAAATCGATACATTTGCCTAGGTTCAAATGATATGAAAACATGGTTGCAAAATTTAAATAGAACGAGTCGCCACTGCCAGAATGGGGCTGTTGCGTTTTTTAGCTGCATGCGCTGTAAGCACAGAATAATACAATCAGAAGGGAAACTCCCATAAGAGCCAATGGAAACAAGATTTGGAATTTACCAGCACAAACTGGCAACTGTGCCTACTCACTTCTCAAGATGGCGGACTTGCTTTTTCAGGCTATACAACCAATCACAACTCGGCCAGTTGCCGAAGATCTGCCGAAGATTGCCGAAGATACTCACTTTCGAACATGGCGGCCCGAAGTAAAGAATGTTTCAAAATGAATTAGAGTTTCCCTTCTGATTGTATTATTCTGTGCTGTAAGGGTCGATTCAGACGTATAAACCTGCCAAAATAACGATGGTAGCACGAAAAACTCAGAAAATCCACTCCTAGACTCATAAAATGCTTTTAAATTCGCGAACGTAATGGTGGCGTTTGGCACCAATAATGGGAGATCCCATCTAGTAACACTGCAATTCCATCGAGAAGTGGCCAGTAAGCTGGGCGACTTTCTGTTGACATCGGTGTCACCAGGTGTCAGGATAACATTAGTTGGATCACTACTCTGGTCTTGAATAGACTGTTTTAGTAGAGCGATATATCGGATCGATTGCCGTCCGAGGGCCTCTGGTTCCAAACAAACTCTGATTCAATGCATTTTCCCCCTAAGCGGATTTTTGAACGGAAAAGACTATTAAATCAAACAATTAATGCGACCTTTTTGCGATTATGAATTCTACGTCCTCGTAAATGCTTAATTTTGCCTGGTTCCACCCGTAAAACTGCCAAAATCAACAAGATATTGCAGATTAAACGATGCGTTTGGAGGTTGGAATCACCCAAATGTTATTGTTGTTGTTGTGGAATTGGCGGGATTTCTGGCGATTCTAACCTACAAATGCAACATTTAATCTGTAATATCTTATTGATTTCGGCAGTTTTAGTCAAGGAACCAGGCATAATTAAGCATTTTCGAGGACGTAGAATTCATAATCGCAAAAAGGTCGCATTTATTGTTTGATTTAATACCCTAAATTTCCGTTCAAAAGTTCGCTTATGGGGAAATTACATTGAACCAGAGTTTGTTTGGAACCAGAGGCCCTCGGACGGCAATCGATACGATATATCGCTCCACTAAAACAGTCTATTATACTCTGTCTGTGAATCTTCTATTTTTGTCAACATAGAAGGAGTGACGAAATTATGATGGGAATTTCCTATTCTTGTTGATTCCAGCATTTTACCCGTTTTTACATTTCAATTATTGTTCAAGTCGTCACTGGTTCCTTTTCTGTCAGATTTCCTTTTCCCCCATTGATAGTTCCTTACGCTCGCGCATTTTTAAGTATTTTCTGAGTTTAAGAGTGGATTTTGTGAGTTAGTGGTGCTACAAACGTTATTTTTCCAGGTATTTACATCTGAATCGACCCTTGAAAATTGCTTACATCCTAAGTGCTCCGGAGAGATCACGCCCATTACCCAGGTCCACTGGGGCAATCAGGATCTCTTCCATCGCTCTCATTTCCCATTTGAATGTCTAAGTAAGAAAAGTACAGAAAGAGGGGGTTTTATCCCTTTGTCCATCCTCGTCTAACATACGTTTCTTAATGGAGAAAAGAGAGAGATGAAGAAACTCTCGTTGCACTGGCGCAATCCATCCCCACTGGTGGATACAGGGGGTGGCGAAGGGGGCGATCACACCCCCCCCCCCCCCCCCCGTTCGGCCCACAAAATGGGAAATGAGGGAGGGGGAAAGTAAGATCGAAAAAGGAAAAAGGGGTGACAAAGTGGCGAAAATCCCAAGTTCGCCCCTCCCGTTCGCGAGGGCTGGATCCGCTAATGTCCATCCCTCTCATTTCCCATTTGAACGTATAAGTAGGAAAATGACAGAAAGAGGGGCTTTTATCCCCGTGTCCATCCTTGTCTATCATACGTTTCTTAATGGAGGAAAGAGAAAGATGAAGAAACTCTCGTTGCGCCACTGCCCAGATCCAAACGCGAGAATTCACTCTTCGATGGTGGGACAGACGAACTTTAAAAGTAAATCGCTTGATGAGTGGACGGTTTCGAATCGCGCAGAGGACGAACTGGGAACTTCTTTGGCGCGCGCTGTCTGCGAGTCATCCAGTCATCGAGTGTCGCGCATTCGCGAGTGACCTTGACACAGATCCGTCGAAAACGCGCGAATGTGCTGACCAGTTTGATAATTTGCGCGAGTACGCGATTTTATCAAAATGATCACGATCGACTTGTAAGAGAAGAGGAGCGGGAAGAGGGGGAGATGGAGGGGGGGGAGGTTGCTCGCCGTGTTCGATTAAGGTAAGGTATCCGAAGTCAAAAGTGTGGGTTGCCATGTCTCCGCGAATCAGGAGGTTCCATCTCTGATTGACAGCTGAGAGGAAGGGGTATATGAAGCCTGAATGCGCGCCTCTTGCAACCAGGGCTGCCGTTTTGCGTATAATCAATGCTATTTTTCTATTCACCGATGATTCCAGCGGTTGAGAAAAGATTGCACAGTTCAGTTCAGTGTGTGACTGTAATGCACGAAAATACTCCCATCTATAATCTTTTCTCAACTGGTGGACAGGAGTCGTCGATGACTCGAAGAAACTTGCGGATATTTTAATTAATCGACGGAGTTTTCACCGATTAAGGAAAGATTACAGATCTGAGTATTTTCGTGCATTATAGTCATACACTGAACTGAACTGTAATCTTTTCTCAACCGGTGGAATCACCGGTGAACAGAAAAATAGCATTGATTATACGCAAAACGGCAGTTCTGCTTGCAACAGACCCATTGTGGTTTTCATTTTATTCATTTTGTGCAGTCTATTAAAATTTTTGAGCCGTCTTGTTGATGTCTCTCTTACGTTCCTTTGTTTATTCACTTTTTTTCGGATCGTCGATTTGGCAATCGCGCGGTTTGAACCTTGTAAGCAGTTCGCGAATTATCTCATTCATGACTGCCGCTTCGCTTGCTTCATTCGGTGCCGAAAAAGGCGCCAAAGTCCAACCGGGCTCTTGAATGGAGTTTGACCACTCGGCTATGCGTCTCCGCTGTTCATCTTCATTTAACGGTCTTTTTTGCCGCCAGCCATAATTTTTAGGAATCTCGGTTATTTTAAGCTTCATTTTATCACCGTCAGATGGGTGTTGCCAAAATTTTTGTCAGAAGTTCCCATCGAAGTAGAGTTTTTGCGTGCAGTATCAAAATGACTCAGTTCTTCAGGCACTGTGCTAATTTTGTCGTTCCTAAACAAACGAGCTTTGCGCCTCCCCGGAATGGAGCTGTTGCAAACTTTTGCTACAGGCTTATTAATAGTTAATAATGGGGTAATACCCTGTAAAAATAACGATTAGCGCCCTAAAAAATCACGAAATCCACTCCTGAACTCACAAAATGCTTTCAAATGCGAGACCGTAATGGCGGCCGAGGCCGCGGTTTTCTTATGGCAACTGTATGCTTCTTCTTCTTCTTGTGTGGTGTTGCGAGAACACCTCGTGTAGATGGCGCTGATTGAAGATAGGGAACCCCAATGAAAATCGCGGCCCCGGCCGCCATAACGGTCTCGCGTTTAAAAGCATTTTGTGAGTTTAGGAGTGGATTTCGTGATTTTTTAGTGCGCTAATCGTTATCTGTACAGGGTATTACACCATTATCGACTAATAATAAGCCTGTAGCAAAAGTTTGCAACAGCTCCATTCGATATTTATTTGTTCAAGGAGTCTGTTTTAGTAGAAAGAGCGATATATCGTATCGAATATCGATTGCTGTCCGAGGACCCCTGGTTCCTAATTGATTTGATTCAATGTAATTTTCCCCTTAAGGCTGCATGTTTCTAACCCAAATTTAGGCAATTAAATCAAAGAATTAATGCGACCTTTTTGCGATTATGAATTCTACGTCCTCGAAAATGCTTATCATCTGGTTCCGCGACGAAAATTGCCGGAATCAACAAGATATGACAAATTAAATTATGCATTTGGAGGTTGGAATCACCCGAATTCTCGCGAGATTCTCGTCCATTTCATAACAACAGCAGCAACAACATTCGGGTGATTCCAACCTCCAAATACATCGTTTAATTACAAATATCTTGTGGATTTCGGCAGTTTCAGTCGTGTCGTGGAACCAGGCATAATTAAGCATTTTTGAGGACGTAGCATTCACAATCGCAGAAAAATCGCATTAATTTTCAGATTTCATGGCCAAAATTTCACTTAATAAATCTGCTTACTGGAAAATTTCATTGAATCGGACTGTGTTTAGAATCAGAGATCCTCGGACGGCAATCGATACGATGTACTATGACTTTCAAAAGAAAGTTCCTGGTGGAAATTCTTATTGATACATTTCCCCGTTATTTCCAATAGTAGTTTCGATTTTTCATGACGTACTCTGGAAAGGGCATTCTGATTGGTCTTTAAACATTTGAAATCCGCAAAATTGTTTAAAGTTAGCCGAGATTTAGAAGAGTAAAAATTTCAACCAGTGAACTTTCTTTTGAAAGTCATAGTACCGGCCAACTGATGAAACAGTCTGCAGACTGCTTGTTAAGTGAGAGTCGGGCAGCAATTCTTACTTGACCCATCGAATGCTGGTTTCTCAATTAAACAAGGAATCGCAGCCAATCAGATTCTTGGATTTCAAATTTCCCGCTCGTCTCTAGAACAGTCCATTAATATCAGAATCAGAGCTCTAAATTGCTCTGATGTTGAAGTACCCGACGGATTCATTACGCAACCCTTTTCGTTTAGAGCCATGATTTATTATCGCTGCTTTTGAAATGAGCCAAAGCTCTCTCGTAGAAAGCCTGAAGCTTTTCCTTTCGAAATTCTCGCGCCTAACCCTCGTGCTTCCTAACCCCCTCCTTCACAAATTCCCTTAGTCCTTCTTCACCCCGTAAATCTTTGTATAAAGCAGTTTGGGCCGGTTTTCTTGGAGAATGGATTGAAGCTGCAGAAGAAGGCCGTTTCTCGAGTTGTGTGTGTGTAGTTTTTGCTTTTATTCGGGTATTCTGGCAACTACCTACCCTTTCTGTGCTTGCTTGCTTTAGTAAGGGCATAGTATTTAGATTCTTACTTGCAAGCAGACCCGGGTTTTTTTTTGCACACGATTTTTTTCAGGGCGTCTACCATCAAGAGAAAACTTTTTTTAGGTCTGTTGCAATTTGCTGCAAAACCGTGCTACAGCGTAGGACTAATGATACTCGAGTACTCAGTGGTGGCTCGTGACATGCGATTTATCGATGTCTATTCCATTTAAAACTATAGGAAAGTATCGATCGTCAGGGAGTGCAATTGAACTCCCGAGAAATCGATAATTTAGTGTTAAATGGAGTGGACATCGATATATCGCATTTCGCCAGCCGCCACTGTCCTGTCTGCCCAATTCGGATTGCTAGATTACCTGTTTTTGCATCAGTAGCTTCGATTCAGTCCGACTGGCAACGTCATGTCAGCCAGTTAGTCAATCTTTGAATTCAAATATATTTTCTTTTTATTGAAAGCTCGCCATTGAACGAGTGTATTAATATTAATGAGGAAGCATTTTTATTTGCGTGGATTAGATGTTTGCACCTAGGATAAGCTTATCCGCGATATGACGTGTTTTCGTCCAAATCGGAGATTTTGCTGATTCACACATTGTTAACGCTTTAAATTGCGGGAGTTCCTCTGTTCCGATTGACACATCAAAGAGGCTAATCGGCGTCAGATCGTTTATTTCGGGTATAGGTATTTTGTTTTACTCAATAATTAATCATTGAATCGTTGATTTCTTATAACCTTAACACACCAGCTTAGGGAAACGCGAGCTAAAGTGTCCTCTTAAAAATATAGCGGTTGCTGGAAAATCATCACTAGCGCTTAGGTAATGGTTTGGGCTTTTTTTTCTTGTTTTTGTTTTTGTTTTCAGCGATCGGCTTTGTCGCTTTGATGTTATTGTCGGATCCTAGTTATTGTCCTTCTCTCCCCTCTCCCATTAGAATGCATATGTTAGCAAAGGATAGAAGAGGGGGCGAAAATCACGTGACTGCCCCTGATATGTCCTTCTCTAAAGGGGTGTCTCCACCAGCGAATTTAAAAGCGCGAATAAACTGACTGAGCCAATGAGCTGCCTTGAAGTCGATGAGTCGAATCCGATGTATCGAAAACAAAGAAGCTCGTTGGCTCAATCAGTTTATTCGCGCTTTTACATTCGCTGGTGGAGACACCCCTTAACACATGCATTCTAATGGGAAAAGAGAGAAAGGATGGATTCCTGGATCCGCCGGTGGTCAAGATCGCATTCCTCCGCGCTCCGTGCCGTGTGCCTCTGCATTTCACCAACGAACGCTGGCGTTGATGCTTGGTGCATTTCCCCGTGGGCCTCGGAAAGTGCATTGGATGCATTTTTTTTTATTTGTTGTCTTTAATCCTACTTCACTCGGAAATCGCTTGTCGCGTTCTCGCTGCACTCCGTGTGCTCGATTACGCAGCAATCATTAATCTGTGCGACTGTACTCTGGGTCAAGGTGCCATTTGCCCCATCAAGTAAACATATTTTCTTCTCTCTCTCTCACACACAAGCGTGCGTCTTTCCTTGTCTATGTCCGTTATGTGCTCGCGTTTATGTTGCGCACTTCGCATTTCTTCTCTGCCTCAGTGCTGTTTTGTGTAAACAGTATTATAACCTTACCTGGCCCCCGCATCCGTGCCACCACTCCTCCCCCCCCCCCTTCCCCCAAGCTGCTGCAGTGACACTGTGGGGGAAGAGGAATTGGTCGTGTGTTTTAATTCATAGCTTTCAGGTTGAGGGGGCGGAAATATAACTTTTGCCGCCTTCTCCCACGGAGAAACTTTTGCCCCCCCCCTCCCTTCTTGAGCCTGACGAAGCGTGCGATATGATATTTTGGCATCAGTGGGTTTACTCCATTTAAACTTGTGTCAAATAATCGATTTTTCTGGATGATAAATATTTACTCTAAAATCGGTTATTTTTGGCATCAGTGGGGTTTACTCCATTTAAACTTGTGTAAAATAATCGATTTTTCTGGATGATACATATTTACTCTAAAATCGGTTATTTTTGGCATCAGTGGGGTTTACTCCATTTAAACTTGTGTAAAATAATCGATTTTTCTGGATGATACATATTTACTCTAAAATCGGTTATTTTTGGCATCAGTGGGTTTACTCCATTTAAACTTGTGTAAAATAATCGATTTTTCTGGATGATAAATATTTACTCTAAAATCGGTTATTTTTGGCATCAGTGGGGTTTACTCCATTTAAACTTGTGTAAAATAATCGATTTTTCTGGATGATACATATTTACTCTAAAATCGGTTATTTTTGGCATCAGTGGGTTTACTCCATTTAAACTTGTGTAAAATAATCGATTTTTCTGGATGATAAATATTTACTCTAAAATCGGTTATTTTTGGCATCAGTGGGGTTTACTCCATTTAAACTTGTGTAAAATAATCGATTTTTCTGGATGATACATATTTACTCTAAAATCGGTTATTTTTGGCATCAGTGGGTTTACTCCATTTAAACTTGTGTAAAATAATCGATTTTTCTGGATGATAAATATTTACTCTAAAATCGGTTATTTTTGGCATCAGTGGGGTTTACTCCATTTAAACTTGTGTAAAATAATCGATTTTTCTGGATGATACATATTTACTCTATAATCGGTTATTTTTGGCATCAGTGAGGTTTACTCCATTTTAACTTGTGTAAAATAATCGATTTTTCTAAAATCTAAACGGTGCAATAGAAGTTTTGTGTTTAAATTGGAAAATTAACCAAAATCGATTTTCAAATTTTCAAGAACACGCAGATATTTTTGGTCCAGTTTTTGGGGGTAAATACTCCTACGTTCGCCGTTTAAACCAACGGGATTGGTCAATGGAGCTCTTGCAAACTTTTGCTATGGGGGTTTGGAGAGTTGAATCTTGTATATAAATCTATATAAATGACGATGAGATAAAATCACGAAATTTACCTTAAAAATTGGGCTTAATGGCGGAGAGACGCAGGTATCTTGGGAGATTCCCATCTAAATTGAGACATATCTCTGTGTTTCCGTAGAGGAAGTGACATAATAGACAGGAATCTCTCATGATACCTGCGTTGAACCGCCATTACGATCTTGCTGTTATAGCAGTTATGTGAGTTTATTACGGAATTTTAGACTTTCTTTTGTTAGTGTGATTTTCGTGCTTTCCGCTGGTCTGTATACATTAGACTGGACTGTTCATTTGCTTTTAGCAAAAGTTGCAAGAGCCCCCTTTCTCGCTATCTCGTCTTGTCCAAAAGAGCAGAATAAGCTCCCTGGACTCTGCAATTTTGTGCTCTACTATAAAGTGGTTCATTGTACGTTTAGGTTGGATCTTTTTTTTTTTTTTTTTGAATATAGGGTCATTCCACAGTACATGTGACACCCGTAACACTATTGATCGACATCTTTTGGTTTGAAGAAAAATAATGTCATCCAATCAAAATTATTCTACTAAAGCTCATTTCTTTCTTGGCCTCAAAAATGCAACAAAATTTATTGGTACCTGAGAAATATTACTTTAAAGTGTTACGGGTGTCACATTTTCAGTGGAATGACCCTGTACTGTCGGGCGAACCATCTATTGAACGGTGTTGTCTGTGGTCATCTCAGATTCTCAGACCAGATTCTGCCAGACGACGTGTCTAGTCTAGTCTGTCGCGACTTGGTCGTCGAAGGGAAGATGGGCGAGTCGGAGGTTCCCATCTTCCAGTCCCCGCTGAAATATTTCGGGAATCGCGAGGCTAGACAGAGCCAGGATACGGACGCGTCAGGCACAGCGCCCCCCCCCCCCCACTCACCTCTTCCTCCGTTGAGACCGCGATGCATGTAGCGCGCCGATGCGCCGATTTTGTTTGACACGTTGCCGCGCTTTCAAGCCTTTAGTTAGAATGAATGGGAAGGGTTTTTGTTTTGGGCATCGAGAAGCTTTAACGGTTTAAGGCAGAGCTGCCGTCTTGCGTAGAATTAGTGGCATTTTTCAATGGGGCTCTTGCAAACTTTTGCTCATAGGCGTACCGTGACGAAAAAAAGTGGGGGAGGGGGCTAAAAAGTGAAAAGTGATGACTTTTTTTTTTCCCCCATCTCGTCTCAAAGGGATGTTTAAAATTACCTAGAATAGAATACGACGGTTTTTCCCAGTCGCAAAACGGTCCAGGATTCGAGAGAAATATATTTTATATTTATGCCCCGATTTTTAGCCCCTCCACCCAAAAAAAAGTGGGGGGGCTGTAGCCCCCCTAGCCCCTGATATGCTACGCTTATGCTTATGCTGCGGCAAATGAATATAGTCCTATTTGATGTATAAACCAGCGAAAATCGCACTACAGAAGACTGAAATTCAGTAATAAACCCACATAACTGCTACAACGGCAAGTTCGTAATGGCGGCTCAACGCAGGGATCAAGGGCGATTCCTGTCTAATTTGTCAATTTCTCCAAGGAAACAGAGATACGTCTCAATTTAGTCTCCCATGACATACCTGCGTCTTTTCACCACTAAGCCCGATTCTATAAGCGAATCTCTTGATTTTTAGTGTACTCATCGTCATTTTTACAGGTTTTTATGCAAGAATCAACTCATCAATTCCCTGTATCATAGTTTCATCTTTGGAATGGGGTTGATTCACCAACTAATTTTTCTGTTTGTTACTACTGGAATTTCTGTTAAAAAAGACTTAAGGGATAATTAAAGAGCTATCACCACTCCCCAAAAAAAAAAAAAAAAAAAAAAAAGCAATGGAATAACAAATCCCCTTCAGCAGTAAGCCGACCAATACGCTATTACAAAAGAGAGGAGACGCCATATGCACTAGCGGATCCAATAAATTGCCCTTCTCTCTTTCCCCATTAGAACGCATGTGTTAGACAAGGATAGAAGAGGGAGCGAAAATCACGCGACTGCCCCTGATATGTCCTTATTTAACACACGCATTCTAATGGGGAAAGAGAGAGAAGGATGCATTCCTGGATCCGCCATTGGCCATATACGAGTCCTATTCCAAAGTGAAGCTCGTGTGCACGGAAGGTTTGATTGCCACACATTTTTTGACCTTGAAAAAAAAAAAAAAAAGTAATTAATTTTAAAGAAACTGGTTTTGAATGAGAGTGCAAGTGTTTAAGAGCGGCTATTTGCACACAGAATTTTAATACAGCTAACGATATCCAGGTGCGACAATAATTGACGAGTTCTTCGGTAAATGGGCGAATAAGCAAACTTATATTTGTGAGAAAAACGCTGTTTTTTTTTTTGTTAAAAAAGCCTGTAGTTTCATAAGTTTATGGAATTTGGTGCTTTTCGTGATTTACGCTGGTTTTTTTACATCAGATTGGACTAATTCATTCATTCACAGCAAAAGATTGGAAGAGCCCCATTTAAAAAAAAAAAAAAAAAAAAAAAAATCCCTAAAATCTGTCTTTCTCTCTCTTATCCCATTTAAACGCATCCGTTGGAGAAGGATGCTGATAATGGCTGGTCACGTGACTTCGGCCCCTGTTTCTGTCCTTTTCTAACAAGTACAATCAAATGGACAAGGGCACTCGCGGATCCAGGAAATTATCTTTCTCTCTCTTATCCCATTAGAATGCATGTGTTAGAAAAGGATAGAAGAGGGGGCGAAAATCACGTGACTGCCCCTGATCTGTCCTTTTCTAACACACGCATTCTAATGGGGAAAGAGAGAGAAAGATGAATTCCAGGATCCGCAATTGGACAAGGAGAGAGAAAGACCGAACTCCTGGCTATGGTTATTGCTTTTGGCCTGTGGTTACCAGGGCTGCCATTTTGCGTATAATCAATGCTATTTTTCTATTCACCGATGATTCCACCGGTTGAGAAAAGATTACACAGTTCAATTCAGTGCATGACTTTAATCAACTAAAATACTCGCATCTGTAATCTTTTCTCAACCGGTAGAGTCGTCGATGACTTTAAAAAACTTGCGGATATTTTAATTAATCAACGGAGTTTCCACCGATTAAGAAAATATTACAGATCAGAGTATTTTCGTGCATTACAGTCATACACTGAACTGAACTGTGTAATCTTTTCTCAACCGGTGGAATCATCGGTGAATAGAAAAATAGCATTGATTATACGCAAAACGGCAGCCCTGGTGGTTACCCTAGTGTTGAAAAAGAAATGAATGGGGGAAGGCTGGATTGGAGACGGGTTAAAACATACCCACGGTTGGGTTAAATTCTCGGGATTGGAGCGATGTAGGACAAACTCCCAAGTTGGGGTTGTGGGTGGGTGCATTGTTCTGAAAACGGAAAACGGAAAACGCCGACGTGCAGCCGAAAAAGCTCTAGTTCTCCTCACCTCATCCCTTTGTCTGTCTCTAGACCGGGGGTCGGGACGGTGCGGTGCAGTCGTGCAAGTCCCGGCTTTTTTTTTACATTTTCCCGGGAAAAATCCCTCCCCGACTGAACCCACGTGGCGCTGCTGCGACTTGGAACTTTTTTTTTTTTTCGCGATCAACGCTCGGAACTCGGGGTTTTCTACAAGCCGAGGCATCGGATTGGAGGGTTTGGGATCCTCGCGCGCACACGAGGTGATGCGGGTTATTGACCCCTCCTAGGCTCCGCCGCTTCTCTCTCCCTCTCCCTCCCTCCCTCCCTCCCTCCCTCCCTCCCTCCCTTATTCTATCGCGTCTCGCGGCTTCCATTTGTCGGGCGAGGCGTAGCGCGGTGCGGGGGTTTCATTGCATCGCGCTTCGTAGGTTCGTACCGCGGGACTCGGCAGTCTAGTGTTTAGTTGTCGCGCCGAGACGATGCGCTGCGCTGCTGGTGGCTGGAGCTCCTGCGTTTAGCTGCGAAACCCCCGGAACCCCGGACTCAGCCACGATCGCCATGGTTGTCTGATGTGGCCAAGTGCAGTAGTAGGTGTCTTGGAAATCGATATCTCGATTTTTTTTTTTTTTTTTTTTTCTTTATCGAAAGATAGCGTTTAAAACACGGCTGCCGTTTGCGTGTAATCAATGCTATTTTTCTATTCACCGATGATTCCGCCGGTTGAGAAAAGATTACACAGTTCAGTTCAGTGTATGACTGTAATGCACGAAAATACTATCATCTGTAATCTTTTCTCAATCGGTGGAAACTCCGTCAATTAATTAAAATATCCGCAAGTTTCTAAAAGTCATCGACGACTCCACCGGCTGAGAATGATTGGTTCGCCGTCCCGGAAACGAAAACAGGTTTTGCTTTTCGAATGCAAAACACACGCTCATCAGTCAACACTAGGCAATAGTTGACTGTTGTTCCGATGAGTTCCGACCAAAATTGAGCCAGAAAAGTGGACACCTGTCGCAAGCGTTGTGCTGGGTCTCTATTTGTCTCTGCCCCTGAGTCACTTGGTGACTGTTTGATGATAAGTGTCCTCGTCCTCGGAGTCCTCGGACGCCACCTTCTTGCGAGGGGGGGGGGGGGGGGGTTGGACTTGGCCTTGGCCTTGGCCTGGTGGCTACCGCCACTTATGATATGCTGGGTTATTTGTATTATAGTAAGCTATGTTATGCAGGTGATTTGAAAAATATTCAACTAAATTCCAAACCAAATTTAATAAATTTGATATGATTGGGGGGGAAAAAAATCGATTTGCAGATTTTTGTGACCATTCGTAACCCAGGTCACGAATTTGTTATACCTACCTTGCTTGATAGGTTTTAAAACCCGTAACCTGGTCACAAAATTCGAAACCAAAGATAGTGGACCTTTTTGACCGTTGAGTTTACCGTGCTTCCACTGCCGTGCTAATTCTCAGTTTGAATTGCGCGGTGCGAAAAATGGCGGAGCAGTCGCTTTCTCGGCGAACCAATCAGAGCCGACCTCAGATTGTTGTTCATACCTGTTCAGACTCATCGGCGGATCCAGCAATCTGACAACAGAGTATTCTCCCCATTTGATTGCATGAGAAATAATCGATTTGTCATGGGGCTGTAGCCCCTCCAAGAATCGATTGTTAATCATACATTCAAATGAGAGGAATGCGCCGTTGCCAAATTGCTGTATCCGCCTAAGCGGCTCCAGCTCTCTTGGTCGTACCGTAATCAAACCTTGTCACAACCAAATAAAACGTGCTTACTGTGTTTACTGTCAGGGAAAACCAAGAATGTGAGGAATGGCTAGGAAATTCGGTTCAAACATCGGGAAATGTCGATGTTCTCTGAAAAGTTGTTTCTTTTCACGGTTTCTTTGCGTTTTCATGTCATTCCGAGAATCCGAGAAAGGATTTGTGCCTTGAAGATTTCGAAAATACTTGTAACTATGGAACTGAATTAGGTATACAAAGAGACGAAAGAGTTCAAATGCGCAGTCGTAGATTTTTGGAAGGTAGTATTGTACTGTGGCTGGGCGCCGATTCGCTGCGTCAGTGTGAATAGCGCTCACGGAAGAAATGAATGAATGGGGATGGTAGTGGCGCTAAGAAACGCTAAATAGCAAGGTAGGCGCCAGTCATCAACACAACGACACTGGGACGTAGAAGCTGGGTCACTTGACATTGTCATGGAAAACTGAACATTACTTAAAATCGAAGGTTCTTTTAGAGCCAATCAATAGAATCCTTGACAACATCCCCTTTCCTCGCACTACGGCCTGAGATCGTTATAAAGTAACAAAACATAAAATTTGTCGACTTTTCAAGCTCCATTTAAATTTTTCCAGTGAAACTTTTAAGTTTGAATTACTTGTTACAAGTGTTTTTTTTTTGTGCAAATTAGTCATGAAAGCTTTTAAATGTTGATTTTGAAGACGAATTTACTAACTGATTTTTGGCAATTTTTCGGAGAGCTCACAACCACAGTGCCCCGTGTCCGCCTTTGATTATAGCAGTGGCGGCTCGTGAAATTAGGCAACCGTGCTTATTTGCCATTTAAACCTATGCAAAAGTATCGATTTCTTGGGGGTGCAATTGCACCTCCTGAGGATCGATTGTTTTACCTAGGTTTAAATGGACAGAATACGTTGTTTCCACATTGCACGAGCCGCTACTGGATTATACTCAATTGCCATGTTCCTTGGACTCGTTTGTACACTGAATCAGCGGAATGGGGCTCTTGCAAACTTTTAATTTAGGGGATTGGAAAGTTGATTCTTGCATATAAACCTGTCAAAATGACAATGAGGACACTAAAAAACCACGAAATTCACTCTCAGAATCGGGCTTAACGGCGGAGAGACGCGCAGGTAACATGGGAGATTCCTATCAAAATTGAGACATATTTCTGTATTTCCGTAGAAGAAGTGACATGATAGACAGGAATCTCCCATGATACCTGCGTTGAACCGCCATTACAAACTTTCCGTTAAAGCGCAGTTATGTGAGTTCATTACTGAATTTTAGACTTTCTTATTGTGCTTTTCCTGATTTTTGCTCGTTTTGACATCAGATTGGACCATTTATTTGCTCTTAGCACAAGTTTGCAAGAGCTCCATTGAAGCCATTTGCGCACGAAAAGGCTTGTACTATGACTTGCCAAAGAAAGTCCTCTTGTCGAAATTGCTCTTGATGAATTTTTCCATTATTTTCTATTGTTTAAAATTTTTTTGAGGCATAATGTATCGTAACAAGTGGCGATACTGTAAGACTTTGAAATACCTTAGAATTGCAAAATTTCTGAAATTGCTCGAGAAATAAAATAATTAAAATTTCTATCAGGATACTTTCTTTTGAAAGCCACAGTAGTACAAGCACGCGGGGACAAAGATACTTACTAGGCTGGAGTAGGCAATAAGTAACGCATATGAGAACACATTTAAAACACGTGTATCAGGTGTGTCGCGTATTGCATACCGTGGATAAGATGCTACTAAGCTTGAGTACGCAATATGCAACGCATGATAACACATGTAAAACACGTGTGTCAGGTGTGTCGCGTATTGCATACCTTGGCTGAGTATCTTGGTCCCCGCAAATTCAAAGGCACGATTGTTGTCAGCTCATCAAGTACTATCATTTTTTTGGTAAAAAAGAAGTCAACATTTTAGACCCTTGCAACTGCCTAGTTCCCAAAAGAATCTTTAAGGTGATTCCATGGCACTTGACCAAAGCGATCGATTAGTCCATCGATTAATGGTCATTTCCCGGACTCTGTGGAGTTTTTTTGTTGTTGTTGTAAAACCAGGATTGTCAGCACCTGGAGGTAGATCGAACAAAGATATCTGATAAGTTCGGATGCTCGAATCCGGGAAATGAAGACGTAATTAAGGGAATTCGGAATCCGTTATGCGATACGATAAATCGAACAGCGACTGTGCGAATTCCCATAGTTACGTCTTTATTTTCCGGATTCGAGCATCCAAACTTGACAGATATCTTTGTTAGATCTACCTCCAGGTGCTGACAATCCTGGTTTTACAAAAAAAAAAAAAAAACTCCACAGAGTCCGGGAAATGACTCTTAATCGATCACCTTGGTCACGTGCCATGGAATCACCGTAAATGCGTAAATAGATGTCGGTCAACAAAAGCAGTGAAAGATTTTACCGTTAGAAACTCGACAGGTTTGTAATATACTATTTGCATTGGTCCAAAACACAACAACGGCCCTCAGAATGGGAACAAATGTGCAAAATCGCGTCCAATGGCAGCGCTAATGGTTTCATTCGTTTTAATTCCTCGACATACAGGCACAGAATTATACAATCAGAACGGAAACTCCCATAAGAGCCAATGGAAGCAAGTTTAGAATTTAACGGCCCCAGTAGGCAACGCTGTGGTCCTATATCCCAACATGGCGGACGAGTGTAATTTGTGTTGAAACTCATTTATGTCTGTGAATTGTGGAAAGAAATCTTAAGTTTCTTCTTTTGGCATTTCAGAAGGAAAATTTCGCGGATCATGTCCTATATTTTTTTATTCGCGCGCGAGTCCAGATGTAAACATCCTATATCCCAAACATGGCGGACGCGAAACGACTTTGCTTCAAAATCCGACAGAGTTTCCGTTCTGATTGTATTATTCTGTGATACAGGTACTCCTGCCTGCACCGGGAATCCCTGTTTTCGAATAACCGGTATGCCGAGTGTATTTTTCGTGTAATCGTTGGCAACGCTGTTTGAATCGCACCCCTCTTTTTCCGCCGTGCGAGGGGGAGCGTCTGCTCCGCTCCTTCCCGCGCGCGCTTTCGGCTCCTCCCCTCGACTCGCGATGCGATCGGTTCCCGCAGGATTGCCAACCGAACCCCGGTGCACTGCAATTACCGTACCTTCCCGCGAAACATGGTGCACCGCGGCGGTCACTACTACCGTATTATGATTGGAAATTTCTCAGCGTGTGTGAGAGGAAAGCACCCCCCCCCCCCCCCCCCCCGGTGCGGCGATGAGTCATTGGAGGCACGTGCGATTTGGCAACCATGGTTTCCTTGCATTTGATTGTATGTGAAAGAATCGATTCGATAGTGAAGCAGCGTGAAATATTAAAGCGATTGTTGTTCATAGACTCAAATGGTGGGGAAAATACTGTTTTTGTTATTTGGCAACTTGTTTCTCCTCCATTTGATTGTATTGTGAAACAATCGATTTGATAGTGGAGCAGCGTGAAATATCAAATCGATTGTTGTTCATAGATTCAAATAGAGGGAAAATACTGTTGCTAAATTGCACGAGCCCCTCCTGATTCATTCAAAGAGCTTCGTATCGTCAGAAGTAAAGAAATGTTTTGCCCATGTCGACCTGTAATCTTTTGTCAGTTTCTGGATCTTTATTTGTAAAGGTCGGTTTTGGCTTGGTGAACTTGAAATCTTTTGCCAATTTCTGTTTTTTTTTTTTTTTTTGATGTCAGTCGTGAAGTTCAACTTAAAAAAACCTGATGATTATAGTTTTACCATGCACCACTCTGAAAGTACGTGTAGACAATTTACCTCGCGATGTATGAAGGTTTTTAAGTTCTGCTAAAGGTCTTGCCATGCTTAGTCAAGGAGGTTGAAGATGTGTTACTGAACAGCAAAAAAAAAATAATCATTTTTAAACTTATGTGTTTTGAACCTGGAAGTTGGTCTCTGTCGAAAAATGCTTACAATTAGATCCCCCTAACCTTTGCCTGATGATTATATGTTCTGTGCACCACTCTGAGTTTCTCTGAGGACAAACAGAAACCCAAAATTTCCTGAAGGCTTATTATTCCCTGTATGATTGAAGTAGTGGGGCGCTTAAAAAATTGAGTTTGTATCCCAAGTTTAAAATTTTACCAAATCAGACGTAATTTACCTAATGATTATATGTTCTGTGCACCACTCTGAGTATTTCTGAGGATAAACAGAAACCCAAAGATTTCCTGAAGGTATACTCCTTGTATGATTGACATTAGTGCAACCTATAAATGCGTTCGTTTCCTGAAAGGACTTAACTCAAGCAAAGCAAATGTAACTTACCTTATGATTATATGTTCTGTGCACCACTCTGAGTATTTCTGAGGATAAACAGAAACCCAAAGATTTCCTGAAGGTATACTCCTTGTATGATTGACATTAGTGCAACCTAAAAATGCGTTCGTTTCCTGAAAGTACTTAACTCAAGCAAAGCAAATGTAACTTACCTTATGATTATATGTTCTGTGCACCACTCTGAGTATTTCTGAGGATAAACAGAAACCCAAAGATTTCCTGAAGGTATACTCCTTGTATGATTGACATTAGTGCAACCTAAAAATGCGTTCGTTTCCTGAAAGGACTTAACTCAAGCAAAGCAAATGTAACTTACCTTATGATTATATGTTCTGTGCACCACTCTGAGTATTTCTGAGGATAAACAGAAACCCAAAGATTTCCTGAAGGTATATTCCTTATATGATTGACATTAGTGCAACATTAAATTGCGCTAGTTGCCACGAAGTACTAAACTCAAACAAAGCAAATGCAACTTACCTTATGATTATATGTTCTGTGCACCACTCTGAGTATTTCTGAGGATAAACAGAAACCCAAAGATTTCCTGAAGGTATACTCCTTGTATGATTGACACTAGTGCAACCAAAAATGCGTTAGTTTCCCGAAAGTACTTAACTCGAAGAAAGCAAACATAACTTACCTTATGATTATATGTTCTGTGCACCACTCTGAGTTTCTCTGAGGATAAACAGAAACCCAAAATTCGCTGAAGGTAAACATGTGCTCAGTTCCATTTAACAGGAAAACCCCCATTATCAAGTCCATCAGTCTCACGAAGTCCAATTTTTCATTTGCAGTTGTTAGTCGAAAATTTTCCGCTGAGCTCGTCATGAACTGACTTCATTTTTGGCATTTCTCATGAAAATCAACAGATTTGTCCCCCGCCCCCCTCCAAATGATGTGACCGGTACTTTTAAATACTTATGATGGCAAGTGCTCTTTATTTTCAACTCGCTCTTTCCCACACAATCATCGATATTTCGTTGTCCTATTTTATGATTCCGCAACTCTTATTTATTTGTTCTCTTTTGTGTTGTGCAGGAGTGACACCAAAGAAGACGTATTCGTTCACCAATCGGCAATCGTCAAGAACAACCCACGCAAAGCAGTTCGTAGCGTAGGCGATGGTGAAGTCGTTGAATTCGACGTTGTTGCTGGAGAGAAGGGCAATGAAGCTGCCAATGTGACCGGACCGGGCGGCGAAGCTGTCAAAGGATCCCCCTACGCCGCCGACAGGAGACGCAATTACCGCAGTTGGTTCTATGGTGGACGCGGTCGCGGCGGTGGCCGAGGAGGTTATGGACCACCTCGTGGAGGTGAGAACAAATTGAATTTAAAATTTATAGAGAAATAGATGTCAGTAAAAATATCAAGGTAAAGCATTTCTCACAGCAGAATGCTTCTGCGAGGTGATCGGGGAGTACATAGTTTGACGGATTGATATAACTACTTACAAGTGGTTCTATTGGTTTAAAGATTAATTTGGGGTGGCAATCATTCAAAAACCATTGTTCAGTTGCTTGTTAGGTAAAGGCTGCTCTGGAGCTACCTTTACGTAAGAAGCAACTGATCAATGGTTTTTGAACGACTTCTGTCCCCAATTGGTTTCTCACCTATCAGAATATTTTACGTGCAGTTTCATGGATCCGTGTAACTATAAAGTTCTCGATCACCTTGCTTTTCAGGTTTTAATTCAAGTTCTGTGAAAATCCTTCTAATCTTTTGACTCCCTTCAATCAGATCAGCCAAAGCTTCGGATTCAGCAATGTTCCTTGAAAATTAATAATCAGATGAATTAAATAAATTGTAAGTTTTGATTAAAAAAATTTATTTTCCAAAGTATCTCTCTCTTAATTATTTGTTGAACTTTTGGAAACCTGATGACTCCTGTTCGGTTAGGTTGGTTTAGGTTTTATAATCTGTCGAGCCATCCATCCATCTGTCTATCTATCTATCTATCTATCTATCTATCTAGCTAGCTATCTAAGTATCTAAATTTTGAAAATCTGATGATTATAGTTTTACCATGCACCACTCTGAAAGTATGTGTAGACAAATAACCTCGCGATGTATGAAGGTTTTCAAAATTTATTGATAGTATTCCTATGCTTGCACCAAAAATCTATCTTAAGTCTTTCATGTCTAATGTTTTTGATTAAAAAAAAAAAATAATGTATGTGTAAGGAAAATCCCTGTGCCTAATGATTATATGTTCTGTGCACCACTCTGAGTTTCTCTGAGGATAAACAGAAACCCAAAATTCGCTGAAGGCCCTTCTTTTCCAAATTAGAAGAAATGTATTACTTTCATTTTACAAGTTGCCAAATTCAGCTGTCTTTACCTAATGATTAATTTTACCGTACAGCACTCCGAATTAATCTGAGGACAAGTTATGACGTTTAATGAAGGTTTACTCAGCCGTTTTATTGCATTTTACACGTTTTTGGCTCTCAATCTAGAGAACTGGGACCTAATAGTGTTGCATCCTCACGGTCCCGCACGCAGATATACTTACCATCCAATGTCTTTCGGAGGACCGTCAAGCCGTAACACTATTTGGTCCCTGATCTCTTCTTCTGGATATAGCTTCTAGCAAATTACCGAAGGAAGAAAAGTTCTGTGCACCCTTCCTAGAGTTTTTTGAAGGTAGTTGGAAACCAATTGTTTGCTGAAAGTTTACATTCTTGTTTATCATTCGAGGAAGGTTTTCTATGACTGTAATCGATCTTCTTTTGCTTACAAGTTTTTAAACGATCTGTTCGACTTGATCCTGTAATTCAATGTTCTTCTGAAATGTCTGAGTTCTTTTAGAAGTGTAGGCTGCTGAAACTACCATAGATCTTGATCTCTTTCTATTTCTATGAGGAACATGCTCTATGATTATCTATTGCTGTGCACCAGATCTGAAAAATTCTGAAGCCAAAATTTAAGCATGATGAGAGCATTAATAATCATAAAAAATAAAGTTTCGATGATATGAAGGGAACAGAGTTTGGTTCTGAAATAATTGGCTCGGTTGTTACAAATATCTTAAATCAGTTATTTTAAGTTAGTCATGATTGCTTCTATACTGGTGATTTTCAATTGGTAGGAAGAGCAAAAATAAGGTTAAATTTAAATGGTGTGAAACGCCAAGTTAGTCTTTGGTTTGTTTTGAACTGTGCTAATGGATAAGCCGAATGTGAGATTCAAAGTAGACAGTTCGAGAAAAGAAATAGATAAACGACTAGCAAATGCTGGAAAATGCAGAAAATTAAATTTGGTGGGGTATGTTTTGGCTGAAAGTGGAGCCATTTCCCTCTCAATTACTTTGTAAAAGAAATCTAGCGAAATAACTACGCAACATGGATTTAAGTGGAAAACGGCTGTGGTTTGAGCCTAAAGGCCCGCTGTTATTTTAATTTTGCGTGTTCTTCAGCATATGCCTGTTGTTTACCTGTTTGTTTTATGTCTAGTTGTCGCTGGTTTGTTTTTGACTTGTTCTTCGTTGAAGAATAGAGCGTGAAAGAATTCATAAACAAAGAAGTGTGCCCATTGAATTTTCATTTGCGCTCTTATTAGGAGGTTATATTGAATTAGAGTTCTGTCTTTAACTAATCGAACTTTGTTGGCCTCCTGCCCTTTCTTAAGTAATGGAATTACTATGAAGAACCTTTCAGATTTTTATTAATATGCCCGTGGTTTTTTTCTTTATGAAAATGCCTTATGATTATCATCTATAGCTGCCTCCCACATCTGAAAGATTCTGAAGCCAAAATTTAAGCTAAATGAGAGCATTTATAATCATATAAAATTGAGATTCAACAATTAGGAGAGAACGGAGCTGGGCTCTGAAATGCTTGACCTCTTTCGATCTGAACACTATTCATCAGTTGTTTTGAGTTTGGTGTAATTACATTTTTCCGGACGATTTTGCATTGTGATTGAAAGATCAAAAAGGAAGTGAGACAATCCTCATGGGAAATGGCCTACGGCAAACTAAATAATTGAGGCAACATTTGTGTCTCGTCGTCCTGATCATTAAGTCTCACGGGCTCAATAAATTACTATCGCCTGTTTTCGAGAGAATCAAGTTTAAATTGGAGCAAATCTCGGGCTTCAGGGACGAATTCGCTTGGCAAATGAGCGTGCGTCCTACCCTGGAAGTGGTTTACTGCAAACTGTCGATGGCTGCCGCTCCTTTTGTTCACACGCCGTCCGGAGGTGATGCCCCCTTTCTCCTACTCAAAACGCTCAAACATGCTCTCCGGACAGAGAGTGAGCTAAGGAGGCGTCAGCCATCGCCAGTTTGCGGTAAGCCGCTTCCAAGGTAGGATATACGCCTATTTTCCGAGCGTATTCGTCCCTAAGCGCCGAGATTTGCTCCAACTTTAAGCTCGATTATCTCGAAAACGGGCGAAAATAATTTTTTGGGCCCGTGAGACTCTTGAATCAGGACGGTGAGACAAAAAAATGATGCCATATTTATTTAGTTTTAATGTTTTCCCCTAAGGATTGTGCCACGTCCGTTGTGATTAAAAGATGAAAAATTTACCAAGTGTGCAAGTGTGTGATGTGAAGTTATAGATTTGTTTTGAATTTTGCTGATAGACGAGCCTAATGTTTGATTAAAATTAAACAAAGGTAGTACAATGCTTCAATGAAAACAAACACAGTGGTGTCCCCATTTTATGTTAATCTACATTTATTAGAGTTTATGTTGATGATCAGATAGGTGAAACTTGTGCAATTTTGTCGGTCCCTTGGCCTTTTACCAAAACTAGCATCATTTCTTAGAACCACTCAGATTTATCTTTAAACTCTCAGTTTTTATTTTCACTAGAATGCCCTATCTATGGTTATCTATTGCCCTATGATTATCTATTGCTGTGCACCAGATCTGAAAAATTCTGAAGCCAAACTTTAAGCGGAATGAGAGCATTAATAACTCGAAGATTAAGACTCACACTGGGGTGAAGGGGCGCTGGAATACTCAACTCCGTCATCATTTCTAAGAACTATTCAGACTTATCTTTATACCCCCAGGTTTTTGTTTTCACTGAAATGCCCTATGATTATCTATTGCTGTGCACCAGATCTGAAAAATTCTGAAGCCAAACTTAAAGCTGAATGAGAGCATTAATAATTCAAAGATTGAGATTCACTCTGGGGTGAAGGGGCGCTGGAATACTCGACTACGTCTGTGTGAGCACCATTCATCAATTGATTCAGATTACATTTTTGTTGGCGATTTTGCTTTGACTGAAGGAAGTCTTAGTTAGTGTCAAATATCGTGCGTAAGCGCAGTGTCAAGTTAGTCTCATCTGGAGTCCGTTTTGAATTTTGCTGATGTTTGAACTGTATGTTTAACCAATATATGTAAATTAAGTTGAAAGAAAAATGGTGCTCCTACTATTACATTAAAAATGCTTTGCGCTTGTCTAAATTCAACTGTCACTGTGCTGAAGAAAGCATGGTTTTGTTGATTTGTAGTTATGTTAGAAAATGTGAGGTTTTGTTGATTTGTAGTTATCCCAGGAAATGTGAGGTTTTGTTGATTTGTAGGTATGTCAGGAAATGTGAGGTTCTATTGATTTGGAGTTCAGTTGGACATATCTTGAACTGCGTTTTGTCCTTGTTCGAATCCTGGTTTTATTTTGAAGAATCGTTCTTATTTACATTCGTACGACCCTGTTTACTTTTTGTTTTCATTATTGGAAAAATGCCGTATGATTATCACAAACTGCTTACCAAATCTGATCACGTCTGATTATATATTCTGCAATGAAGGCATTAATAGTTTTCTATAAACAAGATGGATCGAATTCGACCTGAAAAAGTATCAAAAATATTTTATGATGAAACGTTCAATTTTCAAACCAACCCCCCCCCCCCAACTCTAAACCTCATGATTACCACTTACTGCTTACCAAATCTGATAACATCCCCCCCCCCCCCCCCCTCCGCAACTCAACACCTCATGATTACCACTTACTGCTTACCAAATCTGATAACATCTGATTCAATTATGTGTAAATGAAGGCATAATATGTTTTCTTAAATCGAAACTAATCGTATGTTAAAGGGGACTGTTCAAACTTGAGTGCACCAAATAAATCCTAAAAATGATTGAAAACATGTAAATCATTAATGTTATTATTTTTTCTTACGTTTGATACGACTAGTGTTTTTCTTCCGTTCGCTGTGAAATATCAGCATAACGAACCGCGTGTTTAGGCGGCTGGACTTTACTACTACTACATTTATTACTAGTTGGAAAAATGCCTTATGATTACATCAAACTGCTTACCAAATCTGATCATGTCTGATTACAAAATTTATAATGAAGGCGACAGTAATTTTCTAAAATCCAGACCGATTGATTTGGACCTGAAAAAATATTGAAAATATTTGGAAGAACCGTATCGATAAATCATACAATCTCAACCCCCCTCCCTTAAATTGTTACTTGCTTCTCACATTGAAGGTGATTGTTCAAGCTTAAATGTACTGAATGATTCCAAAAAATTATTGAAAATCTGTGGATCCTCTATTGATGGTCACTATTATTATTTATTTATTTATAGTACACGAAAGCCCAACAATCTGCTACTTTTTCCGAGTTCTATTAATGTTTTTTTTTGGCTGAGTCTGATTGTAGTTTGAAGTTTATTACTGCGATTAATATTCGTTTGACCCGGTTTTTGTGTTTTTTTCAATCTGACAAATGCCGTATGATTATCACTTACTGCTTACCAAATCTGATCACGTCTGATTATGTAATCTGTAATGAAGGCATTAGCAATTTTCTAAAATTAAGACGGATTGATTCGAACCTGATAATTGATAAATTATCGAAAATATTTGGAAGAACCTTTTCCATGGAACATTCAGCTTTCAAGGTTTCCAAGCCCCCCCCCCCCTCTCCCTCTCTCCATCCTCCAAAGCCTCGTTTTGTTTTTTACATGGAAGGTAACTGTTTCAGTTTAAATGCACCAAAAATATCCAAATCATGAAAAATCACTGATAACTAGTAAATGTTCTCCTTATTTAGCTATCATACTTATTTTTGCTTCACGTGTATTTTAGTTTTTTACTGCTCATCGCTGTCAATCCTCTTCCTCTCGCACGTATTATCAATGCATTGATTGCAAATTATTTCCTCTGTTGCAGGTTATGACGGCGGTGAAGGCAAAGGCGAAGACAGTTCAGGTAATGAAGGAGGTAGCCGGCGTTACAGGCCGCGAAACAGGTATAACAACTATGGTGGCTATCGTTCCATTCGTAGACCGTACAACCGAGGAGACGGGCAGCCTGGAGATGAGGTAAGCTTTCTTTTCCTTCCCTCTTTGCGTAAACTTTACTTTTCAACTTAAATAAAGTGGAGAATAGAGCTGTTGCAGACTTTTGCCATTAACAATTTAATAGTCGATCCTGGTGTTAAAACCTCCAAAACTAACGATGGCAGCAAAAAAAACTTCTGAAATCCACTCCTAAACTCAATAAACGCATTTAAGTGCGAGAGCGTAATGGTGGCTGAGTTGCGTAATAATGGGAGATTCCTATCTTGATTTCGTATGAACAATGAATGTTTGTAAGAACTGCAATGTTGATCTTGCAGTTTTTTTAGTCAACGTTTTTTTCGTTTTTTTTCTGGCAACTTTGCAGTTTGTCCATTTAAGCCCATGAAAAAAGATCAAATTATTGGGTGTTTGGTGAGGACCTTCGCATTCGACCTTTTACATGGGATTAAATGTACACAGTACAACATTGCCAAATTGCACAATACGCTATTGCTCGAAAGACAGGAAAAGGCTGAATGGGGTGTGAATTCAGTCGATTCTGTGGGTTCAAAAGTTTGATTTGGATTTTCTCCGATAAGAGTGACTCCATTGAAAAAGTTGCTTAGAACATTTTTCACTGAAATTTTATTAGAAACAAGACCAAATTATTGTTTTTTTTACTTCCTGCAACCGTTTAGAGTTTTTGAAAAAAAAAAAGCAATTTTTAAGCGCATTTGGTGCCTTTTTTGGACCTTGTAGGCCTCATATTTTCCTAACTAAAGCTGATACGGCCAGACAGAGGCCATATTCTGACTGAGTGCGCCAAATAGACCCAGAAACAGTTGGAATATTGAAGGCTTCTAAATACGTGTTGACCAGTGTTATTTTGTCAAATATACCCGACATCGGAGTGGAAAGGGTTCAATGAAGTGCTGAAACTGGAAAGCAACTGTTTCAGCACATCAGTTGTTTGATGACTTGAGTTTCAAATCAATTTTGTTCAAGTCTGCGTTAAGCAAATCGAACAAAGGAGCGAAGACTAAGTACTGTGTTGTCTTTGAGCTTTTGATAAAAATCCCATAACTTGGTTGCGTTGTTTTTGCTAATTTGACACTTCGTTTGATTTCAGCAAGGAGAGCTAGGAGGAAGAGGTGGCGGACGAGGAAGAGGAGGCCCACCCCGCAGATTCTTCCGCCGTAACTTCCGAGGAGCACGTCCCTTCCGTCCTCGTAATGACAACGTAAGTATTTTGTACGAATTGAACTATGTTTGAGCTCTTGTGAAATTCATGAGAGTATTTTAGAAAATTCTGTGCCACCTTCAATTTTTTTTTTTTGCTGGTTTTAAGGAGATTTCTCAGAGTTTAGTGCCGATTTCTGCCACGAGAGCGCTACAGTTTCATCACTGTCTAATTGTAGGCCAAAAGTAATTTATATTTAGGAAAACGGAGTGTCAGTTACTAGACAATCATCTGAAGAAAGTCGCTGCAAATTGTCTTGTAAATCACTTCAAAATTAAGGCTGAAAGTACGGAAAAATGAAATATTGCATTTTGATATAAGAATCGACTTGCAATATTCCATTTTATGGTTTTATGGTTTTGAAGTTATTGACCAGATATTTTACCGAGACATTCTTCAGATAATTTTCTAGAAACTGACTCTCTGTTTCCTCATATATAAACTACTCTCGGCCTGTAACTTGACAGACAGCAAACGGTAGCGCTCTGGTTGCAGAAATCGGCACTAAATGCTGATGAATCACCTTATCCGTTCAGAAATAATGTTTGATTTGTCTGGAGCGAAAAATTCCAGTTGGGGATTTCAAGTCCGAGCTGTAGCCAAAATCAAACTTGGCACCTCTCCTCGAGAAAACAACGAAAAATAGTTTCAGACCTGAAATTTACCGTCCCAACAACTAATTCAAGATGAGTTAGCGCAGGCAGAAATTACTTTCCATGATTACAGTTCAAATTATTGCAATCGTAGTTCTGAACCTACTTTGGTTCAGGGCTTTGATTGCAGTTACTCAAACGGCAATCATTGGAAGCAATTTTTGCTTGCGCTGAAACATCTTAAATCAGTTCTTGAAATGGTGAATGGTGAATTTCAGGTCTGGAAGCATAATTTATTTTTTCTGCCAAGTAAGATGCATGTTTTGACTATAACTTTGACTCCTGCTCCGAATCTCTGCTTACCACAGCCTCATTAATCTAATGAAACAGAAGAAAGTATGGAATATCTCTGGTTCTGCAAAGACTCATTGTGCAATCAAGCTCCTGTATGGTTCGAATCTTGGGAGTTTCTATTGAAGCTGCTGTGCTGCTAAACCCTCTGATCTGACTACAGATGGTTTAAAATGTTTTGAACCTTGGACTTGGTCATTAATATGTTTGATATACTTTGAGTTGCTCCTAACTAGTCCTGTGCGACGTTCGATGTATTGATCATAGTTTCGATGTTTTCCTGTTATTGAATGGACTCTAGCTCGTTTCAGAAGTGTAGGTGGACCTAGACCAATAATCTTTGGAATTTGTGAACATTATTTCTGATATTACTCGATGAAAATGAATAAAAATAAAATTGAGTGTTCAGTGTTCAATGAGGAAAACTTTAAACACAAAAGATTAAAGTCAGGGGAAAATTCGGTATTGATTTGAAGGAATATCAGTTGAAAATTCGCCAAAGATTAAGGTTTTGGCAAGCCTACACTTCTGAAACGAGCTCTAACCTTGTTGTCAATCAATGCATTGAAACTCGTTATTTATCGATTTGTTGACTAAAAACAGACCTAAGTGTCATTTTTTCCTCTTGAGCCATTTCAAAAGCATAAAGAAGTATCATGATTTTCAGTGGTTTCTCATTTTTGACTTGTTAAAATTTGTTTCCATGCATTGATAAATTTTTGATGGTTCTTGGACATCGAATTTCGATGCACAGAACTGGATGTAGCACAGGCCCACTCCTAACACACCTAATTTTAAACTAGTATCGTAAAGAGGTGCCAAAGGTTGTATTATTGAAGAGCCTATCAGAGCAATTACAGCTACCTAAGTTCATTTATCATGTGAAGAGCTGTTTTTTTCTTTGTCCACAACCGCTCTTCGTGGACTGATGGGTTCTCACTTGGTTTATGTTGTCACAGCAACAGACAATCCACCTTTTGATCTTTACGCTGTGATAGTGATAGATCTTCTCTTTTGTTGAAAGTAAATCTTTGATACGTGGATTTTTCTCTCTGTGCCCAGCTTTTTATAAAAGAGCGTGACTCCTTGAGCTCGTTTCACAAAAGATAGAAGATAGATGTACTGGCTTCCTGCGCAGTACGTTTGTTCGCATCTCTGCTTATCGAAAACGGTGTGAAGAAATGTAAACTCGCCCATTGTGCAGTGAGCAAGCCAATCCGTCGACTGTCATCTGCCAACTCGGTTAAAATGACTTCTTGTTCTGATAGAGTTCAGTTTTTGCTTCATGTCTTGTTTCTTTTTCTTTGTCAATTATAACGATTAGGATGTACAAAATACCATGCCTTTCTTATTCTAAGCATCCTAGTTTTTGACAGGATAACTTTGATTCACAGGACAACTTTGATTCTCAAAATGGTGACGGAGAAAGCAATAGCAGGCCCAGACCCCAATACCGCAAACGATTCTCTCGTGGACGTTCCAACAACCCCCGATCAACCTCGACTGAAGGCAAAGGCGGTGTAAGTATTCTCTCTGCTTCTTACCTATCCAAGTGAAAAAAAAAAAAAAAAAAAAAGTGATGAGAATGCAAAGAGACCTGAATGTATTGCGTTTTCAGTCCCCTTTTCCTTTATTGTTCAGTGATTGGCACCTGTGAAATTACGCCTTTTGTCTGTATTTAGCTTTGCGCATCTCTAATGTATTTTCCTGTCGTGTAAAGTACGGGTGTCTTTAAACCGTTGCTAAACAACTTGAGCGAAAAGAGGAAGTGCTGAATAGCAAAGTGCTGACCACCTCTGATCGTTTTTATGCCCATAGTCAATGGATACTTCAGAATGGGGCTTGTGCTAACTTTTGTCTTAAGTAGGTAATTGGCAGATTAATTCTTGTGTAAAATTCAGCGAAAATCACAATAAGCACATGACAATATTACACAATTCACTCTCTGACTCCCAAAATAGCTTTAAAGTTCCAGGCCCATTGGCAGAGCAATGCTTGTACTATTGGAGATTTTTAATTAATTTGAGGTTTTCCTCTGTATGTATCTATATAGAGAGTGATAAGTAAAACAAGAGCCCCTCGTTGTTCCGCCCTATAAGAGCATAAATGGCAGAAATATGCAGGTATCATCGGAGATTCGTGTCTAATTTGTCTCTCTTTCTATGGAAAGGCACGAAGGAAAGCCCCAAACTAGATAGGAATCTCCCATAGTACCTGCGTAGCACTGCCATTATACCTTAAACTGACATTAAAGTCATTTTGTAAGTCTGTAAGTAAACTTTGTAATTTTTTAATGTACTGATCATAATTTTCACTGGGTTCACTGGTTTTACTGAAGAATCGATTATTCTTTTGCCTCCATCGAAAGTTAGCAGTTATGATTTTCTCTGTTTTTCTCAAAATCACAGTACATCCATTTTAAACTGCAAAATACCACCTCTCCGACAATTTTTTAAATTTTTGCATGTTTTTGATCTTTATCATGTTGATTGCTAGATGACTTTTCCTAGTGTTAAAAGCTCCATGCCAAGTCATGTGTTTGGAAAATGCGAAAAAAAATTCAAATGAAAACATTTTGGGAAAAAACAAGTCAATCAAAAGTTATTGTGTGCTTGTTACTCGCCACGCCATAACGGTAAAAAAGATACATGCATTTGCTTGGATCTGCTAGCTGGCAGAACTGTGGTAATGCCCTAATTCTCGGTACCTCCGGCTGGGCGGCTAGCCGCAGTCAACCTATTAACTGTCCGTCATTAGCTCCTCTATTCAATGGTACCAATATCTCAAATTTTCGTCCGGGTGAAGATTAAGTCACATATTCATGGTAGATATTTGTAGATATTTGTGAGTATTCTTACTTCCGTCGAACAGATGTATAATGATTTTTTTTGTTTTTTGTGTTTTTCAGGAACCTGCACAATCAGTTCAGAACACCACCACTGAAAGCAATGCTTGAAAATCTTACCCTTGAACCCCTGAAATAAACTTATTGATTAGTAATTTTTTGTTTCATTTTTTCCTATCAGATTTGAAAAGATTAACTTTGTGAAAAACAGGGGATTTCATAATTATGTTTTGTGTGTCCTAAATGGAAGATAGTTTGAGGTTTATTTTACTTTGAAGGGTTTATTTCTCTAAGAATTACCATCCTCGTTTTTTTTCTATAAAAAAGTAATAAAAAAAAAAATCTTTGCGTGCACAATTTCTTTTTGAAACCATTGTAGTTGATATCAATTTGTACAACATCATCGTGTTATTTTTTACATCTCGCTTTGGCATTTGCGTAAAAGGCTCTTTGTATTTTTTTTTTTTTTTTTTTTTTTCAATCATTTTCTAGTCTTTCGAATCTCTGTATCAGTTTTAATTTTTGCTTTCCCGTACTAAATATCCAGCTCGATTGCATGGATTCAATTTTATCATCAAACCATTTTTTTCAATCAAGAATCGACTTAAAGTTGGAATCAAATATTTTGTTTTTACCTCATAAACGTCTTAACGAACTAATTGGATTTTATTCTTTTGGTTGCTTGAAAAACAAAAAAAAAAAAGAAATTAACAGAAAAAGAAAAATCGTTTACTTAATTTATTTACAGTATTGTGTAAGAGAAATATTTATTTACTTAATTATTTATTGGCAGTATTGTATGATTTATATTTCTTTTTCCCACTTTTTTATACCTATACATATATATATTTATACAAATATATATTTATGAAATTTGTATTGACAGTATTTTTATGAAATTAATGTTAAGACTAGAGAATATTTCTGTGCTTACAAGTTGACCTTGTAACTTCGATTTTTTTAATAAAGAGCCTTTTCTGAATCTCGTCAATAACCAAGTTTTGAGTTTCTTTTGTTGGGTGGTGCGGATTCTGTATCTTTTTTTATAATTGTTTGCGGGTTTTTGTTTAAGAATGATTGTCTGGGTTACAGAGACAAATAGAGACGCAGCACTATGCTAAAATACATAGGGAAGCTTTTAGGCACACTGAATTTTCGGGGATTCAACAGAATAACATGTAAAACAACAGTCAACACCTTTTGATGTTGCATGGTGTTGAACAGTGACAGACTAGAAGTATTGATACATAGCATTCTCGTATCATAATACCTTCGAATTCCCTAAAAGTTATGTAAAATACCACAAAAATGAGTCAGTTTGGTATTTTACATAACTCAGAATTCAGAGGTACTATGATATGGGAATGCTACGGATTCTGGCTTACTTCACCCACGGCAGTTTTATCAGTCTCACTCGTTTAAAGGCTGTAGCCAGAGATAAAGCTAAATAAGTACTAAAAAAATACTGAAATCAGTACTGCTCAACCCGAAGAGTAGATTTCATCACTCTCCACTGCAAAAATTATACTTCTCCAGTGTTGCTACTTGCGGAAAAATGATCTGATTTTTCCCTTTTGACTTAATATTGAAACGATTACAAACTAAATTGCCAAAAACACAATACAAGTAAAAAATTAAAGTGGGAACTAGGCCAACAAGTATTAAAGCACATCGATAAACGATTTTTATTCGTTGTTGGCCCGGTTCCCGTTTTAACTTTAATGTAAAAATTGGTAATGGGTCTGTTGCAAACTTTTGCTACAGCGCTACAGAGTAATCAATCTGATGTAAAATAAGTCCATTGGTGGCAGCAGAAAGTCAAAAAATGCAATAACAAACTCACAAGAGGCATTTAATTGAAATCCAAGATGGCGGTAAAATATCGAGCAACCTGTATGCAAGCACCATGAGCATCCAAGATGGCCAACCTCACATCATCGATCACAACCAATCACAACGCAAACAAACTCATAACCTCGGATGCTGTGAGGTTGCTAATGTTGGCAATCGTAGATATTCACAGTGCGTGCACACAGGTTGCTCGATATTTTACTGCCATCTTGGATTTCAGTTAAACTCGTTTAAACTCGTCCTGTGAGTTTAATATTGCATTTCATGACTTTCTGATACCACCAATGGTCTTTTCACATGATTTTACTTAAGATTTGACACTCTATATTGCTGTAGCAGAAGTTTGAAACAGACCCGTTGACAGGGAAATCTTGCAACCTTGCTTCTCCATCAGTTTTCAAACAGAAGTGTTGTTGTTGCTCGGTGCTCCTGTCACCTCAACGGGGCTTTTACACTTTTTTGCCACAGGTGATTGAAGAGTTGATCCCTGCATGAAAACCTGTGCAAATGACGCTGAGCGTACTAGAAAAGCATTAAATCCACTCTCAGATTTGGGCTTAATGGCGTAGCTAAGCAGGTATGATGAGAGATTCCTGTATGTATAATGGGTCTGATGCAAACTTTTGCTACAACGATTCATAGTGATTACTGTACTGTAAAATCGCCTGAAAATTTCATTGGTGGCATCAGAAAGTCATGAAATTCAATAATAAACTCACAATAAGCGTTTAATGAAATCCAAGATGGCGGTTAAATATCAAGCAAGTTGTATGCATGCACCACAAACATCCAAGGATAGCCAACCTCGCAATATCGATCACAACCAATCACAACGTAAACAGAAACATAACCTCTACCTCTACTTAGGTTGTCCTAGTTGGCCCTCCTTGGATGTTTGTGGTGCATTGCATACAAATTGCTTGATATTTCTCAACCGTCTTGGATTTCATGAAACGTTTCTTGTGAGTTTATTATTGCATTTTATGACTTTCTGATGCCACCAATGGATTTTTCAGGCGATTTTATGGCAGATTATACACTCTTAATCGTTGTAGCAAAAGTTTGCAACAGACCCATTTGATGAAAATATCCCAAAGAACAGGATTAACAGAAAAAAACAAGACAAATGAAAGTAAATTCATAATTGTAGCCAATCTTGTATTAAAAATTAAATTAAAATGTCCTACATGAGAGCCAAAGCTAAAGGCCATTCGATCAAAAAGGTCATCTTATGTGTGTGTTTTTGATTTTTACTTTTTACACTTCGTTCCACTGATTATGATCTTGTTGACCGAAAGGCATTTGGCTTTCATGTCAGTCACTTTAATTTAATATGAATTTAGTTCCGTTCGTCTCGTTATTTCTGCTTTTTTAATTTGAGACGTATCTCTGTGTTCTAGTAGAGAAAGTGACAAATTAGACAGGAATTTCCCGTGATACCTGCAAAGTTCTGCTACTACTATCTTGCTGTTAAAGCTGTTTTCTAAGTCTATTACTGAATTTTAGACGTGTGGTTTTCGTGATTTTTACTGGTTTTTACTCAGTGGCGTCACTAGACTTTTTCATTTGTGAGGGGGCAAGATTTGAGATCCCCTGTGGAGGTTCTGCCCCCCTTCCCCCCAGTTATCGGGTGTGCGGGGGTTTACCCCCACTAAATTTTGAATAATTGAGGTTTACTAAACAAAATTTCACGGTATTCTAAATGAAATTTCACTCAAAATCACTGACGAAAATGACCAAATCATCTCCTTGTTTCCACTTGGGAACAATATAAAAAATAAATTCATCAGAACTTAGGTCAGTTTAGATCTACTGTTATTATTTTGGTTTATTTAGACATCGGTCACGATTCAACTTTAATTGGATCTAAAATCATATACTCTGAAAGAACCTCCGAGCTCCACTAATATTTATTTAGTCAATTACAGTAAAAACTTTTCCCTTCCTCTTTTCCCCCTTAATTTTCTCCGCCTTTGCCCCCTTTTCCTGCTATTTCTCTCTTTTTTCTATCTCTCCCTTTCATTTTCTCTCTTTTTCTTTCGTTTTCTTCAAAGAGAAGACTCTTTTTTCTATACAATTAATTTCCTATACTTTTTCACACGCTCTCTCTCTTCACCGTTTGGGGGGGGGGGCATCAGCCCCCCCCCTTTAGTGATGCCACTGTTTTTACATCAGATTTGTTTTTCATTTGCTTTTTACAAAAGTTTGCAAGAGCTCCATTGAAGAATTGGCTAGTGAAGACAACATTATGTCTGGTCCATTAGCTTGCAACTGACAGGATTTCACATGAATCCATATGGAGCTATCAATGTTAAAAGCAGACTTGGGCTCAAATAGAGTATATGATGGTCGGTCCTCAGATAAACGTAAAATCATGTGCAAGTTGTGTCTGCACCAATCAACAGTGAGGATAGGGTTTTCAGTAATCTATTGGGCCCTGTTTCTTTCCTTTAAGAAGTAGCAGAAAATATTTCCGTGTGAAATGAGAATTTCCATCAAAATCCGGGTAAACAATGAACAAAATGCATTAAGTATTCAAAAATATGTAAGATTTCCTTTTTTCTTTAAAATCACAAAAGAATATTTACCAAGAATCAATGGCAGATAATTTTATCATTGATTCTTTGTGGCTATAAATTGGTAGGCAGAAAACGAACCAGTGACAACTTGACATAAAAAAAAACATCAGGTGTAACGGAAGAAGCTGGGAAACATTCAAAAATAATTTTGGTGAAGATTGGCTCAAATCGCAGCTGTATTCAACTTAAAATTTTAAAAAAGTAAAAAAATGATAACAAACAATTCCAAAATGTGGACAAAACCACTACTCTTGTACACTGTAAACACAAGAATAAAAACATCTCAGCATACAAATTGCTGTCTATTGATGAGTATACAGCAGTACCCAGATTACAAACTGTCAGAATAAGTCGTATTCTGAGTGAGTAGGTATCAGCTGAAAAATCCTGAGGAGCGATTATGAAGGATCGTAAAATGAAACTTTTCCGGTATAAAACTGGTTCTGGGTCATTTTATAGTCACCTCTCCATGCCTTTTAGTTCACAAAACTGAAGAGTTTCACAAGGAAACTCCTCACTTGTGACAAATCAATCCAAAGCATGTGAAGAACTGAAAATTTAGTTGGCAATCAGAGTTAGAATCCACTTTGGATTTTGAGGTGTGGAACAATTAAGTTCAATTTTTACGCAGTTAAATTTTCTTGTAGGGTCATGATGAAAAAAATCTGATACAATCTACAATTTTCTTGTAGGATCGTGAGGAGAAAAATCTGATCAAATCAAACAGTTCTCATTGACCGAACGCGGCTAAAATGCATGTGCGTCATTTCAAAATTCGCGCCGACTCATCCGATCCACACGGCTCACGAGTAACGCCCTCTATCAGTCAAATCCATGAACCAAGCAACAGCGTTAGTAATTTCCTGCACTCATAGAGAGCAGCGGCATCGGCCTCGTAGAATTGCCGCCCACTTTAAAATGATGCTACTGTATAGCATCTGCAGCCGCACGGTTTACTTATGGGCGGATACAGGGAATCGTCTTTCTCTCTCTCCTTCCATTTGAACTTATGTGTTAGTAAAGGATAGCAGAGGGGGCCATCACGTGACTTTGACCCCCTACTCTGTCCTTTTCTAACGCACGTTTTTAAATGGGAGGAGAGAGAGAAAGACAATTCCATGAGGCAATTGCGAAAGTCTGGAAAGTGGATTTTTTTTTTTTTTTTTTTTTTTTTTTTATAAATGTCGCAGACAAATCTCAATCGGCTTGCGATTTGCCTAGGCAGAGAGCAAGCCTCTTATTTATCATCAGAAAAAAGTTAGCTAAAGCGTAATGGTGACGTAAAAAATAATTATGTCGAGATTTGATTTGGCTCATTCTAAAGCTAATAAGCTAACGATCGTATTTTGATACCCACTGATTACGTATTTCTCAACTGCTCCTCTTTTTATGAACTTTTAAAGCGATTGAATACGGTGTTCAAAAACTCTTCATTGAAAACACAGTATAGGTCAAGAACTAACAAATAAAAGTAAACCAAATCTGATGAAATCACCATTTACGTCGGCCAATCACATGGGCAAAAAGGTGATGTCGCCAAAACCCCGCTTGTGACCTCTCTATCGATTCAGCTTGGAAAATGGAGTCGATCGCCCTCAAGGGTTTTCATATCTTTCGCAGTGGGGCCGTTTCACTCACAGCAACACCTGACTCATTTCATGGGCAAAAAGGTGATGTCGCCAAAACCCCGCTTGTGACCTCTCTATCGATTCAGCTCGGAAAATGGAGTCGATCACCCTCAAGGGTTTTCATATCTTTTGCAGTGGGGCCGTTTCACTCATAGCAACACATGACTCATTTCATGGGCAAAAAGGTGATGTCGCCAAAACCCCGCTTGTGACCTCTCTATCGATTCAGCTTGGAAAATGGAGTCGATCGCCCTCAAGGGTTTTCATATCTTTTGCAGTGGGGCCGTTTCACTCATAGCAACACATGACTCATTTCATGGGCAAAAAGGTGGTGTTGCCAAAACCCCGCTTGTGACCACTCTATCGATTCAGCTTGGAAAATGGAGTCGATCGCCCTCAAGGGTTTTCATATCTTTTGCAGTGGGGCCGTTTCACTCATAGCAACACATGACTCATTTCATGGGCAAAAAGGTGATGTCGCCAAAACCCCGCTTGTGACCTCTCTATCGATTCAGCTTGGAAAATGGAGTCGATCGCCCTCAAGGGTTTTCATATCTTTTGCAGTGGGGCCGTTTCACTCATAGCAACACATGACTCATTTCATGGGCAAAAAGGTGATGTCGCCAAAACCCCGCTTGTGACCTCTCTATCGATTCAGCTTGGAAAATGGAGTCGATCGCCCTCAAGGGTTTTCATATCTTTTGCAGTGGGGCCGTTTCACTCATAGCAACACATGACTCATTTCATGGGCAAAAAGGTGATGTCGCCAAAACCCCGCTTGTGACCTCTCTATCGATTCAGCTTGGAAAATGGAGTCGATCGCCCTTAAGGGTTTTCATATCTTTTGCAGTGGGGCCGTTTCACTCATAGCAACACATGACTCATTTCATGGGCAAAAAGGTGATGTCGCCAAAACCCCGCTTGTGACCACTGTATCGATTCAGCTTGGAAAATGGAGTCGATCGCCCTGAAGGGTTTTCATATCTTTTGCAGTGGGGCCGTTTCACTCATAGCAACACATGACTCATTTCATGGGTAAAACGGTGGTGTCGCCAAAACCCCGCTTGTGACCACTCTATCGATCCAGCTTGGAAAATGGAGTCGATCGCCCTCAAGGGTTTTCATATCTTTTGCAGTGGGGCCGTTTCACTCATAGCAACACATGACTCATTTCATGGGCAAAAAGGTGATGTCGCCAAAACCCCGCTTGTGACCTCTCTATCGATTCAGCTTGGAAAATGGAGTCGATCGCCCTCAAGGGTTTTCATATCTTTCGCAGTGGGGCCGTTTCACTCATAGCAACACATGACTCATTTCATGGGCAAAAAGGTGATGTCGCCAAAACCCCGCTTGTGACCACTCTATCGATTCAGCTCGGAAAACGGAGTCAATCGCCCTCAAGGGTTTTCATATCTTTTGCAATGGGGCCGTTTCATTCATAGCAACTCATGACTCATTTCATGGGCAAAAAGGTGGTGTTGCCAAAACCCCGCTTGTGACCACTCTATCGATTCAGCTTGGAAAATGGAGTCGATCGCCCTCAAGGGTTTTCATATCTTTTGCAGTGGGGCCGTTTCACTCATAGCAACACATGACTCATTTCATGGGCAAAAAGGTGATGTCGCCAAAACCCCGCTTGTGACCTCTCTATCGATTCAGCTTGGAAAATGGAGTCGATCGCCCTCAAGGGTTTTCATATCTTTTGCAGTGGGGCCGCTTCACTCATAGCAACACATGACTCATTTCATGGGCAAAAAGGTGATGTCGCCAAAACCCCGCTTGTGACCTCTCTATCGATTCAGCTTGGAAAATGGAGTCAATCGCCCTCAAGGGTTTTCATATCTTTTGCAATGGGGCCGTTTCACTCATAGCAACACATGACTCATTTCATGGGCAAAAAGGTGATGTCGCCAAAACCCCGCTTGTGACCACTCTATCGATTCAGCTTGGAAAATGGAGTCGATCGCCCTCAAGGGTTTTCATATCGTTCGCAGTGGGGCCGTTTCACTCATAGCAACACATGACTCATTTCATGGGCAAAAAGGTGATGTCGCCAAAACCCCGCTTGTGACCTCTCTATCGATTCAGCTTGGAAAATGGAGTCGATCGCCCTCAAGGGTTTTCATATCTTTCGCAGTGGGGCCGTTTCACTCATAGCAACACATGACTCATTTCATGGGCAAAAAGGTGATGTCGCCAAAACCCCGCTTGTGACCTCTCTATCGATTCAGCTTGGAAAATGGAGTCAATCGCCCTCAAGGGTTTTCATATCTTTCGCAGTGGGGCCGTTTCACTCATAGCAACACATGACTCATTTCATGGGCAAAAAGGTGATGTCGCCAAAACCCCGCTTGTGACCTCTCTATCGATTCAGCTTGGAAAATGGAGTCGATCGCCCTTAAGGGTTTTCATATCTTTCGCAGTGGGGCCGTTTCACTCATAGCAACACATGACTCATTTCATGGGCAAAAAGGTGATGTCGCCAAAACCCCGCTTGTGACCTCTCTATCGATTCAGCTTGGAAAATGGAGTCGATCGCCCTTAAGGGTTTTCATATCTTTTGCAGTGGGGCCGTTTCACTCATAGCAACACATGACTCAGTTAATGAGGAAATAGGTGGTGTCGCCAAAACCCCGCTTGCAACCCCACCCTGGTGCACCCCTGGTAAAAATGACGACTATCTAACTATAGATTATAGTTGGCCAACTATAGATTATAGTCGGCAACTATGTTTATAGTCGTTTTTGGAATAGTCGTATAGTCGTCATTTTTACCAGGGACCCACTTCGGTCCGAAAGTTTTTATAGTGCTGCCATTGATACTTTTGGAGGTGTTCACACCAGAATCGACTAAAGCGCTTATTGCAAAAGTATACTTTAAGGACCTTGCCGCGGGAGAAGATTAAAAAATAATATATGCATACATTATTTTTGAGAAAAACGTGTTGTAAGTGTAGTTTTTCGATACTTAACTATGCTTCAAACAGTTCAAAGTAGGAAATTGAGGAGACCAAATCTTAGTTTGATTTTATCCTCTTCTTTAAAGAATCAAACAACCAGTTTGAAACTTTGAATTGAGTTTTTCATGACAGTAAGTAGTAAGTACCTACGTATAAAGTACACTTTTGTGTACGTCATTTTCGCGGCAAAGTCAACAATTGTCCCGGCTATATTTTGGATAGGCGTGTTGCAGTTACTCGTATAGATACAAAGCTTTGAATTTATAGCTGCTGCATGACACATTACTAATTATACCTACTTCCTATATACACATGGAAGAGCTTTTAAGTGCTATTATTTCAATAATATAACTAAATTATAATAATTGTCAAATTTTACTTTGCAAGTTGATCTCGTCAATTTTTTTCCATTTATTTAATTATTATTTCAGCGTAGGCTCGCGGGAGCTCTGTTTACTGCTCCCTAAAATTCAACGAAAACATTACAATACCCGCAGGTGTTGCTCCAATAACAAATAAGTGTTGCACAGTTCCGGGAAAGTAAAGACAGCAACCCACCACCAGATGGTTTTTTTTTTTTTTTTTTTTTTTAACTCGTTTTTAAGTGCTGTTTTTGTATTTCGTACGTCTACTTTTGATACATCTAGTTCAGGAAAAAAAAAAAAAAAATACATTTAGAACAAACGGAGCAATTACTATTCTAATGAGATCCCTCCCCTCCTCAACTGCTTTGCCTTAGCCATAGTTACTCTAGTGCTTTAATTAGTATCCACATCCGCGTTTTCTGTCAGGGAAAATGCACGTTAGATGTAATATGAGTTTCAAAAGAAAGTATCCTCTTCCATTCTTTGACCAATGGGGCTTTTTCTTTCACACTTTTGCTATACATGATTTATTAGTCGATTCTGGTGTGTAAACCTTCAAAAATAACGATGACGGCTCTAAAAACTTCCGAAATCAACTCCTAAACTCAATCAACGCTTTTATTTGCGCGAGCGTAATGGTGGTTCAGGGCAGTAATAATGAGAGATTCCCATCTATAACAATACTGTAACTCCATCAGAGAGTGACCAATAAGAGCAACTTTCATTTGACACGTCGGTGTCACTAGATGTCGCGGTACCATTCATCGGATGTGGATTACTACTCTGATGACTAATTACTCTGTGAATCATCCTTGTCACTCAGTGGCGTACGCAGGGGGGGGGGGGCTAAGGGGGCTGAAGCCCCCCCCCAGACCTTCGATTTTTGGGGGTGGAGGGGAAGGGGGGAACCATTTTCAGTCAAACGCTCATCAGTGCGAGCCCCTCCCAAGAAAAATCCTGCGTACGCCACTGCTGTCAGCATAGAGAGAGTGACCAAATTAAGATAGGAATCTCCCATTATCACTGCCTTATGGCATCATCACACTCGCGCAAATAAAAGCGTTTATCTTAGTTCGGAGTGGATTTTGGAAGTTTTCAGTGCTTCCAGCGTTATTTTTGGAGGTTTTTTTCACCAGAATCGGCTATTTAATCGCTTGTAGCAAAAGTGTGCAACAGTCCCATTCTAAACATTTTTGCAGTTTTCGGGTATTTCAGATTCTAAAAGCATTGCCACTTGAAAGTATTCATTAAAAAATCCAAAACCTTTTGAATAATAATGGACAACATAATCAAGGACCGTTTCGATGAGAGGACTTTCTTTTGATGAGCATAGTGCTTGTAGTCTACGTGTAAAGTTACACATAATAATGTTCTTGACAATTTAACACAAATCGGCATGTATTAACCCACATATGCCCAACTTTATTTGAACACTTTAGGTGTTTTTTGCTCAAAAAACACTATTTTTGACTGCAAAAAATTAATAAAATATTATAAACTGTGAAACTTTCTGGTCCAGCTTAATGATACTTGCTGAAAGATCACAACATTGATTTTTGAGTAAAATTGGCCTATGTTTACTGTAATTTGGTTCAAAACAAAAAAAATTAAAAGTGGGTCGTTAACGAATTAATGGGCATACATATACATGGATTAACCAGTTGACGCACCGCGTCCCCTTTAGAGGACATCAACTTTTAGGGTATAAATAACAAACATTATGAAATCAGGAATGGCTGCGTTTCTGTATTTCGTTCTTTTTGAGGTACCCACATCCTTTAGCTCATTATATGATGGTACCCAAGAAAGCAGCGAGGGAAGTAATATTATTTTGCACCTTCATTTCTCCTGCGGGGTCAATAAAATATGCTGATTTTGATATTTTTATTTTTTTTAATTTTTCAAAAATTCCAAAGAGGTTGTTTCATCGCCCATAAGGAATGGGCTGAGAATGGATTTCCTTTATTTTTTCAGAGCTGATAGAGCTATTCTTGGGGAGTCTAAAGCTGGCCTATTTTTTATTTTTGCTTTCTTAGAACCGGGGGGGGGGGGTCAAATGTAAAACGGGTTTTCGGCCATAACCTTTGAAATGTTGAAGATATTAAAACGAACTTTTTTTTAATCGAAAGATCTTTTAAAGACCTATCTTTTGATGTGTATGATATTTCAAAAATATTGAATTTCAGTTGAGTTATTGCATTTTCAACATTTTGGAAATTCCAAAAAATTAGTTTTTCGGATTTTTTTCATATGAGGATCGCACTGAGGAAAACAAAGAACCGTCTCAAAGAAAGCCCTTTTTTACCGGTTAAAACGAGCTAAAGTTCGTTTTCGGGAAATGATTTGTCTTTGAGTAATGAATTTTTAAAGTATCAAAAATCGCTATTTTTGGGTTCCCAGCGGTAGCGACGAGGCCGAAAAAAATCATTTCTCCGCATGTAGTGGACGAAATTCAATGAAAATCGGTATCTGCGGGTTTTTGAGGTTGCAGATTTCAATTCTGCCGTCAGATTTGAAGAATTGTGAAATCCAAGATGGCTGCCGACCTCTATATTCTCGACAGCCATCTTGGATTTCACAATTCTTCAAATCTGACGGCAGAATTGAAATCTGCAACCTCAAAAACCCGCAGATACCGATTTTCATTGAATTTCGTCCACTACATGCGGAGAAATGATTTTTTTCGGCCTCGTCGCTGCCGCTGGGAACCCAAAAATAGCGATTTTTGATACTTTAAAAATTCATTACTCAAAGACAAATCATTTCCCGAAAACGAACTTTAGCTCGTTTTAACCGGTAAAAAAAGGGCTTTCTTTGAGACGGTTCTTTGTTTTCCTCAGTGTGATCTCCATATGAAAAAAATCCGAAAAACTAATTTTTTGGAATTTCCAAAATTTTGAAAATGCAATAACTCAACTGAAATTCAATATTTTTGAAATATCATACACATCAAAAGATAGGTCTTTAAAAGATCTTTCGATTAAAAAAAAGTTCGTTTTAATATCTTCAACATTTCAAAGGTTATGGCCGAAAACCCGTTTTACCTTTGACCCCCCGCCCCCCCCCCGGTTCTAAGAAAGCAAAAATAAAAAATAGGCCAGCTTTAGACTCCCCAAGAATAGCTCTATCAGCTCTGAAAAAATAAAGGAAATCCATTCTCAGCCCATTCCTTATGGGCGATGAAACAACCTCTTTCCAACCAAGAAAAATCTGAAATCAAATATTTTTATCTCTAATCCCCACAAATCGTGCGTCAACGGGTTAAGACGTAAACGTTTGTAATCAGTTTTGTGGTAACCGTCCAGAAGACGTCTTTTGATTACTTTTTTTTTTCACAAATTTTTTGTTTCTTTTTTCGATCTCAAATCATAATGAATCGAACAGCGGAGCGAGTCAATGGAATAGGAGTCCGCCCCGGACATGAAATATACCACTATGAATGCTTCAAATCTTTTCACTGTCAAAAAACAATCTGTGAAGGGTGATTTTTGTGGGAAAGTTTGAAATAAAATCAATGAAACCTCTTTCAAACTTCTACCTCGAGTATCAACCAAAGATTACTTATACTCCAGGTATGGCACTAGCTAAAATCTTGTTGAGCGCCTTCATTGTTAAAACACATACACTGGCCCACCCCACGGTTTGTTTACATTTCGGAGAGCGAGAGATGCGCGGGCCAAGGTTATAGATTAAAGAGGTATGCTCATCTGACTTCGCGCCACGAAGTCAGTAGCGCGCAGTTCAAAATCCAGATCCAAGACGGCCGACAAAAGCAGAAAACATTGTATACTCTTTCCAGAAAACATCGGGCTCCCTCTCCAGAAAAGCAGGAAATAGCCCGATGTTTTCTCGAAGGAGTATACAATGTTTTTTGCTTTTGTCGGCCAGTTTGGATTCTGGATTTTGAACTGCGCGCCTCTGACTTCGAGGCGCGAAGTCAGATGAGCATACCTCTTTAATCTATAACCTTGCACGCGGGCGGAGTGGGGCCAGTCGGCTGGCCCACGACCCCCACCCCGCCCTCACGTCATGTCTCTCGCTCGCCGAAACGTAAACAAACCGTGGGCCAGTGTATGTGTTTTAGCTTGGTTTTAGAAATGAAGGCGCTCAACAAAATTTAACATTGGCGAGATAGCTTGTGCCATATCTGGAGTATAAGTAATCTTTGGTATCAACAAAGATATACGCATTTAAAGTCGGGACGCCATGTTCAGTCTCTCCCATTGGCTCGCTCCACTCTGCGCTCAGTGTTGCCAGATGTGCGGTTTTCGGCCGTATTTTTCCCATAAGAATATAATGTAAAAAATGCGGCTTTTAACCTTAAATCTGGCAACACTGCCTGCTCTTTACCATTGCATAGAACCAAAATCTTACGGGATAAGACGCGTGGTCTGCTTGAAAGAAGGACTTGGGGGGGGGGGGGGGGGAGGTCTTTGAGAGGTGGCAAACGGAGACAGTTTGCGCGACGAAACCCTTAAAAATTATTCAACGAAAATTAATTGAATTTTGTTGAACTTGGATGTGGGAACTTTTGTCAGGTTTCCTTCACCGCTCAGTGGGTCGGGTGGACTGGAATTTCCTGGACATGATTTCACGAATGAAAATCAAAACTATAAACAAATAAATAGTAAGTCAACTTAACCCTTTCCGTCACAGTGTCCATTATAATGACCGACCACTTTACATGGATCCTTATGGAAAAACGGAAAACTTGACTCACACATGGAATCATATGAGAAAAGTTCGTTCAATTTAATGGTATAGGTTTCACATTACAGTGACACTTTTTCCATAATTCGTGACAGAAAGGGTTAAATATGTATAAAATAGTTCATTTTAGAGCAGAGAATGAGACAAGTAATATGGGTTTTGCAAGTAAATATCAACACAAAATTATTTTAGAAAAAAAAAAAAATACTTTTCACGTCCAGAAAAAGCCATAATTTGATCCACTGTGAGCCGGAGCGGAGAGTTAAATCTGTTATCCTATTTCATTCACAAGTCTCTGATGACTGGTGAAATAGATATGGTGAGTATCAGACCTGTCGCGCCGTGTTTTTTTTTTTTTGACTTAATGACATATATCACTTTTCAATTCACCGATAATTCCACCTGTTGACCAAAATATTAGGGCAGAGGAGGACTAGTCCCCCCCTCCCCACCCACCCACTCACTTACCACCACCACCTCAGGAATAGAAATGAGCCCCCCCTCCCCCAAATAAAATAATACAACGATGGATCCATAGTCAAAAGTGCCGTTCTAAACCATATTTCTTCGAAAAAGATAAACTTCATTACTTGATGCCCTGCACTCCTGCATTTTTGCAGGATTCAGCCTGCCTCTTTGCTATTGATCAGTGCCGTAGTGTGCAAATTGGCAACGTTGCAAAATGTCCATTTAACCCTTTACAGACCAGGTTTGATCAAAAGATCGCCACTCCTCCGTTACTGTAGAGAGGGTAGTTAACTGTTCGTACTCGGTGGAGTTGGAATTGCCTATACCACGAATTGAAGGCGAGGTTAGTTCAAAAGAACGCTGCTCTTCCGTTAAGGTAGGGAGAATAGTTAACTGTTCGTACTCGGGGGAGTTGGAATTGCCTATACGATGGATTGAATGCGCCCGAGCTAAACAACTTTATCTTGTAAGTGTCTACATCCAGAATCGCGTTTATTCTGAAGCATGAGACTGGAGCAATGTGAAATAGACTAGAGGAGAAAGACGAGCAAACTCGGCCTTGGCCCATAAGAGGTTCACCCCATGAAAAAGATCGAACTATTGGGTGTTGTTCGCGGTGAACACCTTCGCATTCGACCTTTAACGCGGGTTTAAATGGACACATTACAACGTTGCCACTTTTCACGCTCTATCACAGCCATTGATTATTGATGCGACATTAATTATTATTGATGATTGAGGTTCTTTTGTTTTACTTGGTTTGTTTTGGTCTCATCTTATGATAGTGAGACCAGTGGCGTAGCGTGAAATATGGCAACGTTACAGTTCGTCCATTTAAACTAACGAAAAATATCGAAGTATTGGGTGTTCGGTGAACACCTTCGCATTCGACCTTTTACATGGGTTTGAATAGACAAAGTACAACGTTGCCAAAGTGCTCGCTACGCCACATGAGTGAGACACGGTTTCCAGCGATAGCTGATAGATAGCTGATAAATCTGTGTGAGTTTTTATAGGAAGTATTCGAATCGAATAGCGTTATAGGCTGTCTCAAGAATGATTGGACTTGACACCTGGGACCAAATAGTGTTGCGTCCTCACGGTCCCGCACGCAGATGATCGGTGAGCACTTACGGGGGGTATAAACTACACGCAAATATACTTACGTGCGCACCATCCAACTTTCGGAGGTCCGTCAAGCCGTAACACTATTTGGTCCCTGTATCTTCGAACGAAAACATCATCTTCCATCCTCAGATAGGGCAGCCTGATTGGTCAGGGGCCGTAAGAAGCTGATGTTTTCATGAAAACCATAGAGGTGTCAAATCCAATCTTTTCTGGGACAAGCTGTAGCTGTGTGTTGAAAAGTAGATCGTTAATGGCGCTAGCCATCGGCCAAGTTAAAAAAAAAATACCGAGAGAAAACAAAAGAGACTTATAATTATGCACTCATACACGATTGTACCGATTTAGACTACCTCCCAGGCGCACCCATAAAAGTAGGACTCGGTTTCCGTCAGTCGAAACGCTTTCGAAAGGGATTTATTGTTAGTATTAAACTAATTTTTAACAACAATAACCTAACGATGAGGAACTTATAGAGGGTTTTAGTGATGGCGACTGCTGGTGATGAGCGTTCCAAACAAAGACAGTTTGTCTCTCTCTCGCTCTCACGTGACCCCTATGTACTGCCATCTCACTCTAATTTCAATAATCGTACATAGAGACATCTTCCGTGAAATTTTTTGGCTGAAATGAATTCCTCGAGGCACTTTAATGCGATTTAGATATTAATATGTCGTAAAACAAGGTCCTGTATACGAATTTCGAAAATAGAAAGAGATGGGTATGCATCGGGGGTCACGGGAGAGTGAGTGAGTTAGTTTATCACAACCGATTGCAACTGATGAGTGCATTGTTGTGGTTGTTGGCTAAAACTAGAGTCCCTGTATATCAAAGAGTCTCGCCATACGGGGTAATGGGGTATAGATTCTGATTGGCTGCTAGATTTTAGGCTTTCACGGAGCTCAAGGAGGCGTTCTGTGTTATTCTCCATAAGAGAACCGTTGAAACACCCCTACGAGGAGACGTACACGCCTTCTCGGTGAACCGAACCAATCAGAGTGGACGCCTCCTTCGATTTCTTCTTCACGTGTCGAGACTCTTTGATATACAGGGACTCAAGCTAAAACCGTTGACCTCGCACTGAAACCGTCTATTGTGCTTCATCGTGAAGACAGGGCTACTCCGTTTGGTCTAAATTAGGAGGAGGCACAATAGTTCTACTTAAAGGCCTGAGTGCCGACTGGGATTCATTTCATGGGGACACCTCCTCTCTCAATTCAATTCAATTCAATTCGATACTGTATTACTGCCTGAGTTTAGACTATTTTTTGTCGATCTCAGACAATAGTGCCCTCCTTGGCTACGTCACTGCTGTGGTTTTATGTTGATGTGGTAATGATTTTTACGGACAGATATATCTCCGTTGTAGCTTACTCACATCTCTCAGCTCTCACCTTATATTTTACGAGGGTCGTCTCAAAAGTAAATATCAGTTTTTTCCTAAAAAAAAAAAAAAAAAAAAAAAAAAAAAAAACCTGTTAATCCTAGAGAAAATCTGAGATTAGTGTTAGACGCACCTTATTCTCAGATTCAAGATCCTCGTTTGGATTTTTGTTATCTTTAAAATTGAAGAAATGGCGGCAATTTTACCGCGATCATCTCCCGTCTTGGGCCCAAAATTTTACGGAATCAAAGGTATCGTTTTTCAAACATGGGGAATCAATATTGTATAAGACAACAAATCTGAGGTAAAAAAATTGTCAAAAACTGATAAAATCTCATCTAACTTTATTTTTGACACAGTTTTCTACTTTATTCAGACATTTTTGATACATTTTACACCAGTTTCCTTATTTCATCAGAACCCTTAATCCTGGTTTGAGATCCAAATGTTGATGTTCTTTTCTCATGGAATAAAGAAACTGGCGTAGAATGGATCAAAAATGTCTAAATAAAGTAGGGGACTGTCAAAAATAAAGTTGAATGCCATTTTATCAGTTTTTGGCAGTTTTTAACTTCATTTTTGTTCCCTTTTATACAATATTGATTCCCCATGTCTGAAAAACGATACCATTGATTCCGTAAAATTTTGGGCCCAATGTGACGGGAGATGGTCGCGGTAAAACTAAAATCGCCGCCATTTGTTCAATTTTAAAGATAACGCAAATCCCATAAAAGGGTCTTAAAGCTGAATGTACGACGCATCTAACAATGGTTTTAAATTTTTTCTAGGGTTATTAGTTTTTTTTTTTTTTTTTTTTTTTTTTTTTTTTAATAGAAAAAAAGAAATACTTACTTTTGAGACGACCCTCGTATATGCAAAACGGAGAGTAAAATTAGGTTCTATTTCCCTAATCACATTAAAGTCACAGTTGCCAAATAGTACAGCTTCTATTAGTTATGTGTGTTTGTTCACACAGAGAAAGTTATAAGAAAGTCATCGATGCGGTAGAGAGCTGTATATCTCGTGTCTGTATGTTTCATCCCCTGTCTATTAAACGCGCGTCGCAAATACACTTTCTGTCACCAAGGGTCGATCATCTAATCTAATAATAACCTGTATAAAGAATGCCGAAGCCATTAAAAGTAAATTCATGTGGTATCGCTTCGCCGTTCCTTCGTAATATTGTGTTCCTTTTCATTTTTTTCCCTCTCTCCAGTAACATTTATAGTTATTTTTAATTTTTTACGTCTGATTTTTGTTACCGATTCTTGATCAGCGCTCGCTGTGAATTGTGATTTATACCCGTGCCCGGAGTCCTGAAGCAAGCCATTGAACATCGGTTTTTTGTTTTTGTTTTTGTTTCATTTGAAGTAGATTTTTTTTATTGGTGTCGTGAAATTTTTGCTGTGGACAGACTGTGGGATTTTTATCGTGAGATGTTTTGGGTGAGTAGTGAGTACATTTATTTGAACAGGTATTTTATTAATTTTTCGCCTTCAAAAAGGGTACTTGAACATTTGTCAAAGTAATGAAGAGTTTATAATTTTACTATAATATTTTTGAAAAGTGTCGAGAGGACTTCTATTTCTATAATCACACTCTTATAAATAACGGAACTCAACGCTGAAGATTCATCCAAGGGACTCGAAAGAAAAATATCATAAACTATACTTGCTGCATCCTTTCCAGGGTGGCGGATCCAGGAATTCACCCTTCTCTCTCTTACCCCCATTAAAATGCGTGTGTTAGAAAAGATATTCGAATCCTCTTTCATCCTATCCTTCAACACATTTGCTCTAATGGGAAAAGAGAGAGAGAAGGACAATTTATTCTTAAATTCGTTGGTGTTGTTGCGTCCGACTCGGATCGAAAACTTCATCGGGCAGTTAACTGTTCCTACATGACTGTAATTGATTTGCCTACCGCGAATTGCAGGCGCTCGAGTAACGTTACCCTTCCAATTTGTCTCTTTGCGTCTTATTCCACGGGCAGCTGTTCGGCTGCTGCTATCTGTATCATTTCAAATTCTTTATAAATAATGCGAGCCCTTAAAAAAAACAGTGTGTTCTTGTTCTTAGGTTCCAATGGGGCTCTTGCGCACTTTTGCTACACGGGATTGAAGAGTTGATTCTTGCATAAAAACCTGTAAAAATGTCAATAATTACACAAAAAAATCACGAAATTCATTCTCAGAATCGAGCTTAATGGCGGTTCGACGCAGGTATCATGGGAGATTCCTATCTAATTTGAGACACACCCCTGTGTTTCCAAAGAGAAAGTGGCATATTAGATAGGAATCTCCCATGATACCTGCGTCGAACCGCCATTACGATCTTGCCATTTATGAAGTTATGTAGGTTTATTACTGAATTTTAAACTTTCCCTGTGTGATTTTCGTAATTTTTGCTGGTTCTTACATCAGAATGGACTATTCATTTGCTCACAGCAAAAGTTTGCAAGCGCCCCATTGGATAAGGCGAGGATAATTTCAAAATGTATTTGATCACAATAAACCTCTCCGAACAAATGAAAATAATTCGTTTATGAAACATTCGTTTACGGTCTATGACCCAAATTTTATATAAGTTAGTACTGTGTCTGAACAGTAAACCGTTTATTTAATTTTTTTTTATAGTCTCCCGGAGCAAGATTTCGTTATCAAATGGAAATAAAACACTCGAGACTTGCGGCAATTTTTAGCTAATTGTAAGCAAATGCGATTGTTCGTGCATCTTTCCTTGCGATATTCAGTAAGGTGTTTTCGTTTCAAAATCCCGCAATTATGAAAAAGAAAAAAAAAAAAAAAAAAAAACAAGCAGGGAAAATTCCAACACGCAGGTGTTGGAAAAGCGTGCCACTAAAGTCTGAACAGCTTTGATGCTTTTGCTAGCAATGATAATAATTAGACAGCATTCAACATGGAGCTGATCTCGAGAAAATTGAGTCCAAAGTTGAAGAGCTAGCATTTAAACAAAAAAACTTGGAATTACTTACGTTTTGATTTCATTCAACTACCGTGTTGTGTTTTTGCATTTCAACACTGGAAAAGTGGACTTTACTATGTAGGAAAGGTACTTAATTTTTAGCGTTTAAAGTGACTTGGTTCCTTTCTTCTTTTTTTTTGGCATAATCACGAAAAACGAAACTCTAAGAGAAACCAAACGTCAGAGTTGGTTTACACTGTTGATTATTTTAAAATCCGTTAATGCGGACTTAAGTCCGTTCCCAATTCTATAAAAGGAACCAAGTCGGAGTTGGTTCCTTACGTGACTCGGTTTAAAGGGTTTAACCTAATCAAAAAAAGGAAACCAAGTTCTCATTTTATTTCATCAGATGGACAATGACATCAATGAGGCTCACCAGCTCACTTTTACCTGGAATTTTGACGGGAAATAGTTGTTATTATAGAAGAAGCACTTGTTGCTTCGAGATTCAGTATTGCTAGCTCTATCAATCAAAAACTCAATTTTATCAAAAATGTCACTCGGTTCTTTTGTGACAAGTGCTGTCCAATTGAGCTTGTTTGGTGAGAAATTATGAAAAAAATAAATTTAGATCAGATGTATCTATAAGGAGATGAGTCAAAGGCGTTGTTTTTTTGTGTTTGTTTTTTTGTTTTTTGTTTTCAAAACTTTGGAGGGCTCTAGCTCAGAAGAGAAACATTTGCAGCACATACTCATGTAGGAAAATAAAGTATTATATATATGTATGTTGACCCTAAAAATACACTCCATAAGTTTGGCACTTAAGTTTTGAAACACCCTGTTCTTGATATTTTGCTCCCCCAACCCGCCCCCTTCACAAAAGACAACATCTTGACCATGCACATTTTTAAAATCACAGTTTGACTGTAGAGATATTTTCTCTCCCCCCCCCCCCCTTAACGAAAAAGGGGAGAATGGGTCACCTATCTCTGATGTTCGTCGTGCGCGTGCACAGATTGTTCGGCTTTACGACTGCAATTTTGGCTTTCTTTATAATGCGTTTTTTGGGTTTATTAGTGGATTTTATGACTATTTGATGCCGCCAATGTAATTTTCAGACAATTTTACATCAGAATCAAAACTCTATAGCACTGTAGCAAAAGTTTGCAACAAACCCATTGAAAGCTGAAAAGAAAAAATTATTTGATAAGGCTCGATCTTTTTTACCCACATAAACTATAGACAATAGATTTTTATAAATCCCTCCCCCTTTTTAAACGGCTTGTTCAGGGATCAAACATGAGGTTGCGTTCTTTTGAAGTCAAAAAGTGTCATATTGGGAAAAAGCCGTGATTCTAAATAATAAACAGTTTTTTTTTATCTTTTTTTCCGTTTAGGTGCTGTCAGCACTTATTGCGATTGTCACGATGTAGATACGTAATATGCAGAAATGGATCACTTGCGAATTCATGAAACAATAATCCTTTATATACAGAACTAACCATTTCAAGTGCCCTTTACACATCAAGCATTCTAGGGGTATAGATTAGTAGGTGTGGAGGTTTAAGACGTTTGTGGTTTTTAAATTTCCCCCCTCTCCCCATTTATTTTCTTAAAAAAAATCGAAAGTTTACAGTTAAAACTATGCCATTATTCACTATAACGCATTGTCATATTATTTCTTTTTTTTTTCTGTTGCCGTCGGTCGATATCATTTTTCGTGTTGGAAAAGCAAAGTTCCATATGGACCTATATTTTTCCAAAATTTGAAGAAGCTTCCAGTGAAAAATACTGTACACGCAACGAACTTTTTAGGATAGGTAAATAAGTTATTCCAGAGTCAATTCCATAGCCGCAGCGAGGAAGCTGTCCAGGGGTGGAAGACACGTGACAGCCCCTCCCACTTTTTAGAGCAATTAATGCGAATTTTACCCCTCTGGCTCCCTGTGTTCTGGATTTTAAACTCCTATTTTTCAACAAAACGCCCTAAATGTCCTCAAAAATCCCTTGATTCCATAGACGCTCATTGAGGGGCTTTCAATTTGCCGACCCCCCAGAATTTCAAATGTTTCCGATGACCAAGACCTGTTTAGTGTGACGTCATAAAAAAAATTGGTTCCAAACAAAGGCACCGTCTCACTCGCTCTCGTGGGTTTTCCCATACGAAACACGGTCCAAATTTTCAAATACAAGTGCTAGTAAACAACACGTTCTTTACACCAGTTGTGTTTATCACACCATTGGGTTCCACGTCCCTTATAAAAATTTCCGATTGTTTCAAAAAATTTTCCGATTGGCTATATATTCCCGGGGTTTTATTTCCCATAGAAATAATCGAAATTCCATAGAGACAATCGAAATTCGTGTAGATTCAAGTGCGCTGATTATAGCAACGATAGGTCTTATGATTGAAATAAGGCAAAATACATCTATGGTTCTATTCTTACATTTTTAACACCCACTTTTTTCTCAGTGATAAAATATGAGAACGCTACACAAACTTTCTGAAACATTGCGCATCAATGCACAATCACAGTTATTTCGAAGAAAGTCCTATGTTTTGTCCTTGTCACACTCACAGTTTCTTAAGAGCAAAAAATTCTAGGATATAGGCTCATCAGCACCATCACGGCATGTGTTATACCTCGAACAATAGCTTCGATACGAAGAGAAGTTAGAATGATTGAGTGTCATGGCGGTGATACTCCCATAAGAGACCGTGAGTAAGACAAGGACAAAACGTAGAACGTCCTTCGGTATAACTGTGATTGTAAATTCGCTTGTGATCTTTTAGGAATTATGTTACAGTGAAAAGATACTTTAAGGCAAGTGGAATCTAATGGTGCAATAAAATTTGAGAAAACTGTTGGTTAACAGCATAAATTTACGTTCGAAAATTTGGATCTGGTAAATCCACGAGACTGAGCGAGATAGAGCATTTGTTTGGAACTAATTCTGATCGTGACGTTATCACTAAACAGGTCTACTTAAGGATATGAATGAGCCTCCCTCTTTTCTATACCCCTCCCGCTCTTCATCAATACCTCGTCGCTTCTTATCGATGTACCCTCGTCAAACCCCCTTTCTGTGAAGGATGTTTCCACCCCCCTCCTGCCTTGGAATTTCGACTCATAGGTTGGCACAAATGACTTAGGTTGCTGGACCTGTATAGGAATCTCGTTCAAAGGAATTCCACTTGACGCTAGAAAATACTTTTTTAATTTTTCAAACCTTCCCGCCAAAGGTTTTGCCATAAGCAAGGCATTGAACCTATATATTAGATATGAAAATGAAAACAAGAAGCGTACCGTATATATACGGCACGCTTAAAAACAAAAAATGCGTCAAGTGAATTTCGAACAATTGGTCTGTTGCAAACTTTTGCGACAGCGCTATAGAGGGTTCAATCTCATGTAAAATCGCGTGAAAAGTCCATTAATAACATCAGAAAGTCATAAAATGCAGTATGAAACTCACGAGAGACGTTTAATGAAATCCAAGATGGCGGTAAAATATCGAGCAACCTGTATGCATGCACCATGAACATCCAAGGATACCCAAACAACAATATCGATCACACCCAATCACAACGTAAATAAACACATAACCTCTGAAGCTGTGAGGTTGTCAACGCTTGCAATCCTTGGATGTTAAAGGTGCATGCATATAGATTGCTCAATATTTTACCACCATCTTGGATTTATTAAACGTCTCTTATGAGTTTATTATCGCATTTCATGACTTTCTGATGCCATCAATGGAATTTTCGGGCGATTTTAGATCTGATTATACACTCTTCATCGTGGTATCAAAAGTTTGCAACAGACCCATTGCAACATCACTTCCTCTTTGGCCCTTTTTTGACAGGGAATTATTATTAATCAATGGGGCAGTTGCAAGGGTTTAAAATGTTGTGTTTTTTATAGAAAAAATAAAAGTACTAGATGAGCTGAGAACAAAGATGCCTTTGGTTTCTAATTATGTTCCATTGTTCCGGAGATGAGATTTTGGCCTGAAATACTCGTACATTGTTTTAAATGGGAATTCCGCGTAGTGACATCACTAATCATACGATTTTTTTAGAACTTTAAGCGTGTGTATCTCAAAAACAGGGACACTACTACTATTGTTCTCAGATCATCAAATACTATCTTTTTTGTAGTAAAAAACACAAAATTTCAGACCCTTACAACTGTCCCATTGATTTTCGTATGCATTTTCAAACAATACTTTTGCTTATTTTGAAAAAATTGCGACGTAGGTCTTTAATGCACGAAATATGTAGCAAATTTCAATCCTCAAACAATATGGAGAGTCTTCATTAGAAAAGTTTTATGTCTTAGTTTGCATTACATCGATTTTCTGAAATTTTGATGACTTTATTGCAGCGGGCTTCAGAGAGCCAGGAGACTGGATAAACTCATTAGTTCCTGAAAGACACCGGGAGAAAGGAATAGAATGGAGAGCGAAGGAATCTCCGACAGAGTAAGTAATGTCCCAAGTACCAACATCAGATGCCTAAGCGCTAATCAGACCCATATACAAGGGTGTCCCAAAAGTACTGAGACTGATACTGTAACTTTTGAACAAAACAAGCTATCGGCCTGATCTTGGTTTCGTTTAAAAGATCAACTCATTAACTTTCGATTAAGACCAAGATGAGCAAAATTGGTTAAGAATTGACCGAGTTATGGCACTTTGAACATAACAAAAATGTTGACCCCCTACGGTTTTTTTAATGAAATTTATTCTTACGAACTGCTAAGTTTAAGCTTCGTCTGCACTTCCCTCCGATTCTACTGCCAAATCCTTTTCTTTTTCAAAGTATCGACCATTGAACTGGATACATTTTTGCATTCGTTCCTGCCACTTCACTTTTATGGTTTTTTTTTAAAACCGTCCGTTGAAATTGTGTTGAAAAATGTTTGAACCTCGGATTGAATCTCAGCTTTCGATTTGAATACGCGACCGCGGAATGCTTTTTTAAGAACCGGAAATAACCAAAACTCACAGGGCGCAAGATCTGAACTGTAGGGTGGATGACGGATGGTCTCAATTCCATTTCTATTCATAAAGTTGGTAGTGCAAAGTAAAGTGTGTGGTCTGGCATTATCTTGATGCAGCATCCAAGAGGCTTTCAAATTCGGCCGTTTCCGAGAAATGTGCATCCTTAATTCCATTAGAACGTCCTGTTGTCGATGCGATCAGTTGATGAGCGTTATCAGTCTGATTGCTATGACAGCATCGTGAATTAGATAAGATGACCACGTAAAGGTGTTGCCATCTCATGTCCCTATAAATAAAGCAAGAGAAAATCCCATGCTTCACTTTCCGCTACGAAAAAGTATTCATTTAAAAACCTTAGGGGGTCAACATTTTTGTTACGTTCAAAGTGCCATAACTCGGTCATTTGTAAACCGATTTTACTCATCTTGGTCTCAATCAAAAGCTAATGAGTTGATATTTCAAACGAGATCAAGATCAGATCGATAGCTTATTTTGTTCAAAAGTTACAACATCAGTCTCAGTACTTTTGGGACACCCCTTGTACTACAATGGAGCTCTTGCACGGTTTTGCTGTAGGCAAATGGAGTAATCGTCCCAATGTAAAATGCTGCGAAAATAACAACGAGACCATTAAAAAAAGTTTAAAACTCACTCCTCGCATAGAAAACTTAACTTGAAATTTCGGGTGACCACCCTTGCATGTATGCACCCAAACCCCGGATTCGGACCCCCAAAAAAAAGAACATAACCCCCGAATATGAACAATGAGATTAATGAATTTGCTTTCAAAAAGTAAATTTGAAGGAATTAAAGGTACATTTATACACAATTTTGTCACTAGGAGCACGGTGATAACTACAGAAAAGTTTACGTTGCGTAATAAACGAGGAGGACGGCACTTAATTTCATGTCCTGTTCTTTTGTTTGGGCCGAATCCAAGGTTGGTGCATACATGCAAGGGTGGTTACCCGAAATTTCAAGTTAAGTTTTCTCTGCAAGGAGTGAGTTTTAGATATTTTTAATGGTCTCATCGTTATTTTCGCAGCATTTTACATCAGAATTGATACTCCGTTTGCCTACAGCAAAACCGTGCAAGAGCTCCATTTAACAAAATTATGATTTTTGCAAGATGCGGAAAAATCAGCCAAAATAGGCTGTTGCGAAAAGCCGCGGTGACTTTCATCGTTTGTTTTGATCTGATAACACGATTTGAAAAATATGATTCGAGAACCATTCCCATCTAATAATACTTTGTCAAGAAGTGACCATCAAGAGCCGAAGTTCCTTTGTTTGACACCGGTGTCACCTGGTGCCCCGGTACCATTAGTCCAATGAACCCTTTAAAGACCAGGTTAGTTCACAAGAACGCCACATTTGACATTTCCGTTTGTATAGGGAAGATAGTTGACCGTTCGTACTCAGGGGAGTTGGAATTGCCTATATGACAGATTGAAGGCGCCAGACAAAATCCCATATTATTATACTACATCGAGAATCGCGTTTATTCTGAATCATGATACTGGAACAATGTGAAATAGACCAGATGAGAAAAACGAGTATACTCGGGGTTGGTCCACAAGGGGTTCATCTGATGTAGATCACAACTCTCGTGTCTAATTATTCTGTGAATCTTCCTCGTCAGTATAGAGAGAGTGGCGAAATGGGTCTGTTGCACACTTCGGCTACAGCGTTTTAAAGTATCAATTCCTATGTAAAGAGCCGAGAAAATAACAATGGCAGCATCAGAAAAGACTAAAATTTAGTATTAAGCTCACGAATTGCGAAAAACACTAGACACTATTTACCCCTGTATCTTTCCACCACGTGCACCATATTTCGCGAAATTAGCGCGGCACATTTAAATAATCGCGGCCGACTGTCATCATAGCTGACTTCATAAACAAATAAAAAGTAAAAACTGACGGCGTCTGTTCGAATTCTTACTTTCAATATCCTCAATTCCTCACAAAAGGTTGTGAAAGGTACGGAAACCGATATTTGTGGCGAAAACTTATCAAAATGAAACGATAACACATAGGAGTTCCAAGGATGATTCCAACTTCGATCATCATGCTTGGAACTCCTGTGTGTTATTGTTTCATTTTGATAAGTTTTAAAACAAATATCAGTTTCCGTCCCTTTCACAACATTTTGTGAGGAATTGAGGATATTGAAAGTAAGAATTCGAACAGACGCCGACAGTGTTTACTGTTTATTTGTTTATGAAGTCAGCTGTGATGACAGTCGGCCGTGATTATTTGAATGTGCCGCGCTAATTTCGCGAAATATCGTGCACGTGGTGGAAAGATACAGGGGTAAATAGTGTCTAGTGTTTTTCGCAATTCGTGAGCTTAATACTAAATTTTAGTCTTTTCTGATGCTGCCATTGTTATTTTCTCGGCTTTTTACATAGGAATTGATACTTTAAAACGCTGTAGCCGAAGTGTGCAACAGACCCATTAAGGTTGGACTTTCCTATTTATTACTGCCCGACGTCACCATTACGCTCGCGCAAATAAAAGATTTTATTGAGTTTAGGAGTGGCGATTTCGCAAGTTTTTTTTGCTGCCATTGTTTTTTTGGAAGTTTGTAGCCTGAATCGACTATTAAAGCGCTTACAGCAAAAGTTTGCAACAGTTTCATTGATCTGTCGTTTCTGTGTAAGTACAGGTGGGTCTACAGATTGACGCACATGGGATTTCAAAGAAACCGATAGAGATGCCGAATTTACCAAAACCACTCTCCATGGAGGAGAAGAAATATCTACTCGCTGTCGAAAGAGGAGATGCAGCGAATGTTAAAAGGTAAACATATGAAACACCCCCCCCCTCCCCACCACTCCCTCTGACCCTAAAGAACACACCATCTGTGAAAAAACACAGTTTAAGTACAGCCAAAGCAGCCTTTTAAAATATAGCTTCGCCGAGCAAAATTTCTAGCTCTACCGGAGAAAGTTGAAATTGTATTGAAGCATTATATCGATAGAGTAACAGCCTTTCTTCTTGTTTAAGTAATATAACTACTAAATTAGTCTTTGGTACAACCCAAAGAACTATAGCGATAGAGAGGATTTGCGGGGCGTGATATTGAAACTTCACGAAGGTAAAGAAATACTGGAAATCTCTTATGGGCGTTTTTCAATCAGGTTCGGTTTGTTTGCCTCATATTTTTTTAAACCCTTTTAAAATTTAAAAAAAAAAAAAAAAAAAAAAAAAAAAAAAAAAAAAAAAAAAAGGGGACAAATACGTTTTTCAACCAGGTTCGGTTTGTTTGCCTCATATTTTTTAACCTTTAAATTTTAAAAAAAAGTGACAAATACATCTGAAATTGGTTATAAAAACGAAAGTTTCAGTGCTTTTGGCTATCTGGACTCAGAAATCGTATTAACTGTTTCTTCTGGAAACATTTGCACGATAAAGAAACAGGATTTTTGCGCCTTTTCGACATAGTGTGTCCGGCCGTCATGAACGAAAAAACCAGGTTTTCTCATCATGAGATACCTCTTTCTCTCCTCTACGCACACGTTTCCACGTATTTTGACCCGCTGATTTCAAATTCGGCCTCAGTGTTTACTCAAAACTCATACTTTTTCCACGATTTCGAATATTTTGCGATAAAGATGTAAATTGGAATTTACTTAAAATCTAGGCCAATTTAATGAAAACGAATATCATTTTTGAAATCAGCGTCTCAAAATACATGCGAGAGCGATGATGAAGTGAAATTTTAGGCGGAGAATTATTCTAAAACACTAAAAATTAATAAAATTAATTTTGATGGATGATGAATGTCGCAGACACATTATGTGGTTTTGGATGCTTACTTAGGAAACTGATACATAATGGAAACTAGGTATAAATTTTCTCACCTGGATGGCTGTATTAAAATTCTGTGTGCATGTAGCCGCTGTAAAATATTCACGCATTCGTTTTCAAATTTAAAGGTTAAAAAATATGAGTCAAACAAACCGAGCTTATGTGAAAAACGTCCATAAGAAAGAGGTTGAGTCAAAATCGACGTTTTTGGCCCCCCCCCCCCTTGAAAACGGCTCAAATTTTGCTCATTGATTTAGCACTACTAGGAGCACCTTTTCCCAAATTTTCAAGCTCCTACGACAATTTGGGAAGGAGTTGGAGGGGGGCGAAGGGGGGAAAATGGGGGTACATTGGAAGTGAACCAAAAACAGTATATCTTCCGAACGAAAAGAGATATGAAGGAGCGGTTTTCACTTATTAACGCCAAAAAAAAGTTCTTTTCGCTCTCATGGTTGAAAAAGCTCGGAATTCAATTTTTTCTTGCGGCGTTGCCATTTTTTTTCGTTTTTTTTTGGGTCAAAAAATTTCGATAAAAAAATTACAAAAACTGCATTTTCCCAAAAACCCATTCGACGATTTTGATTAAAAACTAAGTATGTTATTCTCCTTTGAATTCTGCGTAAATCGTCTAAACTGGACCCGGGGGGAAACCCTTTGTATCCAAGATACAGGGTGTCAACTGACACACCTCTAATTCGGAAGGGTTCTTATTTCCCTCACAACTTCTGAACTACTCAAGTTTTTGAATGCGTTTGCGCTGAAAAGCGTCAAAATTTTTAAAAATTCAAGTTTTGGGTGCGCAATGGGTCGGGTTTCAAGTAGAATTCGCAGTGTTTCCATTTTTATCATTTTCCCTGGTCAGAAATTAAGACAAAAACATTTAAAAAAAGCATTTTCCAAAAAAACCATACAATCATTTGCATGAATCTGAACCTTCGTTATTCTTCATCGGGGTTATCGTCACGTATCCTCTGACCTTGGCTTTAGCAGAGGGAAAAAGGTGGTTTAAGAATCCTGATGTTCTGATGGGAAAAGCATTTTTTAAAAAAGTCTTTGTCTTAATTTCTGACCAGGAAAATTATAAAAAAAACAACTGCTAAATTTTATAAATGAACCCGGCCATTGCGCACCCAAACTTGAATGATCTAACTTTTTGACCATTTTAGCGTAAACCGCATTCAAAAAACTTCAGTAGTTCAGAAGTTGTAGAGAAATAAGAACACTCCCGAATTAGAGGTGTCGTTTGACACCCTTATCATGCAAGAAAGGGTTTTCCCCCCGGGGCCCGGGTTTTGGGTTATTTTACGCGGAATTCAAAGGAGAAAAAAACACTCATTTTTATCAGAATGGTTTTTTTTTTATTAGAGAATGCAGTTTTTTTAATTTTTTTATCGTGATTTCTGACCAGGGGAAAAAGATAAAAAAGGCAACACTGCGAATTCTACTTGAAACCCGAGCCATTGGGCCCCCAAAAATTGAATGTTATAAATTTTTGACGCTTTTCAGCGCAAACCGCATTCAAAAATCTTGAGTAGTTCAAAGTTGTGAGGGAAATAAGAACCCTTCCGAATTAGAGGTGTCAGTTTGACACCCTGTATCATGCATAGAAATGGTTTCCCCCGGGTCCGGTTTGGATTATTTTACGCGGAATTCAAAGGAGAAAAACACACTCATTTTTTAAACAGAATGGTTTTTTTTTTATTAGAGAATGCAGTTTTTGTAATTTTTTTATCGTGATTTCTGACCAGGGAAAATGATAAAAATGGCAACACTGCGAATTCTACTTGAAACCCGAGCCATTGCGCCCCCAAAACTTGAATGTTATAACTTTTTGACGCTTTTCAGCGCAAACCGCATTCAAAATCTTGAGTAGTTCAGAAGTTGTGAGGGAAATAAGAAACCCCTTTCCCAATTAGAGGTGTGTCAGTTTGACACCCTGTATCTTGGATACAAACGGTTTCCCCCGGGTCCAGTTTAGACGATTTTACGCAGAATTCAAAGGAGAATAACATACTTAGTTTTTAATCAAAATCGTCGAATGGGTTTTTGGGAAAATGCAGATTTTGTAATTTTTTTATCGTAATTTTTGACCCGAAAAACGATAAAAATGGCAACGCCGCAAGTAAAAATTGAATTCCGAGCGTTTTCAACCATGAGAGCGAAAAGAACTTATTTTTTGGCGTTAATAAGTGAAAACCGCTCCTTCATATCTCTTTTCGTTCAGAAGATATACTGTTTTTGGTTCACTTCCAATGTACCCCCATTTTCCCCCCTTCGCCCCCCTCCAACTCCTTCCCAAATTGTCGTAGGAGCTTGAAAATTTGGGAAAAGGTGTTCCTAGTAGTGCTAAATCAATGAGCAAAATTTGAGCCGTTTTCAAGGGGGGGCCAAAAACGTCGATTTTGACTCAACCTCTTTCCCTCATGGCTGTCTCCCCTGCTGCATAGGCGGATATAGGGAATTGTCTTTCTCTCTCTCCTCCCATTTGAAAACATTCGTTAGAAAAGGACAGAAGAGGGGGCCAAAGTCACGTGATGGCCCCATTTGCTGTCCTTTTCTAACACATAAATTCAAATGGAAGGAGAGAGAGAAAGACAATTTCCTGTATCCGTCCATGCCCTGCTGTCTTCTTGTCGTGCTTGTGAAATGTTAAGGGGAGAAAGGAGGTTCTATTTTAAACAATATGTGTGATGTTTTATAAACATGCTTCACTTCTGGTGCACTTTTCTCAGAAACTATTTGACCTACAAGGCTGCAATTCTACACGAAGTTGTGTATGAGTGTTGATTATAAGTATGGAACTAGGATTAAGAAACTTCATTGAATTTTTTTTTTTTTTTTAAAATTGAAAGTTTGGTTGATTTTTCACTTTTTTTGAGCTTTGAGTGTCTATAAAAAAAAGCAAAGGAGCTACACAGATTATCTTAGTCCCACTTATAGAGCTTTTTCTGAAAAGGTAAAAGAACCAGATTTTTCAGTATCGCAAAAAGAAAAAAGAAAAGAGAAAAAATTACTCACCTAGGAATCAGTTGAAATCAGTATTGAAAAATCAGTTTGACTCTTCCACTTTCAAAAATTCATGAAAAATTGATTTTTTTTTCTAAACCAGCGGTTCCCAACCGGTGGTCCGCGGACCAGGTTTTGGTGGTCCGCGAAGACCTTTCCGAATTTTTCCCCTTTTTTTTTCGCCCGAAAGTGAAACGTTGAATTCGTGACCAATATTTTTGTAAGCAGCTAAAAAAAAAAACAAAGTTATCATTTGAACGAGTCATAATCTAAATTTTTATAAGTTTATAAATTCTTCCATCGAGGTTTTCGTTTTTCGGTTTTTTAAATTCAAAATTAATTTCAAAATTGAAAGATTTCAATTATTGTTTTCGTTCAATAATTATCTCAGTGGTTCCCAACCGGTGGCTGTATTTAAAATAGCAGCGTTGGTTAGTTTTTATTTCCTCCCTACATTGTCAAAGAAAAAATGAAAAAAAAAACAAGTTGGAACTTGCAACACTGGAACAGTGTTAGCAAAGAGAGCATGAGTGTCGGCCGTAAATCATTGTAAGTGTGGAGTTCCATATTGATAGTACAAAACTGCGACAAATTCAATCGCAACGCTGCATTTGTGTTTGTATAACAGTGATCGCTGTAAAAATAACTTGATAGGTCAAAGTGGGAATGAAAATTTACTTATAGCGTGTTGAAACAGTTGTTCACGAGGCGATTTGAATACTGTGGTTTTGAAAATCGATTTCGATAGTGATAGTTCCTTTAAAATCGGATGACGCAATACCAATCCTAGCAAGCCGCAAAGTCTAGTTTAGTTATTTGGGACTTTTTTTAGATTTCTCTCGCCTGAACCAAAGTCATCAGGAAGGAAATTCTTAATACCAATCCTAGTAAGCCGGAAAGTCTAGTCTAGTTATTTGGGACTTCTATAGAATTTTCCTCGCTTGAACCAAAGTCATCACGATGGAATTCTTCGTCTTTATGGTTTCAGCTCTTTTTGTCTCAGATTAAAAAATGAATGTTAATATTGATCAAATGTCATCCGACACTCATCAAGGCCCTTAAGGAACGTAATATGAACTAAAAAAGCTCATTCGATTTTTAAGGGAGCTTAAACGGTCCATGAGAGACGAAATTCGCGGATACAGAGTATCCACAGCTTATTTCAATGTTCGATCTGACAAGACCGTGCGCCTTTGAAAAATCGATATCTCGATAGTGAATCGATGTATTGCAATTCGGTTTGCACCGATCGAAAGCGCTTGCTTGTGACTGACAACCTCGAAAATTTCAGATCCATCCGAGTTTATTTAAAGGCCTTACAGGACCTCTCGCGGCCGCAGTTAGACATTTCTTGTCAGAGTTACGCTGAAACGGGGAGTAGTTCCCCCCCTAAGATGATATTTTTTGGCTCGAAACTGCATTGGGCCCTCTCGGGACATCATTGGGACCCGAAAAAAAGCGGAACCGATATAATACGGCACACGACTGGTTCGTGAGAGACGAAATTCGCCTTTTTCCAGCCTCCAGCGCCCCTCTAAGGTCGATCTGACAAGACCGCGCGCCTTTGAAAAATCGATATCTCGAGAACGAATCGATGGATTGCGCACTGCGGTTTGGATTGGGCGGTAGCTTCAGCTTTTAGATAATTCTTGAAAAAAATTCAGATCCATCCAATTTTTAAACGGATCTTATGGGACCTCCCGCGACCGCAGTGAGACATTGTACGTGAGACTTTCGCTGGAGTTGGGGCCACGCCCCCCCCCCCCCCCCCCCCCCCCCATATAGAGTTTATCGGTCCGACATTTGTCAGGGCCCTTTAAAAACTTCTTTTGAACTCAAAAACTCACATATGACTTCTCACGGCGCTGCTAGGTCCATGAGAGTCGAAATTCGCGGATTTTGAGAATCTTAGATTTCTGACCCTATACCGCGCGCCTTTGAAAAATCGATATCTCGAGAGTAAATCGATGTATCGCAATCCGGTTTGGACCGATCAAAAGGTAAGCTTACCGGTACTCGCCGTTAAAATTTTGGATCCATCTGATTTCATTTTGAGACCTTACTTGAGTTACTTGGACCCCAGTTGGAATTATTTTTTCGGAGTTACGCTGGAAAGGGGGGTCGCTCCCTCTCTTGGAAACTGTGGAGGGGGCCCTTTGCTGGGGCATACATTCTATTTTTCATTTTTTTTTTTTTTTTTTTTTTTTTTTTTTTTTTTTTTTTTTTTTTAATTTTATATTTGTGTCTAATCTAAGTTGGGGGAGGAGGAGGAGAGTACCTGCAAGTAAACCCGGCAATTTACTTTTGATAGTGGCTGCGGGTCGAGGGTGCGGATTGCGGACTTTTAACTTGTTGTGGGGTTTACAGGGTGGCCGTGTCTAAACTTATGAGAAAAGAAGGCAACCGCAGACCGGAAGAACGTTCAATTTCTGGTTCAGAGACCATGGACAAAGACATGGGCACCCGCAAAACAATTGCCCGGAGGGGCAACTTTTTGAATGTCAATGGAAGGTCTAGGGACACCACCTAGAGACGGGCAAGTCTAGAAAACCCCCCCCCCCCCCCCCACTTCCGCCCAAAATAGAAAATAAATCAATTACCCTTTCCCAAAATGGTAGAAATTGTAAGTGATTGTAGCATGTAGTTGTATCAAAAGAAATTCTATTTTTGAAGTGTTTGATATTATGAATAAAGTGACAGCATCAGATGATAGAAATAGTAAAAAGCTAAGTACAACTATTCCTTCTTTATTTTCATTGTCCTGATGAATTCTAAGAGTTAACCTATTTAAATTAACAAAACCAAACTCTTGCCTATACATTCTCTAATCATGTAATTATCGACCAGAGGATTCTGAATTTTCAAGGAAGTTTGCAAAATTCTCGTTGCCAACGGTAGTTGCCAATGTAGACACGTTCATACTAGTAGATTTTAAAACTTCTTTCGGCGAGGGAGATGACGGGTGGGAAGGATGATGTCGTCTGAATCAGGAGGGGGTGGGGTAAAAATCAGGGGGAGGTCTAGATCGGGGGGGGAGAGGAATCCTGAAACTGGGGGGCGAGCTGTATAGTGGCAAGGGGTGGTTGGGCACCACTGCTTGGGGGGGGCTACTTCCCGCCCTGCCCCCCCCTAAATTACGCCCCCTATTAAAATTGTAAAGTAAACTAAGAATAAAGTTTGTTAACTCTTACTCCTTTCGTTATTATTTGATCTTCGAATGTTCCGATTCTTTTTTATTGTAAAGTTTTGATTTTTCTGAATTAGGGGGGGGGCGCCGCGCCGCCCCTCGGGGAGCGCCCATTGACAGATAAGGGAGAAAGGTAAGTGTGGGAAAGCGCACGGGAATCCGGCGTAGTGTGCCGCAAAAATTACTACCAATGGCGGATCCAGAAAATTCTTTTAGGGGGGGGGGCTTCACGCCTATAAATTTTTCAAATTTGCAGAGAGGAATTTATGGGATTTTTTCTGTTGAAAAAGGCAAAGGCTACCGTGAGTTGGGTGGGGGGGCGTGCCTTTCCCGAATCCGCCGCTGATTACCATGTAACACGGGGCCACGATGACCGATGTCGCATAAAACCAGGTAGAAGACCCGTGGCGGGCGTGGCATCCGTGATGGCTGTGAAATTGGGATGAAGTAGATGGACAACACATCATTCATGCAATCTGCACAACGCGGCAAGCAACTGTTGTAGGCATAGGTGCAGTAGTTCGTGGGGAGGGCAAAGGGGACGGGAGGTCGTCGCAAAACCATGGACGAAGATATAACTAAGGACTGCCGACTGTTGTTAGTCCTGTTTTGCTCTCGACCCCAGCGCTCCAAGCAGCGGTCAGCTGAACTACTCTTTCAAGTGAGCGATCCTGGCGATGTGTCCATGCTCACATGCTGTGCTACTGCTAAAACCGTTGTTGGAGTTGGTCTGTTATGGCATGGCTGTCAACTGTTGTCGGCGACCCAAGAGGATCAGATAACTCAGTATCTCAATGGAAGATCGAAAGCAAGGGAAATTCAGAATCAACTTTGGACAAGGTAACAGAAATCATCAGCAAATTAAAAGAGTCGCCTGATCTCTACTAATAAAACAAATGTCTATGTACTCTTTCTTGTTTGATTCCGTTTTGAGGTTAACTGTGATGTATAGTATTTCAGTCCTTGATTAATCATTTTCGACAATTCAGGAATCTTTCAAGAAATACTCCAGACGTTTGCTTTTTAGCGGATTTTGCTTCCTTTTTAAATTTGCTGATCATTTGTTCCCTTCGTTCAATCGTGATTCAAATTACCTACACGGTATACATTTGCGGGAAGGCATGGGAGAAAGGGAGCCGGAGCGGCCACCGCTGCAGCGGTTCGCTTTTAGTTGACCCTTATTGCTGCTTGGAGCGCTGCGGTCGCGCTCGAAAACCCGCTAACAGGTTTTAACACGGGCGGAGATAGGGAGTCGGCAGTCCTTAGTTATATCTTCGTCCATGGCTCGGAATGGTCTTAAAATTTTCCTTAGGATTTGATCTAGAACGCAACGTTCTTACATTTTCGAAAAGTTAACTCTAGCTCTCGCAATTAACGATTAAAGGCGGAAAAAGCATGGTTTCTGGACCGCGGAACAGTGACGTTATCTAGCGGATGAGAATCTTACTACAGGTCGCTGAGGATTCACCTTAGAACGCAACGCCGATCGCGTTCCCCAAACGAACTCTTTTAGCGGACCGAAACATCAACAATAACAGGATTGGAAATTTGAAATCATCTAAATGCATTTTAAATCGCAGAATACACGAAACATGGACACAATCCTCTGATATAAAACCCCAATATCTCATACAGAAGATTTCGTTGAAGTCTGATCCAAATTAGTAACGTAATTACATTCCCAAAAATGCTTAACCTCAATCTTGGCCAAAAACTCCCGCCACAAAGAAAAAGCGACAAATTGGGAGGACACCGGATTGGCGGAATCACATGGGTCAATCGGTCCTCGAGGACCCGTTCTCGATACTGAAACCAAGCGATCCCCCGAGCGGACCCCCGAACCATGCCGTTCCTATAAGAAAAGCATTATTGACCTTGTAGAAACGATTTCAATAGAGCATGACACTCATGCTCTAAAAAAGGTAATCGATTGTTCATTGTTTCAAGTTGGTGGTAAGCGGCCTCCACCGATCGTCCGATTGGTGGTCCGCGACCAAAAAAGGTTGGGAACCGCTGTTCTAAACTATACAATGTACTATATCATTTTAAAGCAGAGAACGGTCTCTTTTAAATAAAATTATTATTTTTGTCCCCATTTGGGACCTCCTTCTCCCCTTAAACGAAAAAACAAAAAACAAAACAAAAAAACAAAACAAATTAGAGATTGCACATTTAGTACGTCCACCACGGAAAAAAGTAGAATGACAAAAGATAAGCAGATTGTTTTGTTGACACAATCTGATCGTGTCCCATGCAAAAAAACTGATCCAAATTGTGGTCGGTGAACCCAAATTCGTCCCTACGACACATTTTACTTTTTTCGGTGATTATCCTCTTCTCTCTGCAAAAACTGCAGGTGCGTGCCGTGGGGGGGGCATGTGGGTACCCTTGCCCCGGGCGGCACTCTCGGGGGGCGGCAAAATCAGGTTGAACAACCAAAAAAAAAAAAAAAAAAAAAAAAAAAAAAAAAAAAAAAAAAAAAAAAGTTATCAAATGCAAAATGAATTGTAGAGGGGGCGGCAAAATCAGTGTGTAACAAGCAAGCCAAAAAAAAAAAAAAAAAAAAAAAGGTCATCAAATTTACAATTTTGTTTGCGGAGGGCGGCAAGATTGCATTCTTGCCCCCCCTCTCTGGAAACCACGGCACGCCCCTGAAAAACTGAGTACCTAATCATATCGTGCGCTTTCGTTGTGGTATCTTTGAATGACAGGATCATTAAAAAAGCCTACAGGAATCCACATCGACATAAACTGCGTCGATTCCTTTGGTAGAAGCGCTTTGACAGTGGCGATAGACACAGAGAATCTGGAGATGGTCGAGCTACTCATTGTCATGGGGTCGACACAAAGGATGCTCTTCTCCAAGCCATCAACGTCGAGTTTGTTGAAGCTGTCGAAATTCTTCTCGAGCACGAAGAACTTGTTCACAAAGATGGAGGGCTTACGTAAGTTCTCTTGAATTGTAATTTGTGAGGATCGAAGCGTCGATTTTCGTCCTCGACTGCAACTTTCATGATTTTTCGTCCATTTTTTTTAGGTCCAGAGTATGTTTTTTGTCCTGTAATTAAAAGTAAAATTCGTTTTGTCCTTACAAAAGAAGTAGGTTTCGTTCAACCCCCATTCTCGTTGGTTTTACGGGGAAAAAAATAATAAAAGAAGTAGAATTTCCCCAAAAATAAAATTAAAATTTTTATTACTACTTGGTGACCTTAAGAAATTCAGATTTTAAATCTATGACAGTATTTTTCTGCGGTAATCTAGTACCTCATCTTGTAGAATGTTGAGATTGTTTCTTTCCAAAAGAATTTCTGGAAAGATTTTTTTGAGGACCAAAAAAAAAAAAAAAAAAAAAGCTATAATTACAAGACGAAAGACTTACTCTGGACCTAAAAATAATTGGAGTAAAAACTCACGGGCGTTACAGTTGAGGACGAAAATAATCAGCAAACCCAAATTGTACCTCAGGACAAAAATTGATAGGCTGGATTTTCAAGGACTAAATGTCGTGGACAAATAAACAAGACAAAGGGGGTTTCATTTGAAAAAATTGTTTGCTGACCGTCAATTTGTTATTCCATTTCTAAATTTGGAAGAGGTAATCAATAAGTTTACGGCGACGGAAAATCGACGAATGCTTTTATTATAATACCGGTAATTACTTCTATACTATAAATAACTAGTAATTAGATGAGGGGAAAAAAAAGAAGGGTCACACTCATTCAACCCCCCCCCCCCATTTTTTTGACCGACGCGCCGCCACTGTTCTTTGGTGTCAATTTTATGAACAAATTTAACTAGCCGATAGTTTAAAGCGTTCGCACGTTAAAAAGATTTTTTTTTTTTTTTTTTTTTTTTTAACTTTTTTTTAATGGCTACTTTGTCTCAAACAAATTAATCCATATTTTTTTAACTAAGGGGTCTGTTGCACACTTCGGCTACAGCGTTTTAAAGCATCAATTCCTACGTAAAAAGCCGAGAAAATAAAAATGGCAGCATCAGAAAACACTAAAATTCAGTTTTAAACTCACATATTGCGAAGAACACTAGACACTATTCACCCCTGTATCTTTCCACGTCGCGCACGATATTTCGCGAAATTAGCGCGGCACATTCAATAATCACGGCCGACTGTCACACAGCTGACTTCATAAACAAGTAAACAGAAAACACTCCCTATGAACAAGGCCCAAAAAACAATTTTGCAGCAATTTTTATTTGCAATATTGAAATGAAACTTTTAGAAGCAGCATTTTTACAATGTTTATTTGCAATATTGAAATTGAACTTTCAGGTGCAGTATTCTTGCAATGTTTACTTGCAACATTCACGTGAATCATTTCAAAAAAACATTTTAAAAATGTGATTTTTCAATGTTGGAATTTTACATTCGAAATAAATGTTATTGCAATGTTATTATTAAATATATTTCAAACACTCAATTAAATTATTTACATGAACATTGTCTCAATTTTAAAAAAAAATATTTCTTTATAATATTTTTTTAAAAATTTTTTTTGAAATTTTAAAAAAAAATAATAATAATATAAATTTTAATAACATTTTAGCACAACATTATGAAAAAAATTTGTTTAAATATTCAATGTAACATTGTAAAAACATATTTTTACAATTTTTTAATTTTAACAATATATGGGCAATTTTTTAAAAAACTTGTATAAACTTTTTTGGATTGTTCTTTTTAAAATTTATTTCCCAAACTTTTACAAGTGTTCGCGCCACTTGCTACAACTTTTTAAGCGTCAACTAAGCTTGCCAAGCACGCAGCATCAGCGCGATCTATTGGTGAACAGCGCAGGCGCGGTCCGCGCGATCGCAACTTTCCACCGCGACTACGGGTGCACAACCGCACCACTAGATGGCGCGCGCTCCCTCGCATCTAAATATATTCATTTATCTTTTTAATTATTATTTTTATTCACCTTTTTTCTTTGTTTTTTCCTTTCAAGCGTTTTAACGTAATCAGTTCCTTTTATAAATCTATACATATTAATATTATTTTCATCTAGTTCCCTTTTAAAATCCACTCTAAAACTCAACTTTCCGCAGATTCAAACCTTTTTTTTTTTAGTGGCACCCCATCTGGAGGAGAGATCAAATAAACCTGTCTCATTACATCAGACATTAAAACTGAGACGTCACTATAGCAGGAATACGTTCGGTTCAAATGAGGCATCTTTAGAACTGACCTATCTTTTGAATATTTAACAATCTTTCATAAGATTTGGCACAATTGTCTTCCCTCCTCCCTACTGTTAAATTATAACCTTCATCTACCCTTTGATCTTCCCTTTCTTTCCAAAATAACTAAATATAAGTCGATTGAGGAAATATTATTTATGGAACTAGGCAAATATTTAAAACAAATATTGAAAAAACATTCTATGAAATTTCAATCAAATATTCAATAAAACATTTAAAAGAAACAATTGTCAAAATATTTAGTCAAAATATACGCAGTGAACATTGCAGCAATACTGAGGAAATATTATTTATGGGACTAGGCAAATATTTAAAACAAATATTGAAGAAACAATTCTAAAAAAAAATTTTTATAAATGCTTTTATCAAATATTACGAAAATGTTCTTAAGAAATTTTTGCGGAGTCCCATAAATAATTTTTCCTCAGCATTGCTGTAATGTTTGAAAAAATCATTTCCGCAATGTTCGAGAATATTGTCACAATATTGCCAAAATTTTTCCTTGCTCATAGGGCTGACGGCTTCTGTTCGAATTCTTACGTTTCACTGTCCTCAATTCCTCAAAAAAGGGTTGTAAAAGGTACGGAGACCGATATTTGTGTCGAAAACTTATCAAAGTGAAACAATAACACACAGGATTTTCAAGCATGATGATCGAAGTTGGAATCATCCTTGGAACTCCTGTGTGTTATTGTTTCATTATGATAAGTTTTCGACACAAATATCGGTTTCCGTACCTTTCACAACCTTTTGTGAGGGATTTAGGATTTTGAAACGTAAGAATTCGAGCAGACGCCGTCAGTTTTACTGTTTATTTGTTTATGAAGTCAGCTGTGATGACAGTCGGCCGGATTATTTGAATGTGCCGCGCTAATTTCGCGAAATAGGTGCACGTGGTGGAAAGATACAGGGGTAAATAGTGTCTAGTGTTCTTCGCAATATGTGAGTTTAATACTAAATTTTAGGTTTTCTGATGCTGCCATTGTTATTTCTCGGCTTTTTACGTAGGAATTGATGCTTTAAAACGCTGTAGCCGAAGTGTGCAACAGACCCATTGCTTATTCTAAATACTTATTCTAACATATTCTTAAAAAGTTAAAAAGATAATAAACGGACGCAGACTGCGTTGGTTGTCTTAAACACCCTGTAGAAGAAGCAGCTCAGATTTCAAAATCTAAAAGCAATCATTCAATGCAATCAAAAAGTTGAAAATTTTAAAAAAACTAAGTGGCAATTTTTGTGCTTTAATAATAATAAAATCGATTCGTTCTTCATCCACAAGTTTTTTTCTTCACTTTTCAGAGCTGGGAAAAAGTTGATCGGAACATTTCAATGTTCTCACCTGATTCACACCTTTGGTCCTAGCTGCACATCGGAAAAATTATGAAATTATTAAAATATTGTTAAAAGGGGGCCTCACTTCCAATGCCTCATGACACCAGGTAAGGCTCATTTGTATTTTCCTTTTTGGTTTAGCTTATTTTTTTAAAAACCTCCCCTCCACATTTTTAAAATTTTATCGCTTTAGAAGTAAATTTTTAATGGTTTGGTCACAAATTTATTGGTTATTGGAAAGAAAAAATAAGGACATTAAAGAGGAAAACATAAGAAAAGTAGTAGTTTGCATACATTCATTTGAAGTTGCCTTAGCATCTGAGGCCTTTTGCACCTTGAAAATTAGTTTTAGTAAAGAAAAGAGGCCATTTGCACCTTAAAAATTAGTTTTAGTAAAGATAAGGGCCATTTGCACCTTAAAAATTAGTTTTAGAAAAGAAAAGGGGCCACTTGCACCTAGAAAATTAGTATTTTAAAGAAAATTAATAATTAAAATCAAAGAAAAAAAAATGTCCTTCATTCCACTTTCATCTTTACCGGTACTAATATTCGAGGTGCAAATGACCTCTTATCTTTACTTGTACTAATTTTCAAGGTGCAAATGGCCTGTTATCTTTCGTGTTTTTTCATATATTCCATGTCCACCCTACCCATTTACTCGCTCCAATGTGCGTCGTCCTGTATCAATGGGGCTGTCGCACACTTTTTCCCCGGGGTGATTTAACAGTCAATTCTGGTGTAAAAACCTCCACAAATAACGATGGCATGCAGCACAAAAAATTTCCCAAAAATCCACTCCTAAACTCAAAAAAGGTTTTATTTGCGCGAGTGTAATGGTGGCTGAGGGCAGTAATAATGGGAGATTCCCATCTAACTATACTGTAACTCCACCAAGAAGTGACCAATAAGAGACGACTTTCATGTGGCACCAGTGAACTAGGTGTCACAGCACCATTCATCGGATATGGATCACTGCTCTGGTGACTAATTACTCTGTGAATCATCCTTTTCAGCATAGAGAGAGTGACGAAATTAAGATAGGAATCTCCCAGTTTTACTGCCCTATGTCACGATTACACTCGCGCAAATAAAAGCGTTTTTTTTAAATTTAAGAGTGGATTTTTGAAGTTTTCAGTGCCGCTATCGTTATTTTTTGGGGGTTTTTTTACACTAGAAGGGTCTGTTGCAAACTTTTTCTACAACGATTAAAAGTGTCTAATCTGATGCAAAATCGCCTAAAAATCCATTGGTGGCATCAAAAATCATCAAATCCTTTAAAAAACTTACAAGAGGCGTTTAATGAAATCGAAGATGGCGGATAAATATCGAGCAATTTTTATGCATGCACCGCACACATCCAATGATAGCCAACCTCACAAAACGATCGCAACCAATCACAAAGTAAACAAAAACATAACCTCTACCTCCAGTGAGGTTTTCAAAGTTTGCCATCCTTGGATGTTCACGGTGCATGCATACAGATCGCTCAATATTTATCCGCCATCTTGGATTTCATTAAAAGCCTCTTGTGAGTTTATTAATTCATTTTATGACTTTCTGAAGCCACTAAAGGACTTTTCAAGCGATTTACATTAGATTAACACTCTTAATCGTTATTATTAAAACTCTTATATAGCAAAATTGTGCAAGAGCCCCATTACCTTTTCTCTGTTTGGTAGATGCAGTTGCCAATCATGCATTCGGAGTCTAGACGAGGATTCTCTGCGTCACTCGATGAGTCGATTTAACGAGTACCGCGCTTTAGCAAGCCCGTCGCTCATCGCTCTCTCGGCGACAGATCCAATTTTGACTGCTTTCCAACTCTCGTGGCAACTCAGGAATCTTGCATTTGACGAGCCAGAATGCAAAACGGAGTACATGTGGGTTTAAGATTTTTCGGAATGCCCGAAACAATTTCCGACACCCTCATAAATACAAAGAGGCAAAGGGGCTGTTGCACACTTTTGCTTTAAGGGGGTATCCTACCCAAAATTTTTTTTTTACCAGTTAATACCCCAAAAATTTTTGAAATTTTGGCAATGGAATAAGCACATTGAAATTAGGCAAACCCCGAAAATTTTTTTTGTGGGGGTTGCATACCTGCCCCTGAAATCTAATCATAAGCAGCAAAAAAGGTTTTACAGGAAAGTTGCTAGAGCCTGATATAAATTTCTCTATCGACTTGTTCTTTGGCTCAAATGATGCACAATTAGATTCTCTGTGATCTGTTGGGCAGATTTTTTTTTTCAATGCTTAGTTGCCCGGGTAAGAATTTTTTAATGGCATATATTTTTTTTGCTTACTTTTTCACTTTAAACTTCAATTTGAAAAAAATTGAGGGTAGGTTAAAAATCTGATTCCAACAGATCACAGATAATACAATTTCGAACATTTTTAAAAAAAAAAGAAGTCTGTAGCTCAATTAGGGACTGAGATACCAACTGTGCGGCAAAACAGGGGAAAAATTTAAAATGCTCTAAAAATGGAAAAAGAAAATAAAAACATTTATTTTTTGCTCACCATTAGATGTGTCAATTATTGGCGCATGACTTTAAAAAATTAATTTAAAAAAATTTCTAAACCTTTAAAAAAAAAAAAACCCAAAAAAATCACGTTCTTCACGAGGATTTCTTGAACAAGAAAAATCAAAAAGTCAATATCCCCAAAAATTGCTAAAGTGGCCCAAATTTAGGGTAGGATACCCCCTTAACCCTTTAAGGACCAGGTTAGTTCTAGAGTCCCTTGATGGAAATATTGTATAGGGGGTACCGACACGAGCTCAACGAGTTGTGATTGGTCGATGGTTTTTGGCTCTCACGGAGTCGAGCAGGAGTCGACGACATCGAAGGCTCCACACGAAAGGAGTCGATTCGTAGAGGAACGTATGGGAACGGACCGGAATGCCGGCAAATCCGCCAGTCCACCACTGGTCCACTGTCGAACTTAACCTTCGAATGCGTTCACGCGGTCGACAAAATCGACTCCTGTCAAAATGCATAAAGCGTCGTGTCGGTACTCCCTATACAATATTTCCATCAAGGGACTCTAGTTAGTTCAAAAAAACGCCGCCCACTCCTCCGTGTAATTAGGGAAGGTAGTTAACTGTTCGTACTCGGGGGGGTTGGAATTGCCTATACGACGGATTGAAGGCGCCCGTACGAAACCTTATCCTGTAGGTGTTTTTATCGATGTTTGCGTTTAAAACCAAAATGAAGACACAGAAACAATGTGAAATAGACTAGAAGAGAAAACGAGAATACTCGGGCCTGGCTCATAAGAGGGGTTTAGCAATTTAAGGTGATTCCAGGCGAAACTTTTTCCCGATTTCAATCCGATGGATAGCGCCACTAGTCGCTTTTGGAAAAGTCGTGTTTTTGGCGTTTTAAAAATGAAACGCAAAATCCAATAACGTCAGCACCTGCAAAATTTTTTTTTGGATTTTTTGAGCCCAAAATGAGCAAAATTTTTTAAAATTAAAGCCGTAAATTATGAAATTCGTTTCGCCATAAGCTTAGTGAGTGAGAGTGAGCGCGAGTGATGATACGTCTTTTGCCTCACTCGCACTCATTGCGGCTTACGGGAAGTTCGTTTTTCATAATTTCCGGCTTTATTTTTGAGTGTTTTTGTCTAAAACTTTCAGGGTATCTTCCTGAAGTATGCTCGCAGGTGCTGACGTTTCTCAAATTTGTGTTTTTAGCGTGAATTCGTCAAATTTAACAAAAAACTGTTGACTTTTTGAGCAGGGGACGTGGTGTCCACGGTTGGAACTAATCGACCCTGGAATCATCTTAATTGTCGATTCTGGAGTTAATACTCAAAAAAAAAACAATGGCAGAACCGAAAACGTCCAAAATCCACTCCTAAACTCAGAAAAAGCTTTTATTTGCGCGAATGTAATGGTAGCCTAGGGTAGTAATAATGGGAGATTCCTATCTTAATTTCGTCACTCTCTGTACGCTGACAAGGATGATTCATAGAGTAATTATAGTCATCAGAGTAGTGACCCATATCCGTTGAATGGTACCGTGACATCTAGTGACACCGGTGTCAAATGAAAGTCGTCTCTTCTTTTGATGGAGTTACAGTATTGTTAGATGGGAATCTTCCATTGTTACTGCCCTCAGCCACCATTAAAATCGCGCAAATAAAAGCGTTTATTGAGTTTAGGAGGTATGTCGGAAGTTTTTATATAGTGCTTTCATCGTTTTTTTTGAGGTTTTTACACCTGAAACGACTATTCCATCGCTTACAGTAGAAGTATGCAACAGCCCCATTGTTTAAGAACAATATTGGTCCTTAAATTGACAAAGGAATCAAAGCACACCGAAATTTTGACTGAATATTAAGCTACGCCACATGATAAAACGTGCCTACCTACCGAGCGCAATATTTTGCCAACAACTAGTTGCTTGATTCCTCCGTCAATCTAAGACAAATTCTGTTGAAATTTGGGTATAAAAAAAAACCCAGTATAAATTACGCAGTTACTGTAGAAAATTAATGCTTCCGAGTTATACCGAGAGACTCCAACCAAAAATTTAGCTTGAAAATGGACACCTGTCGCAAGCTTTGTGCTGGGTTTTTTGTTGTCTCTGCTTCGTAGTAAAATGGAGCTGTTGCAAACTTTTGCTACAGGCTTAAAGATAGTTGGTTATGCAGTAATACCCTGTAAAATTAACGATTAGCACACTAAAAAATCACGAAATCCACTCCTAAACTCACAAAATGCCGCTGTTTTCTTTTGGCAATCGTATGCTTCTTCTTCTTGTGTGGTGTTGCGAGAACACCTCGTGTAGATGGTGCTGATTTAAGATAGGGAACCCCAATGAAAACCGCGGCCTCGGCCGCCATTACGGTCTCGCGTTTAAAAGCATTTTGTGAGTTTGGGGGTGGATTTCGTGATTTTTTAGTGCGCTTATCGTTAGTTTTACTGGATATTACCCCATTAACAACTATCAATAAGCCTGTAGCAAAAGTTTGCAACAGCTCCATTCTCAAAATGTGGTCAGTGGCGCAATCTAATGGGCCCAAATCTCACTTCAGACAGGTGAGGAATCACCTGAAGGCGATTTCAGGAGAAAATTTTCCAGATTTCAATCCGATGGATAGCGCCACCAGTCGCTTTTCGGAAAAGTCGTGTCTTCGGCGTTTTAAACTGAAACCATAAATAGAACACAAAATCCGACAACGTCAGCACCTGAAAACAAATTTTATGGATTTTTTAAACCCAAAACGAGCAAAATTTGGGTTTAAAAAAAGCCGTAAGTTATGAAATTCGTTTCGCCATGAGCTTAATGAGTGAGAGTGAATGCGAGTGATAATTCGTCAGAGACAATATATAATAGAGACCACGCACTATCTATCTTGCCCATGTTTGCGCGCGGTGGCAACTTTTTTTTTCGGGGTCTCAACAGAACACCGGAAAACATGGACCATACGTTGACTGATGAGAAACGTCGTTGAGATTTTTGCCTAGTGAATCCGAAGCACCGAAATTGCATCAGTCAACGTATGATCCATGTTGGTTGGTGCTCCTTCATGCTCCCTATGTTAATTTCTGTCGAGCTCCGAAAAAAAAGTCAGCCACCACGCGCAAGGCTAGTGCGTGGTCTCTATTATGTATTGTCTCTGTAATTCGTCTATCTGCCTCACTCGCACTCATTAAGGATTATGGGGAAATTTTTGTATGTCATAATTTCCAGCTTTATTTTTGAGTGTTTCAGCACGAAGCTTTCAGGGTATCTTCCTGAAGTATGCTCGCAGGTGCTGACGTTCCTCAAATTTGTGTTTTTAGCGTGAATTCGCCAATTCTAGCCAAAAACTGTTGACTTTTTGAGCAGCGAGACGCAACGTGGTGTCCACGGTTGGAACTAATCGACCCTGGAATCTTACGGAGAAAAAACTACGGTGAAAATAACCATACGGATACCTGATTTTGGCACCTGCTAGAAGTTATGGTAATGTTAACCAGAAGTATACTATGTTTGACTATGTATTGGGGGTGATGTTACCTGATTGCATGTCGAATTTACTAAAAGGCAGTGCCGGCCTTAGTACACCCGGCGCCCGTGGGTGAAATTTAGGAGGCGCCCCTATTTATGATTGCTCGGGGGGTGTGGGGGGACTCCCCCCATAACCGGGGGGTGCGGGGGTCCTCCTTCGGAAATTTCTTGTAAATTAGGTGCTTTCTAGCTTGAATTTTAGACCATTTTTAATGGTTTTTAAGCCTTGAGAGTTGGTCCATTTCGGGACTCTCGGTAAAACGAAAAAAGAAATTTTAGTAGGTATTCATTCACCTTACCCTCAGTATTATCAACTCTTCAACAGGAAATATGCAGACTGGAATGTGAGAATACTCAATATTTTTCGAAATGACATTGTGACATTCATTAAGATATGTTGAAGGATGAACCCAAGGCATTCCCGTTCTTTTTTGCAGGCATACAAGATTAAGCTTAGGCTTCCATTAGTCTTCCAAAGATATGTGAGGGGCGCCCGGCGCCTGCTCTCTTTATATTTAAGACATAGTGTTAAGATAGAGCGGGCGCTTGCCTTCAGTAGGCGCTCCTTAAGTCCTTAGTCCTACGCCCTAAGATTTAGAGCACGGAAGCCTCAAGATCCCAAGGGTGCTTACTGGCGCCTGCCTTCGGCAGGCGCCCTTTAGTTCGTGGCACCCGTGGGCAAGACCCACCCAGGCCCTCCCCCCCCCAAAGGCACTGCTCAAAGTATCGGTAAATGTACCATACTTCTGGTCAAGTTTACCATAACATCTAGCAAGTGCCAAAATCAGGTATCCGTATGGTTATTTTCACTAATCTTTTTTTCCGTGCACCTTAAAGGACTATTTGCTGCAACTGTTAAGAGCATCATCTCTATTTATCTCTGCGAATTTCTGACTCCACACTCTAATTTACTATTTTCAGGAGCTGAGGCGTCAATGTCAAAAATTTGCCGTTGATTTGCTGTCACAAACGAGGAGCTCTCAGGAATTAGCGATCATCCTTAACCATAATCCAAATCTTCCACCCGAAGATAGAGAACAGACAAAATTGGCTCGACTTGAGCTCGCGATATTGTACAAACAGAAGAAGGTGTGTATAATTTAATGAAACTTACTTTCACTAGACGGTTTTAGTGCGGAGTCAACGGTTAGCCAACACCCACAACAATGAACTCATCAGTCGCAATCGGTTGTGATAAAACTCGCGTAGCATTCCAAACTATCTCACTCACTCTCCCGTGACCCCCATGTATACCCATCTCTTTCTAGTTTCGAAATTCGTATACAGGGCCTTGTTTTACGTTATTATCAAAATCCCGTTAAAATTCCTCGAGGAATTCATTTCAGGCAAAAAATTTCACGAAATATGTCTCTATAATATACGATTTTTGAAATTAGAGTGAGATGGCAGTACATGGGGGTTACGTGAGAGCGTGAGAGACAAACTGTCTTTGTTTGGAACGCTCATCACCGACTGGCGCCATTACTAAAACCCTCTATAAACATCAATTAGATGGTTATGGTGACATGGTCTTTAGGTATATTTACTCTTGCATTAGTACATTTAAAAATTAAGGGGGGGGCTTAAGGGGTTAATTTTACAGTTGGCTGGTTGCAGAATATTTTTGAAAATTTTCATCAAAATTCAAACAGCAATATTTGAAATATTCCAATTTTTCCCTTTGTTTACCCATTTTTCCATTAATTTTAATAAACAAATAATGCTTTTGAGTTAGGCAAACTCATCAGATGAGGTAAAAAAACCAATTAAAAAAAAGAAATTAAAAAACCATAGTAAAAAATATGAAAGTAATAGTAAAAAACTAATAAAACACATACTTACTTTCATATTTTTTAATATGATTTTTCATTTTTTTTTTTAATTGACTTTTTTACCTCAGCTGATGAGTTTGCCCAACTCAAAAGCATTTGTTTATACCATGTAGCCAAAGTATGTTGTTTTTTTTTTATTAATTTTAATGGAAATCTTTTATCTTCCATAACTTGCTGCTTACAATTTAAAATTTCGAGAAAACAAAAAAAAAGCTCCTTTGAGGAATGTGAAGAGAAACTTCACTGCAACATCAGGATGTATGTGGACCATTGGTCGACAATTTATCCTGGGATGCAGGCAGATACACATCTACGCCATCGCAATACTTTCTCTATTTCTAACTTTTTGTTAGTTGTGAGAAAGTAAAAAATAAGGTAAAAGATAACACAAAAAGCGGCAGCTTTGATCGAAATCCAAAAACCCGCCAGTGATAAAAACAATGATTCGCATGGATGATTTTCCTTTGTTCTAAGTTTGTGGCTCATCCGAACATTCAACAATTACTGTCAACTATGTGGTACGAAGGACTTCCCGGATTCCGTCGGAAACCGTTGCTCGAGAAATGTTGGGAGATCGTCAAAGTGATTTGGCTCTTCCCTTTTTACTGTCTCCTCTACATGCTTCTACCGGAGACTCAAACTGGTCGACTCATGAGGAAACCTTTCATGAAATTTCTCATTCACGCAGCTTCATACTTATTTTTCTTGTGTGAGTATGTTCGAATTTGTAATCATATCTCACAATGAAGCTCTTGTAAGGTTTCGATGTCGGTGCAATTGACTAATAATTGTAGTTCTAAGCTTACTCGATTTTGAGAGAAACAAAGAGGGAAAAAAGGAAGGAGTCCTAGTAGCAAGATCTTGAAGTCAATAGACGAGTCAAACTTTATAACGGTTTCAAAAGCGAGGCATAGGCGGAAATAGGGGGGGGGGGGCTGGAGGGGGCTAAGCCCCCCCCGAGGTCTGCCAACCCCCCCCCCCCCAAAAAATTTTTGGGAAAAAAAAAAAACTTTTCCCACAAAAAAATATTAAAATAAAATAAAATTAAAATTATATATATATATAATTATATATATATATATATATAATATATAATATAAAAAAACAAAGAAAGAACTTAAATCGGCCCAACACATGAAATAAAAAAAACTTAAATGGAAAAAGGGGCCCGCGAAACAAAAAAATTAAAAAAAGCAAGACGTTTCGGAGGGCTAACACCTCCTTTATCAATCGAAAATTAAAAAAAAAAAAAAAATAAAATAAGGTCATGCCATCACGATAACAACGGCCATGACAAAAGCTCAAACCCCAACAAGTTCTCATTTAAAGGGAAAAAACTACACAGGCAAAGAATAGTATCAATCACCAGCTCTATCTGGACAAAAAAACTGGTGAAAAGCGAGCTTAATCTGGACACTCTGCGCGGAAATTACAAACGCTGCTCTCGTTTTCAAGTTTTCTATCATTTCAAGGAGATTTCTCGCAAAATCATTCCTCTCGAAACCTAAAATTTTCGCGCCTGGAAATCAAAAGGATGACCAAGAGAATTTTGATGATGGTGAAGAGCATTTTTTTTTCTTTTGGTCATACTTGTGTCCATTAAATCTTTTACTCAGTATCTGTTTAGTTTGCCCGATGTAGCTAAATTTCACAATCGTTGCACTTAATTGAATAAATTACAGAGGACATTGGCTGCTATCAGTTTTAATTTTAAAGGTGACAGTAAGAAACCGAGGTCATTATATCGCTTATGGACCACCCCTAACCAAACAAATTAAGAATAACTGACAAATTTTTAGAAAGATACGGCACATAAGGTAACGATATTATTGAAAGTATCAAAGCATTGTGTGAGTGTGTCAAAACATTGGTGTTAAAGTTATCAATTTTTTTATGGCGAAACTGAAAAACTTGTCAATGAGGGAGGGGGGTAACAATTCTCAATTAGGAGCTTTTGCCCAATTTTATCACTTCAGGCCCGTATTGATGATCCGTAAGCCTGATGATACGCTGCGCGAGATTGTAAACAACGTTCCGTTTATAGATCGATGGTTGAACGGACAAATAATTTTAAATAGCGGCCCGAAGCTGTGGGTTTTTGGTACCAACAGCATTTTAAGTAATTACCTACCCTCATGACAGTCATGTCCAAAAAATTAATGCACTGATCCATTTCCTGCTCAACTTTGAACTGGATGGAGGAACTTTTTGAATTAAAAAACTCAAAATAGGGATAATATCCGAATGCTTAACCACCAAAACAATCATCAACGTAGCGCTTATACAAGTAAATTAAGTGCTGTGTTGAAGAAGCACTTCTATCTCAAAATCCTCCATCACAATATCTGCCAAAACCGCAGATACGCTACCACCCATAGAAGCCCACATTTTCTGCTGATAAAATTTGTCTTCAAATTGAAAAATTGTTGAAGAGATGCATACTTCGAGGATATGGAGAAAAAGATCTTTAGGTATGGAACAATGATGTTGAATTTCCTCCCAACGTCTTTCCACACATTCAAGGGCAAAATCCTTTTGATTTCCATGGCGCGAAAATTTTAGGTTTCGAGAGGAATGATTTCGCGAGAAATCTCCTTGAAATGATAGAAATCTTGAAACACGAGAGCAGCGTTTGTAATTGCCGCGCAGATGTGTCCAGATTAAGCTCTGCTTATCACCAGTTTTTTCGTCCAGATAGAGCTGGTGATTGATACTATTCTTTGCCTGTGTAGTCTTTTCCTTCAAATGAGAACTTGTTTGTGGTTTGAGCTTTAGTCATGGCCGTTGTTATCGTGATGGCATGACTCTTATTTTATATTTTTTTGTTTTTTTAATTTTCGATTGATAAAGGATGTGTTAGCCCTCCGAAACGTCTTGCTTTTTTTAATTTTATTGTTTCGCGGCCTTATTCCCATTTAAGTTTTTATTATATTATATATATATATATATATATATATATATATATATATATATATATATATATATTATATATATATTATATATATATATATATATATATATATATATATATATATATATATATATATATATATATATATATATATATTATATTACAGTATATGAGGGGAGAATTGAATCCGTCTACGAATTAAAAATTCTGGTTGCTACAATAACTTTTTATTTCCTACAATAACCTACAATAATTTTGTGATTGCCTAATTGTTTCGCACCCCAGCTAATGAGCCTATGAGTACAATTTATTTCATATCTTAACTTAGTTGTGTACGATGTAGGTACTTACAGTCGACAAAAGAATGTCAGATGCCGCCTTATATTTTGGTTCAAGTAGACTACCTGCGATACCTATCACAGTAAAAAGCATCGCATGTAGCCTACTTAAGTCAAAATCCAGGACGTTATCTGACATTATTTAATTCGTCGACTGTAACTGTAAGTACATCATACGCCTAAGTAAGTTGGGGGGGTCATGGTATACCCCTCTTGGAGGGGGGCGGTCTTGAGGTGTCTCTAACATCCCTTGGAACTCAGCCCCCCCCCCCCCCCCCAGAAAAAATTCCTAGTTCCCACTATGTAGCGAGGCGTGAAATTTTGCAACGATGTAATTCCTCCATTTAAACTTACAGAAAGAATCGAAAGCTACGGCGATGACTAGACACTTTGACCTTTCTAATGGGTTTAAAGGGGGGAAAAGAGACGTCGCCAAATTACACGCCTTGGTCTAGATTGCATTCCCTACATTCGATCAAATATAGCTTGAAATCTAGATTTTATGCATCCAATATAAAATCAAGATTTTATATGAATGTTTAACTATCAAAACTCTATTATAAGCTCAATCAATGTTGTTAGGGAATGCGTCGCGTCATTTTCCTCTGTAACGCAAATTGCGTCGCGAATCGCCATTTTTCACACAAAATCCTTTACTGCGAATTGCAGATTTTTATAACCAGACGGTGTTTAAATTTCAAGATTCATTGGTATTTTGTTTCCAGTGATCCTAATTTTGGTTTCGCAGAGGGCTGATGTCGTGGCAATTCAGCTTCTTGGGACGGAATCGATGAGAGCCAAAGCCGAAGAGTCTTTGCTCCGACAAAGAGGCAACGGACCCAGTTTCCTCGAGTACGTCGTCATTATTTATGTTTTAGGTTTGTACATCCTTGCACGCCCTCTTATACATTATACAGCAACGATCGAGAGAAATTATCCATCTCTCTCTTTTCTTCGTTAAAATATGTGTGTTGAACAAGGATAGGCGTTAAAAACCACTTCATTTTATCCTTTTTCTACTTATACATAAAAAAAAAAAAAAAAAAAAAAAAAAAAAAAAAAAAAAAAAAAAATATCATTTCTTTCCTCTTTCTTCTTTTCTTTGTTTTCTTCCCATTCGTAGTAGAAATTAGAGAGTTTTATGATTCAGGGCTGCTGTTAAGGGAGTCACAAATCTGAGCTGTATCACGGTAGAATTTCCAGATTGCATGATATAACCTCGCCTACTTTACAAAGAGTTACATGGAAAAATTCAGTAGCGCAACCAGAAATTATCTCTCCCTCTCTCTCTCTCTCACTCTCTCTTTTGTCTCTCTCTCTGTTTCTCTCTCTCTCTCTCTCTCTCTCTCTCTCTCTCTCCTCTCTCTCTCTCTCTCTCTCTGTCTCTATGTCTCTATGTCTCTCTGTCTCTCTGTCTCTCTGTCTCTGTCTCTCTCTCTCTCTTTAGTTTTAATTTCTTTATTTTTTGTCTAATTTTTTAATAAAAACCGTATCATCATCTCTCTCTCTCTCTCTCGCTCTCTCTCTCTCTCTCTCTCTCTCTCTCTCTCTCACACACACACACACACACACACACACACACACACTCCCTCTTCCTCCCTCTTCCTCGCTCTCTCTCGCTCTCTCTCTTCTTCTTCTCTATGCGCACTAACAGATTTTGAGCAATAGGTACGCATCGTTTCATTTTTGGACATAACTTTTTGGCCCATTTTCTCACTAAACGAAAGTAAAATCAAGAAATTTGGAAATTTGGATAGGTAATTTTTGGTCCTATTCTTATTCTGAAAAAAAAAAAAAAAATGGACATTTTTGCCTTTGACGCAATCTCTGCTAACCGACTCATTACAACTGCCCAGCCTTTTTAAAATCGTGATTCCTCTATGCATTAGGATTTATATGGGAAGAAGCGCTGGAAATGTACAAAGAAGGCTTGCACAAATATTTGCGGAACATGTGGAACTTTATCGACTGCACGCGCAACTTCATGTACATCCTTACGTTTGCTCTCCGAGTCGTTGCTTACGTTCAACAGAAGCGGGAGATAGCGTTGGATCCTGCGACCGCTTACATTCCAAGGGAGAGATGGGATGCCTTCGATCCCCAGCTTGTTGCCGAGGGACTCTTCGCCGCAGCAAATGTTCTCAGGTGAGTAACAGTGGCGGCTCGTGCGATTTGGCAACAGTGTTTGTATCCCATTTAAATATATGGAAAACAATCGAAACTTGAGGAGGCTGCCAGCCTCCGCTTGAATCGATTTTTTACCTAAGTTTAAGTGGGAAAAATGCATGGTTGCCAAATCTCACGGGCCGCTACTGGTGAGTAACGAGCAATGAGAATCCATTTGAACTCTACGTCCTCGAAAACGCTTAATAATGCCTGGCTCCTCGACTGAAACTGCCGACAGATCGAATCAACAAGATTTTACAGATTAAGGTGATACCATGGCACGTGACCAAGGCGATCGATTCGTCGATCGATTAATGGTCATTTCCCGGACTCTGTGGAGTTTTTTTTTTTTTTTTTTTTTTGTAAAACCAGAATTGTCAGCACCTGAAAGTAGATCTAACAAAGATGTGTTCAGTTTGGATGCTCGAATCCTGAAAATAAGGACATAACTATGGATATTCGGAATCCGTTGTGCGACACGATAAATCGAACAGCGATTGTCACGTCATGCACCAAAAAAAAAAAAAAAAAAAAAGGATCCAAAACAATTCTTCATCTTACCATTTCTTATTTGCATTCGAAAATTCGGATCTACGTTCTCATGGGTAAATTCGTGAGAGTGATCGAGATAGAGCATTTGTTTGTATCCAATTTTGATCGTGGCATAATCACTAAACAGGTCTATCAACAAGATATATCACATATTAAATTACTATGCATTTAAGAGCAAAACCAACAATATTTGGGTGATCCCAACCTCCAGATGCATCTTAAAATAGTAAACTTGTGCAAAGTACCCATCTATTAATCTCTTTCCCGATTTGTAGTGCGTTGAAACTGGTTCACTTGTTCTCTATCAATCCTCATTTGGGACCGTTGCAAATCTCGTTGGGAAGAATGATTATCGACATCGTCAAATTCTTCTTCATTTATACTTTGGTTCTATTTGCATTTGCATGCGGTAAGTGCCTTTTTGATTCATTAAGAAGGCTTTTATGTGCTAAACAGTAAACACACACCCTTAGTTACAATTTTGTTTGGTTTAAATCTATCCGTATTAAACTTTTCTTAACCCTTAACTGCAGATGAGCCCAGATCTGGAATAATTACTTTGAAGCCTTATCTAAAAGTAGGGGACTTGAGTTGTACTATCGCTGCATGGTAGGTTACATGTGGAACAGATACTAAACGAGTAAGAATTGTCGATTTTGTCCTAGAGCGCGCAGCACAGGATAGAGAACGTGCAGAGTGGTTGAAAATAGCTTACTGAAAATCTGATAGAGATTTTCCGATTTTCATTGTTATGTTTGGGAGTAACGCAGGGGTATCATATACAAAAAAACCAACTATTGAAACTTACTAACTTATTTTTTACTACTTTAATTTTTTTTTTTTTAGCCCGAAAACTTTATTTTCAGTTGCATGGATACCTAAATGCGGGTAAGGCCATATTTGGAAAAATTAATATTCAGGCTCTTTACCATAGAAATATAATGGAAAGAATTTTTATACTATTTTTCCCTGTCTCAAGGATCAAAATTGTACTGAAAAAAAATTATTTGATTGAAAAAGAAAAAATCATGCAGTAAAGGGCTAATATAGACTGAATTTTTTTATACAATTATTTTTTCAAAATCTTAATAATAGCCTTGCAAAAGAAAGCAGTGGCGGCTCGTGCATTTTGGCAACAATGTTTTCCCTCCATTTGAATACATGTAAAACAATCGATTGCAGGTGCAGCGCTGCTTCACTATCGAATCGATTATTTTGCATTGAATCAAATGAAGGGAAAACATTGTTGCCGAATTGCATGAGCCGCCCCTGAAAGAAAGACCACTGATCGAAATTCTTACTGTTTAAATATTATGTGGTTTTCCATAAAATTTTCGATTTGTCATAACGTGTACTTTGAAAGGGCAGTCATTCTTCTTTGTACTTTAATGTCGTAATTTTTTTCGAAGGTTGTCTAGATTTAGGAAAGCATAACCTTACGACTGACAGTAATTTTCTTTCGCAGGTCACAAATTATATTATTTACCCATATTTAACGCAAGGCTAGAGGTGCGGTAAAGTGATAAAATTTAAGTTTGTACTGACAGCCTGACTGTGACGTTGCTTTAAAGACCGATAACGCTATATGTGTTTTCATGTTTTTCATGTGTTCAACCCATAACATCCTAGCGTAGCCATATGGCTACAGCTAGAGGGTAGTTTTCATTTTTTGGAGGTTTTTAAATTAGGGGTAATAGATTGGCAATGAGATGTTAAAGATTAAATGTCATTTGGCATCAGCTTTTTATGGGCACTTTAAAATTATTAATTTTTTTTTAAAGGTTTGGGGGTTGCTTTATTAAGGGTTGTTTTGAAAATGGTTGGAAAAAAATGAAGTAATTCAGGATGTTAAGATTAAATGTCACTTGGCGTCAGCTTTTTTTGGGCATTTTAAAATTATTAATTTTTTTTTAAAGGTTTGGACTAAATAGACGGTTTTAGTGCGAAGTCAACGGTTAGCCAACAACCACAACAATGCACTCATCGGTCGCAATCGGTTGTGATAAAACTCGCGTAGCGTTCCAAACTATCTCACTCACTCTCCCGTGACCCCCATGTATATCCATCTCTTTCTAGTATCGAAATTAGTATACAGAGCCTTGTTTTACAGCATATTATTATCAAAATCGCATAAAAATGCCTCAAGAAATTCATTTCTGCAATAAAATTTCACAAAATAAGTCTCTATATGCGATTTTTGAAATTAGATTGAGATGGCAGTACATAGGGGTCACGTGAGAGCGAGAGAGACAAACTGGCTTTGTTTGGAACGCTCATCACCGGCAGTCACCATTACTAAAACCCTCTATACAAAATGGTCAGATTGCACGTGACGCCACTGCAGCCTGAACATTTTTTCTGCAAAAAAGAAAAAAAAAGAAGGGGGGAAACTGTAAAAATTTCAATTTTTCTACACTGCCCCGCAAAAAAACCGGCGCACCTGGCACGCTGGATCATTCCGCTCGAAAATGCGAAAAAATTACAAAATTTAAAATCGTCATAACTTTTGAACTAAGAGAGCTAAAAATATTTCAAGGCCAGTGTCGGATTCCTCATACTCTCTAGTTTTTTATACGTAAGCTTAAATTTCCTTTTGGTCATTTTTCCGCCCGTATGAAGAGTTTTTCCAAACCCTCGCGAAAACTGTGTTTTTGGAGCACATCTGTAAAAAGTTACTCAAACTTCTCACATCTCTTTGGGATAAAGTAGCATAGATAGACAAAATCTGAGACATGCATCAGATGCCTCAGAGTCAGGGCTATCGACCTGGTTACCTCAATTTTGTCTACAAAATTTTTTTAAGGTCGGAAAATGCACTTTTCCGAGACCATGTAAAAACCGCTTCTGAACACACAGTTTACACATGCGAAAAGATGTTAAAAGTTCAAATCGTCATAACTTTTGAACTAAGAGAGCTAAGAATATTTTTAAGGCCAGAGTCGGATTCCTCATACTCTTTAATTTTTTATGCATAAGCTCAAATTTTCTTTCCGTCATTTTTACGCCCGGATGAAGAGTTTTTCCAAACCCTCGCGAAAACTGTTTTTTTGGAGCACATCTCTAAAAAGTACTCAAACTTTCCACATCTCTTCGGGCAAAAGTAGCATAGATAGACAAAATCTGAGACATGCATCAGATTTCTCAGAGTCAGGGTTATCGACCTGGTTACCTCAATTTTGTCTACAAAATTTTTTTAAGGTCGGAAAATACACTTTTCCGAGACCATGTAAAAACCGCTTCAGAACACACAGTTTACACATCCCGCTCAAACGTGCGAAAATATGTTAAAAGTTCAAATCATCATAACTTTTGAACTAAGAAAGCTAATAATATTTCAAGACCAGGGTCGGATTCCTCGTACTCTCTATTTTTTTAAACTTAAGCTAAAATTTTCTGTCGGTCATTTTTACGCCCGTATGAACAATTTTTCCAAACCCTCGCGAAAACTGTTTTTTTGGAGAACATTTCTAAAAATGTACTCAAACTTCTCACATCTCTTTGGGCAAAAATAGCATAGATAAACTAAATCTGAAACCTGCATCAGATTCCTCAGAGTCAGAGCTATTGACCTGGTTACCTCAATTTTGTCTACAAAATTTTTTTAAGGTCGGAAAATGCACTTTTCCGAGACCATGTAAAAACCGGTTCTGAACATTATTAGAAATGTGGCGAGCGTTTAGAAAAACTCTTCGCACGGGCGTAAAAATGACCGAAAAAAAATTTGAGCTACTAAATAAAAAACCAGAGAGTATGAGGAATCCGACCTTGGCTCTGGAATATTTTTAACTCTTTTAGTTCAAAAGTTATGACGGTTTAAACTTTTATCATCTTTTCGCATGTTCGAGCGGATGTGTAAACTGTGTGTTCAGAAGCGGTTTTTACATGGTCTCGGAAAAGTGCATTTTCCGACCTTAAAAAAATTTCGTAGACAAAATTGAGGTAACCAGGTCGATAGCCCTGACTCTGAGAAATCTGATGCATGTCTCAGATTTTGTCTATCTATGCTACTTTATCCCAAAGAGATGTGAGAAGTTTGAGTAACTTTTTACAGATGTGCTCCAAAAACACAGTTTTCACGAGGGTTTGGAAAAGCTCTTCATCCGGGCGGAAAAATGACCAAAAAAAAATTTAAGCTTACGTATAAAAACTAGAGAGTATGAGGAATCCGACACTGGCCTTGAAATATTTTTTAGCTCTCTTAGTTCAAAAGTTATGACGATTTTAAATTTTGTAATTTTTCGCATTTTCGAGCGGAATGATCCAGCGCGCCAGGTGCGCCGGTTTTTTTGCGGGGCAGTGTATAATAGTTGTAATTTTTCATAGTCATCACTGGATGAATCCGTAAATCAGTTTATAACACACACCGACTGACTTACTGATGCAGGTATCAATCAGCTGATGTGGTACTTCGCGGAGCTCGAAAGAAAAAAATGTTATTCCCTTCCGGGTGAGATGCCTGACTGGATGAACAACGCAGATTCCTGCACTAAATGGAGAACTTTTGGCAAGTAAGTTGCGGTCTTACTGAGTCCCTTGAGAGATCGATTACATATGCCTGGGTGGGCAGATTAAATACTCGTTCCGAGAGAAAGCAGCATTTTATGTACTGGTGATTATGGTGAGAGAGGACAGTTTTTGATTTTCAAGAAGGAAATAAAAACATAGTAGCTGTTTACAGTAGAATCACATGCGAATAATACCTTCATCAAACAAATATGAGATGGAAAATCAGTGATCCATCTTTAAAACCGCCTTTCACCCGATGATTGGAAAACCTTGTTTTTTTATTTTATTTTATGGATGCGCCTTCATTTTTTAGTGTAGACTAAAACGGTACAGTCGCGTACGAACAGTTAACTAATTGCTAAGTTGCGTCAATACTTCGGGCTAACGACGGTGCCCAATTTACAAATTCCTTTCGAAAATTCTCGCGAAATTCCCTCCGCGACTGTTGGAAACCGTGTCCTACTTTTATGTACGCGCCTTCATTTTCTATGGTAGACTAAAACGGTACAGACGCGAACGAATCGTTAATTACTTTTCAACACACGCAGTTCCCGCAATCCGACTCAGATAGTTATGCGGACAATTCGTGCAAATCGACCGATGGACACCGTGTCTCACAGTCACAAGATCAGAACAAAAAAAAACAAAATAAAATAGAAAAAACCAGAGAAAAGTTCACAGGCATCAATAGTAACTATCGTATTAATAACGACACAAAAGCAGGGTCGTCATTTCGAGTCCGGCTGGGGGGGGGGGCAAAATCCGATGACCTTTTTTTTTTTTTTTTTTTTTTTCATCAGTATAATTATAGAGGCTTGGGAGGGAAAATAAAAATCTGATGACTTTTTTTTTTTCTCTCTCATCATTATAATTCGTTCCCGTTTTTGAGCCTGACTTCACATCCTTGGGGGGGGGGGGAGGATTGCCGCCCCCCCCCCCCCCCCCCCCCGCAAATGACGCCACTGGACAAAATCATTCTGGATCCTGCTAAAAGGCTGAAGGTAAGGCATCAACTAATAAAGTTCCTGCAAATACTGATTAGAAAGGCACCGTCACGCGTCGACCGTCAATTCATTACTGAGAGGGGGTAACCGGGTAACCCTTATTTACACTGAGAGAAATCACTTCATTAAAAACAAGGAAACACATTTACTTGTGACAGATTTCCTTGCGCGAAGTAAGTTCTGATTGCATGAAGGAGAATCACTGTCACAACAATGGAATGTTTTACTTGTAGCAGCGGACATTTTCCTTGGGTTAAAGGCATTTCCCCTTACAATTAGTCAATATTTCACTGTGCAGTTTATTTAACTAAAACGAAATACACCTTGGTTCAAAAACAGAATTCTCTCAGTGTACATTCCTAGATTAGAGAGGGGAGTCCTTTACACTAGAGTCCCTATATGCAGAGAGTTAAGACAAGAGGGTAGTCAACTTCTGATTGGTCGATGAATTTTAGGCTCTACGGACGCCGCCATTGGATGCGGTTTTGCACTTTTGTTTTGTTTACCAACGGTCTTTTACAGATAAAAGAGTAAATTTGCGATAAATCTGTTAATTTTAATCATGATGCACCACAAGAATGTCTATAAATCTCAAAAGAATCATTAAAAGCGTTAATACATGTCGATCAACAAAAGCAGGGAAAGATTACATCGTTACAAACTTAGCGGAACTGTAATCTTTGCAGTGGAGCAAAACACAACAACGGCCTCAGAATGTAAACAAATGTGCAAAATCGCATCCAATGGCATGGCGGCGCCCATGATTTCACTTGTCTTAACTCTCTACATATATAGGGACTCAACTTTACACATTCTCCATCATGGCCGATTAAATGTGTGCGTCCCGGTCCAAATTTTGGAACCCGTCCACCCCTGCATGTCCGCCATCTCGAAAAGTCACCAAAATGGACCGAAAAAATGTTTTCATTGGCTCTTACGGGAGCAGATTGTACTAATCTTTTTTTTTTTTTTTTATTGTAAGCGCTTCTTGTCGGAAATGTATACAATGTTTTGAATTAGAATAAAAAGATGAAAATTACAACAGAGAAGTAATTTAGAACCCTAAGCGAAATACAAAAGAATAATTAATTACATTTACTACACAATGAAACCAAGGCTGGCCACTTCCCATGGTTTACGACGATTAAGGCGTCGCAGTTCATTCGTGTTATCTAAAAGTAAAATGGCTTCAACATTAGTATGTTGATGCAATTTATATTCATAAATTGTACTAATCTATGATTATTTTCTTATTCGTGCTCGTACAAAAGAAATTTTGCCGAAAAAACTGGCAAAAGTATAATTTTACTGGAGGTTTCTTTCTATTCTATACTTTTCATGCCATTCTTATTTCCAGCTTGTTCGAGTCGTCTCAGTCATTGTTCTGGGCTAGCTTCGGCGGGGTGGGAATTGATAGTTTCGAGCTTTCAGGAATCAAATCCTACACCAGATTCTTTGGACTCCTCATGTTCGGTTCCTACTCGGTCATCAACGTCATTGTTCTGCTCAACCTCCTCATTGCCATGATGTCCAACTCCTACTCTCTAATCGAAGTCAGTAACCAGTGGCGTCGCGTGCAATTTGGCAATAATGTATTCTATCCATTTAAACTCATGTAAAAGATAGAATTCAGGGGGTGCACAGTGCACAAGGAAAATTCGATATATTTAATGAGTTTAAATGGAGCAGTTGCATTGTTGCCAGATGGCACGCGACGCCACTGTCAGTAACCCATTTGGTAGTCCAAGTCATTTATTTAGCTGTATATACAGAACTGTACACGGAAAAAAAAGATTAGTGAAAATAACCATACGGATACCTGATTTTGGCACCTGCTAGATGTTATGGTAAACTTGACCAGAAGTATGGTACATTTACCGATACTTTGAGTAAATCCAGGATGCAATCAGGTAACATCATCTAGTACCTAGTCAAAACATAGTATACTTCTGGTTAACATTACCATAAAATCTAGCAGGTGCCAAAACCAGGTATCCGTATGGTTATTTTCACTGTAGTTTTTTTCCGTGTATTTAAGCTATATTTATAGACTGGCGAGGCCATTTTATAAATCCTATCTTAATTTGACGCAGTCATGGAGGGAAGGTTTGTCCCAGAGGCAAAATAGAGACCCAGCGTAAAGCCTAAGACAACTTCAACAACTCATTCGGTATGACAACCAGCATCACAAAATTTCTTAAAAGTATTTTTTTTTTTTTTTTCTTTTTGGGCCGAAGAAAGTTTTTATAACTACCTATCCGATGGTCAAGACGGTTATGTGAGATTCCTCTACTTTGAAAAAAATTAGAGTAGTAAATTAGTGAGTCCTTACTCACTAAAACTGAGTAAGGACGAATACTTCTTAAAAGTATTGGTCTATTTGATTTTTACGCCGTATCGACATATGTGTCCAGGCGTCATTAACGTAAAACCAGGTATTCTCATCATAAAGATATCTCTCTCTCTCTCTTCTCTCCGCAATCATTTCTACGTATTTTGACCCGCTGATTTCAAAGTCGGCCTTAGTTTTTACTCAAAACTCATATTATTTCTCATACTTTCGATTTTTTTTTCGAGGAAGACGTGAATTGGAATTTACGTAAAATCTGGGCTAATTTAATGAAAACTAAAAGCATTTTTGAAATCAGCGACCCAAATTACATTGGTGAGCGATGATGAACCGAAATTAATTATAAGCGGAGAATTATTCTAAAACACTATAAAAATTAGTAAAATTAGACACTGTTGGACGGTGAATGTCTCGGACACACTCTTATTTTGGATGCTTACTTGGGACCAAATAATGTTAGGTCCCGAGCGTAACTTATACGCATGATCATGTGACCGTGCGTAAGCTCTCTGTTTGGTCGAAACCGCACGTAATTCAATGCTCTAGAGTCCCTATGTGTAGAGAGTTAAGACAAGAGAAATCATGGGCGCCGCCATTGGATGCGATTTTTTGCACATTTGTTTATATTCTGAGGCCGTTGTTGTGTTTTGCTCCACTGCAAAGATTACAGTTCCGCTAAGTTTGAAACGATGTAATCTTTCCCTGCTTTTGTTGATCGACATGTATTAACGCTTTTTAATGATTCTTTTGAGATTTATGGACGTTCTTGTGGTGCATTATGATTGAAATTAACAGATTCATCGCAAATTAACTCTTTTATCTGTAAAAGACCGTTGGTAAACAAAACAAAAGTGCAAAATCGCATCCAATGGCGGCGTCCGTAGAGCCTAAAATTCATCGACCAATTAGAAGTTGACTACCCTCTTGTCTTAACTCTCTACATATAGGGACTCTACAATGCTTGGGACCTAACATTCTTTGGTCCTTGGTCTAGTGGGTAATCAAAATAGCTCAGGACGTTATATAAAAGATAGATTATCGTATGATCTTTCCACTTTTACTCATATTCACACAGCTTTGTTTTCTTCTTTGATCTCAGGAGCATTCAGACTCAGAATGGAAATTCGCCCGAACGAAACTTTGGATGAGCTATTTCGAGGATAGTGCCACGCTTCCGCCTCCATTCAACATATTACCTAACCTCAAATTTATTCTCAAAGCGTGTAGACTTCGCAATAAAGACAAGCTTTGCAAAAAGTCATCGAAGGCAAGAAAAATTCTTTCTTTTTTATCGCTTTTTTCTGCTTTTCTCTGTTTTTTCCCCATTCAATAAACATTAGAAATGTTTTGCTATTCAGGGCTGGTGTCAAAGGCTGGCGAAAATTAGAGCTCATATAACCACGGTAGAATTTTCCAGATTGCATGATATAACTCGCCTACTTTATACAATCAGTTACATTGAAACATTCAGTAGCGCATAGCCAGAAATAAGCTCTCTCTCTATCTCTCTCTCTCCCTCTCCCTCTCTCTCTCTCGCTTCCTCTTCTTCTATGCCTTTCTCTCTTCCTCTTTCTTCCACTCTCTTCGCTCTCTCTCTCTCTCTCTCTCTCTCTCTCTCTCTCTCTCTCTCTCTCTCTCTCTCTCTCTCTCTCTCTCTCCTCTCCTCTCTCTCCCTCTCCCCTCTCTCTCTCTCTTTCTCTCTCTATCTCTCTATCTCTCTCTCTCTCTCTCTTATCCTCTTCCTCTTCTTCTCCCTCTCTCCATCTTTCTCTCTTCCTATCTTCTCTCTCCTCCCTCCCCTATTAGATGTACTATTTATTAATAACACGTTTCGCGATTACAAAAAGAAATTCTTCGTGTATTTGATATGGATGGATTAATAAATAGAGCTAGTTTCAGAAGAGTAGGCGCACCTATACTCTGTTCGGGATAAGAAGTCCGATGGGAAGTCAGGTAAAAACGCACTATATTGCAACGCAGCGGTTCCTGTGCCGTCGATTCTCAGCCACTTCGTTCGTTCACACGAGACCTGCCTTTCAGACCCTTTTATTTGAAGAGACAATACCGTGAACTGACCAATTATACCGTCCTTTGAACGCCCACTCGAAAATTAAACTTTTGCGGCATTCGCGAATTTTGAATAACCGATTTTAAATTTAAATTCTACTCAACGCGCACAGAAAAATGATACCTAACGACGGTTCAATGTGTAATTTTTCAAAGATTACGGCTTTCAGAAATCACTCAATAAGGCGTGCCAAAAACTTTGGAAAATTATATATTGAACCGCCATCAGGTATCATTTTTCTGTGCGCGTTGAGTAGAATTTAAATTTAAAATCGGTTATTCAAAATTCGCGATTGCCGCAAAAGTTAATTTTCGAGTGGGCGTTCAAAGGACGGTATAATTGGTCAGTTCACGGTATTGTCTCTTCAAATAAAAGGGTCTGAAAGGAAGGTCTCGATCGAACGAACGAAGTGCCTGAGAATCGACGGCACATGGAACCGCTGCGTTGCAATATAGTGCGTTTTTACCTGACTTCCCAACAGAGTATAGGCCATAATCTTTGGCGAATTTTCAATTTTCCCTCCTCCGAATCAAAATAAAACTTGCCTCTGACTTAAAACTCTTGATTTTTTAGTGCTCCCTAGTGAAAAACCAACGCTCTAATTAATTTTCATTAGTTTTCATCCTGTTACATTATAAATAATGTTGAAGAATTCCAAAGATTATCAGTCTAGATGCGCCTACACTTCTAAAATGACCTCTATACATTTTTCGTGCGTTTATAGGGGCAGAGTAAGGAAAGAGGAGCGAACGAGGACTATTTACATTGCGCGGTAATGAGAGCCCTTGTCTGGAGATACGTTTCGGTCATGCACCGGCATGCCGATGAGGATCCGGTCACTGAGGACCATATCAATGAGGTCAAGGGTGAAGTCTCGGCCGCAAAATGCGAAATCCTTGAGGTCCTTCAAAGAAATGGCATGGATGTAACATCGGCCGATAGAAAAGAGAAAAGTAAGACGACCTATATTTTATAATTTTTCAAAAATGATAGTTTGGATCGTTTCAGCACAGAATACATTAATCAGAATGGAAACCGTTGGATGATCCAGTAGGGGTTGTGGTAGATGGGCGTGGCGGCATGCCAGAGGAGGGGGGCGGGCATTAGGAGGAGGAGAGAGAGGTAGAATCAAAAGATGCCTTAAAACAGGTTCAGAGCAGCTCAACTTTTCTAAATTTTCTGGTGAAGGCTACATATAAACGGTTTGATTGATCCAGAAGATCTCAAAAAAATATTTAGGAATTGTTGGGCTTCAATGGCAGAATTAGTTCGATTCTATGGTTTGAGAGTTATTAAAAACCCCAAAATGTTGATTTGTCAAAAACTACCTTATTTTTTCACTTTAAGATAACACAAGGCACATCAATTGAAAGTTCTTGAGATATTCTTTCAGAATCTGTTTCAATCGCAAATCTAAAATACAAAAACTAAATCTTCATTTTATGAGCAATTCTTAAGAATGTGGTCAAAGGGGCCGATTCAAGACTGTTCCAAAAAAGATAACAAAAAAATTGGGGTTTTCAGAAAATATTTACAGGCAACAATGTAGCTAAATACCTTTACCGTGAGGATACCCATGAGCTTTTTTATATATTTAATGGTCTTTTAATTTGAGAAAACTTGAAAAATATGTTTGACCTCCCTTCATGTAAATAAGGCCAAAGGGGCTGTCGGGGGCTTTTGAAAATATCAAAATGAACTATTCGGGGGTCGATTCCCCACCCAACATTTGTGTTTCAAAACTTTTCAATCTGACATTAACGAGAAAAGTACCTAATACGGTTGCTTTGGCTCACCCTGTATGTTTCCATCTCTTACAAACCAAGATGCAATGGGGCAGTTGCAAGGGTCTGAAATGTTGTTTTTTTTTATGAAAAAAATGATAGCATTTGATGAGCTGAGAGCAATGGGCCTTTAAATTTTGCCTAGGTGTCTGGGTTTTTGGGAAATATACATCACTCGTGTAAAGTTGTAAAAACACCCCATTTAAAACAATGTTTTGAGCCGAATGAAATTTTTTCTCCGGAACAATGCGATTTAATTAGAAACCAAAGGCATTTTTGTTCTTAGCTCATCAAGTACTTTATATTTTTTTTTATAAGAAACACAACATTTCAGACCCTTGCATCTTCCGCATTAAATAATATGTAATTTATTTTTTTTATTTTTTATTTTCTTTTTTGGTACATAGTTAGCCAGAAAAATGACTGGGTAAGGTCATATAAAAAACGATACATTTGATTTCTTATAGCTAGAGATCATTAAGAATTATATTTTACTATATTATTTTAAAGTTTACTTATAGCTTAACAGTTCATCCAGGCTGTAAAAAGCATGGTATAGTAGAAACAGCTCTAATGCATGAAAAAAACTACTAATTTATCCGTTTTTTAAATGGGTTTTTAAGGATTTGAGTATATGGAGTATAAGGATAAGTAATGACTGCATAATCGTGTAGTAAAACTGTGAACTCATTTTGCTTCAGCTATTTTGGGACGGAAGATGAAAATGTGGGAGCGTAGATTGATGAAAGATTTCCACGTGGCACCGGTCACTCCCAGTGAAGAGCTCGACTCAGTGCTTTCAGAAAAGCCCCCAGTGACTGAAAAGAGCAGCCTCTGGCCCGATTTCAGAGAGTTGCCAGTGCTTTGGCTCACCCGTATGCCAATTTTAGGCCAGGATGCAAGGGGCTTCAGGGTCTGAAATGTTGTATTTTTTATGAAGAAAATGATAGCAATTGATGAGCTGAGACCAATGGTGCCCTTGGATTTGCCTAGGTGTCCCGGTTTTGGAAATACATCACTCGTGTATAGTTGTAAAAACATCTCATTTAAAACAATGTATTTCGAGCCGAATGAAATCTTTTCTCCGGAACAATGCGATTTATTAGAACCAAAGGCTCTTTGTTCTTAGCTCATCAAGTACTAATCTTTCTTTATAAGAAACACAACATTTCAGACCCTTGCAACTGCCCCATTAAATAATATGTAATGACTGCATAATCGTGTAGTAAAAATGTGAGCTCATTATTTTTTCTTTAGCTATTTTGGGACGGAAGATGAAAATGTGGGAGCGTAGATTGATGAAAGATTTCCACGTGGCACCGGTCACTCCCAGTGAAGAGCTCGACTCAGTGCTTTCAGAAAAGCCCCCAGTGACTGAAAAGGAGCAGCCTCTGGCCCGATTTCAGAGAGTGGCCCGAAGCTCCGTTTCTAAATCAGCGAACGCCAATGAGATGTGGGGTCAGGTAGTCGAGAGCGCTTCCATTGCGTAAGTATTTGTAAAACCCATTAACACTCAAAGGATCAGGTTAGTTGAAAAGATCGCCGCTCTACCGTTTATAAAGGCAAGGTAGTTAATTGTTCGTACTCTGGGGAGTTGGAATTGCCTATCCGGTGAAGTGAAGGCGTGGTTAGTTCAAAAGAACGCCACTCTTCCGTTAATACATATACGTATACTGTATAGGGAAGGTAGTTAACTATTCGTACTCGGGGGAGTTGGAATTGCCTATACGAAGAATTGAAGGCGAGGTTAGTTCAAAAGAACGCCACTCTTCCGTTCATATTAATTGCTCGTACTCTGGGGAGTTGGAATTGCCTATACGAAGAATTGAAGGCGAGGTTAAATCAAAAGAACGCCACTTTTTCGTTTATATAGGCAGGATAGTTAACTGTTCGTACTCGGGGGAGTTGAAATTGCTTATACAACACATTGAAGGCGCCCGAAGTCTTTATCTTGTAAGTATCTTCATCAATAATCGCGTTTATCCGGAATGAAGACTGAAACAATTTGAAATTGACTGGAGGAGCAGAACGAGTAGACTCGGGCGTGGTCCATAAAGGGTTAACATTCCAGCCGCGATTGACTAGTTCGAACCATAGACACCACTTCGCGCTGCTAAAAAAAATTAACAGTTTTTGTCTGAAAATTTATGAATTTACGCAAAAAGTAGATTCAATTTTGAGGAACTTCGGGACTTGCGAGAATACTTCAGGAAGATACCTGGCTGGAATGTTTCAAGCTAAACACTCAAAAATAAAGCCGGGATTTTGGAAATGCAAAAATTCCTTTAAGCCTCAATGAGTATGAGTGAGGCAGATACACATAATATGACTCGCAATCACTATAAACTTATCGAGAAATTGATTTCCAATATTCCGGCTTCAATTCTCAATCAATTCGCTTGTTTTGGGCTTAAAACCCATAAAGAAATTATACAGGCATAAAGGCGGACCGTTTTTTTTTTGCTTCTCAAGCAAGTAATGACTTTCCCCGATTGTTAGCCCCTCCGCCCAAAAAATTGGGGGGGGGGCTACAGCCCCTTCTAGCCCCTGATACGGTCCGCCAAGAATACAGGTTCCACCATTCTTGATTTTTGCATTCATTCTTTGTTTTCAATTATAATGAAAAAAAAAAAAAAAACAAGCAGGGAAAATTCCAACACGCAGGTGTTGGAAAAGCGTGCCACTAAAGTCTGAACAGCTTTAATGCTTTTGCTAGCAATGATAATAATTAGACAGCATTCAACATGGAGCTGATCTCGAGAAAATTGAGTCCAAAGTTGAAGAGCTAGCATTTAAACAAAAAACTTGGGAATTACTTACGTTTTGATTTCATTCAACTACCGTTTGTGTTTTGCATTTCAACACCGAAAAGTGGAATTTACTATGTAGGAAAGGTACTTAATTTTGCGTTTAAAGTGACTTGGTTCCTTTCTTCTTTTTTTTGGCATAATCACGAAAAACGAAACTCTAAGAGAAACCAAACGGCAGAGTTGGTTTACATGTTTTATTTTAAATCCGTTAGTCCGACTTAAGTCCATTCCCAATTCTATAAAAGGAACCATGGCGGCTCGTGCAATGTGGCAACAGTGGAATCTCCATTTAACCAATGTAAAACAATCGATCTTCAGGAGTGCAATGCACCAAGATATCGATACTTTTGCATAGGTTTAAATGGTAAAAAGCTGGTTGCAAATCGCACGAGCCGCCAACTGAAAGGAACCAAGTCGGAGTTGGTCCTTACGTGACTCGGATTAAGGTTTAACCTAATCAGCCAAGGAACCAAGTTCTCATTTTATTTCATCATATGGACAATGACATCAATGAGGCTCACCAGCTCACTTTTACCTGGAATTTTGACGGGAAATAGTTGTTATTACAGAAGAAGCACTTGTTGCTTCGAGATTCAGTATTGCTAGCTCTATCAATCAATAACTCAATTTTATCAAAAATGTCACTCGGTTCTTTTGTGACAAGTGCTGTCCAATTGAGCTTGTTTGGTGAGAAATTATGAAAAAAATAAATTTAGATCAGATGTATCTATAAGGAGATGAGTCAAAGGCGTTGTTTTTTTGGGTTTGTTTTTTGTTTTTTGTTTTCAAAACTTTGGAGGGCTCTAGCTCAGAAGAGAAACAATTGCAGCACATACTCATGTAGGAAAATAAAGTCTTATATATATGTATGTTGACCCCAAAAATACACTCCATAAGTTTGGTACTCAAGTTTTGAAACACCCTGTTCTTGATATTTTGCTCCCCCCCCCCCCCCTTCACAAAAGACAACATCTTGACCATGCACATTTTTAAAATCACAGTTTGACTGTAGAGATATTTTCTCTCCCCCCCCCCCCCTTAACGAAAAAGGGGAGAATGGGTCACCTATCTCTGATGTTCGTCGTGCGCGTGCACAGATTGTTCGGCTTTACGACTGCAATTTTGGCTTTCTTTATAATGCGTTTTTTGGGTTTATTAGTGGATTTTATGACTATTTGATGCCGCCAATGTAATTTTCAGACAATTTTACATCAGAATCAAAACTCTATAGCACTGTAGCAAAAGTTTGCAACAAACCCATTGAAAGCTGAAAAGAGAAAATTATTTGATAAGGCTCGATCTTTTTTACCCACATAAACTATAGACAATAGATATTTCTAAATCCCTCCACCTTTTAAACGGCTTGTTCAGGGATCAAAAATGAGGTTGCGTTCTTTTGAAGTCAAAAAGTGTCATATTCGGAAAAGCCGTGATTCTAAATAATAAACAGTTTTTTTATATTTTTTTTCCGTTTTAGGTGCTGTCAGCATTTATTGCGATTGTCACGATGTAGATACGTAATATGCATAAATGGAACACTTGCGAATTCATGAAACAATAATCCTTTAATATACAGAACTAACCATTTCAAGTGCCCTTTACACATCAAGCATTCTAGGGGTATAGATTAGTAGGTGTGGAGGTTTAAGAGTTTGTGGATTTTAATTCCCCCTCTCCCCATTTATTTTCTTGAAAAGTATCGAAAGTTTACAGTTAAAACTATGCCATTATTCACTATAACGCATTGTCATATTATTCTTTTTTTCTGTTGCCGTCGGTCGATATCATTTTTCGTGTTGGAAAAGCAAAGTTCCATATGGACCTATAGTTTCCAAAATTTGAAGAAGCTTCCAGTGAAAAATTTGTACACGCAACGAACTTTTTAGGATAGGTAAATAAGTTATTCCAGAGTCAATTCCATAGCCGCAGCGAGGAAGCTGTCCAGGGGTGGAAGACACGTGACAGCCCCTCTCACTTTTTAGAGCAATTAATGCGAATTTTACCCCTCTGGCTCCCTGTGTTCTGGATTTTAAACACCTATTTTTCAACAAAACGCCAAAAATCTCCTCAAAAATCCCTTGATTCCATCGACGCTCATTGAGGGGCTTTCAATTTGCCGATCCCCCAGAATTTCAAATGTTTCGATGCAAAGACCTGTTTAGTGTGACGTCATGAAAAAAATTGGTTCCAAACAAAGGCTCCGTCTCACTCGCTCTCGTGGGTTTTCCCATACGAAACACAGTCCAAATTTTCAAATACAAGTGCTAGTAAACAACACGTTCTTTACACGTTGTGTTTATCACACCATTGGGTTCCACGTCCCTTATAAAAATTTCCGATTGTTTCAAAAAATTTTCCGATTGGATATATATTCCTGCGCTTTATTTCCCATAGAAATAATCGAAATTCCATAGAGACAATCAGAATTCGTGTAGATTCAAGCGCGCTGACTATAGCAACGATAGGTCTCATGATTGAAATAAGGCGAAATCATCTATGTTCTATTCTTACAGTTTTAACAGCCACTTTTTTCTCAGTGATAAAATATGAGCCCGCTATCACAAACTTTTTGAAACATCGCGCATCGATGCACAATCACAGTTATATCGAAGAAAGTCCTATGTTTTGTCCTTGTCACACTCACAGTTTCTTAAGAGCACAAAATTCTAGGATATAGGCTCATCAGCACCATCACGGCATGTGTTGTACCTCGAACAATAGCTTCGATACGAAGAGAAGTTAGAATGATTGAGTGTCATGCGGTGATACTACCATAAGAGACCGTGAGTAAGACAAGGACAAAACGTAGAACGTCTTTCGGTATAACTGTGATTGTAAATTCGCTTGTGATCTTTTAGGAATTATGTTACAGTGAAAAGATACTTTAAGGCAAGTGGAATCTAATGGTGCAATAAAATTTGAGAAAACTGTTGGTTAACTAGCATGAATTGCGTTCGAAAATTTGGATCTGGTAAATCCACGAGAGTGAGCGAGATAGAGCATTTGTTTGGAACTAACTCTGATCGTGACTCATCACTAAACAGGTCTACTTAAGGATATGAATGAGCCTCTCTCTTTTCTATACCCCTCCCGCTCTTATCAATACCTCGTCGCTTCTTATCGATGTACCCTCGTCAAACCGATTTGACACTTTTACGATGAGGACCGAGCGCTTAATGCACCGTGAAGAAATCTTGAGACCGGTGGAGCCCAAAGGCGAGGGGCAAAGAGGGTTTCTGTGAAGGATGTTTCCACCCCCCTCCTGCCTTGGAATTTCGACTCATAGGTTGGCACAAATGACTTAGGTTGCTGGACCTGTATGGAATTCTCGTTTGAAGGAATTCGACTTTGACGCTTAATAACTTATTGAAATTAACAGGAATACCAAAACTTTTACAATTTTAAGAAAATAGACGCCGAGACCTCCTGGATTGCAGCAATAAATTAACGATTAATGAAACCAGTTTTAAGAAAACACGTTTTTAATTTTTCAAACCTTTCCCGCCAAGGTTTTGCCATAAGCAAGGCATTGGACTTATATATTAGATATGAAAATGAAAACAAGAAGCGCACCGTATATATACGGCAGAGTTGGCAACGAATAATCAAAAATATGAAATGCGCTCGGCAACACTGAAACTGGGTTTGCTACCTGAGTGAGGAAGGGAAACATACGGAAGGTATAGGTAAACTGTAGAATTATTCGTCGAATAATCGGTTGACTCGGCGTTTGCCGGACACACCGAATAATCTCCGAATATTTTGCCACATCTGTATACGGCACGCTAAAAATCCCATTATGGGATAGGACTTGTATCACTGTATCAGCCTCTCTATTGCTATACCCAGGGCTGCCGTTTTGCGTATAATCAATGCTATTTTTAATTCACCGATGATTCCACCGGTTGAGAAAAGATTACAAGTTCAGCTCAGAGCATGACTGTAATAAACTATAATACTCGCATCTGTAATCTTTCTCAACCGTGGAGTCGCCGATGACTTTAAAAACTTGCGGATATTTTAATAATCAACGGAGTTTTCACCGATTAAGGAAGACTACACAGCAGAGTATTTTCGTGCATTCAGTCATACACTGGACTGAACAGTGTAATCTTTCTCAACCGGTGGAACGTCGGTGAATAGAAAAATAGCATTGATTATACGCAAAACGGCAGCCCTGCTGTACCTCGTTGACTGGAAGTGTATTACTGTAATCTTTGACACTTCAATGTCGGTAACGAGCAGGTCCAAATCGGGAGAAGTAGCAGTCGAAACTCGTGGACAAAGCGGCAGAACTTGCAGAGGGCGATGACGAGGCGAAGCGACTGGTGAGCAAAAGTCCTCGGAATTGTCGGGAGACTGTTCCTCGCCGTCCCTGAGGATGATTCCACTCTTATTGATCTTCTGAGGACTTTGAAAAGGAGATCGGACCCAGGACACGATGAGAGATCAACAGCAAAAGGACGCCTCATCACAAGGTAAAAAAAAAAAAAAAAAAAAAAAAAAAAAAAAAAATTAAAAGGAATACTGTAGGGAATACCCTACGAACTTTCTCACATCAAATTTAATCTGGGGGAGACCCCCAGAGTCCCTTTGATATTCTGGGGGAGACTCCACGACCTCCTTCAATATTCAGGAGGAATCCCCAGACCCCCTTTAATATCCTGTAGGAGACCTCCAGACCCTCTTTAATATCCTGGGGGAGACTCCAACCCCCCTCTGATATTTTTATCCAGATCTAAAGATTTATTTTTGAAATATTTAAATGGGGCAGTTGCAAGGGTCTGAATTGTTGTGTTTTTCATAAAGGAAATTATAGTAGTTGATGAGCTGAAGACAGAGGTGCCTTTGGGTTTTTCATAAGTGTCACGGTTTCGGAGCTACACACGTGTAAAGTTGTAAAAAATCGTGAGCGTAATGACGTCACTACGCGGAATTCCCATTTAAAACAATGTATTTTGGGTCAAAATCTTATCTTCGGAACAATAGAACTTAATCAGAAACCAAAGGTATCTTTGTTCTCAGCTCATCAAGTACTTTAATTTTCTTTATAAAAAACACAACATTTTAGACCCTTGCAACTGCCCCATTTGTCCTTTTTTTGACCCATTTTTCCATTGTTTTCAATGGAAACCATTTCTCATCCATAACTAACCAAAAAATCAAAATTTAAACAGAAAAAAAAAACAAAAACAAAAGCAATCTCTCTGGGAAATGTTAAAAGCAACATCTCTGCAAAATTTGGATGCATACATGAATCAATAGTTAGTTCAATCTATCAGGGCTAAAACTAAAAAAAAAAATCATTGCCTGTATTTCAGGTAACGAAGGCTCTGATAATATGAATCACAGAATCTATCTTTCAGTGCAAAATCTAGCCGAAGCTACCGGTGAATGCGACGACAAGACAGCGAGCAGGAGGTCAGAAAAAGAGATACGTCGAAGGTCATTGGGAGCACCTGAAACGAACAAGGACGCGGTTGACCAAGGTCAAGGCCAAGGTCAATGCAACAGTCAAGGCCAATGCAGAGCGATCCCCGAGCGCCCAACCTCTCCCTCTCCTTCTCCCACTCCCTCGTCCAAGCCAAACGTCCAATTTTCTGTCTCGGTCATTGACCCCACTCCAAGTCCTAAAAGACACATCAGCAGGACACAACTGGAGGATCCCCATGATAGTAGCAATCCTTCTCTCAAATCAAATCTTTTGCCTCCAAAAGTTATAAAAAAGAAAGGATCAGCTGGTGGATGCCCAGAGGGTGATAAAAATATCGAGAGGATACATCGCCCTAGATCGCCTAAAAATATCCAAGCACCCCTTCCACCCTCTCTGATCCCACGTCCAGGTCAGCCTTCATCGCCAGATGTGAGGTTAACTCCCCCTACTCACCCCTCTCCTTATCCCCTTGAGTTGGATGTGAAAAATCAGGCGACCAGACCGAGCGCGCCTCTAAATGCAAGCACCGAATATTTGATTCCAAGGTCATCACCGTCACCAGAGCCGCTAAAACCAGGCAAAAGGATTGTGGACGTTTCAACCATTGAAAGACCTGCGAAAGCTTCTTGGATGTAAGCAGCAGATTTGTGCAAATAGTGGTGTAATCGATAACACGATTACTGGGTAATTGGTAATCGTCAAACCTTTGGATGCTAATTAATTTTTTCTTCACAAATAAATAGTAAACTTTAGCGTCTTTTCGATTAGATCTAAATTCTTCCAGGGGCGTCGCGTGCAGTTTGGCAACTATGTATTATATCCATTTAAACTCATGTAAAAGATCGAATTCAGGGGGTGCACAGTGCACAAGAAAAAAATCGATATATTTAACGAGTTTAAATGGAGCTGTTGCATTGTTGCCAGATGGCACGCGACGACACTGAATTCTTCTGTAATAAATATGATGGGTGGCTGGTAAAATATCAGCCCTGATTACCAATTAAATCATACCTCCCGAAAAAACAACGATTACGATTACTCGGTAATCGTGTAATTGATTACCTCTCCCAATAGCCCGACTCTAGTAAGCAGTGTCTTCGAGTGCAATCTGGCACCGCCGCATCTCGTCCATTTAAATGCGTGAAAAAGGTCGCGATATTGGAGTTGCACTATGTACTCTATCGAATCGATAGTTTTCATGGGTTTAAATTGACGAAATGCAGCTCTGCTAGATCGTACATGAGACACAACTGCAAATAAGTTTAAATATATGACGTAAGATTCGCAGAGGCAAAGTGGAACAAGCAAGACCGATGCAATGTATGGTCTTTTGTTTCTGAAATTGTTTTTGATCGTTGGTATTTTTTATTTTTATTTTTTTAAAGTATCAATCATTCTTCTCTCCTCCACAGAGCTGCCGTTTTTTTGTATATTCAATGGCGTTTCTCAATTCACCGGTTATTCCACCGGCCGAGGAAAGATTACATAGTTTAATTTTGTTTATGACAGTAGCGGCTCGTGCAATCTGGCAACAGTGCTATTTTGCCATTTAAACCTGTGCTAAAAGATCGATTATAGGTGAGGCACAGCGCCTCACCAAATAATCGATTATTTTACATAGGTTTAAATGGAGGGAGTTCATTGATGCCACATTGCACGAGCCGCCACTGGTTTATGACTGCAATGCAGTAAAACACTATGATCTGTAGGTTATATTTTCTCAATAGGTGGAATCGCCATCAAATTATCAAAATATCCACAAGTTTTTCCAAGTCAATGACGACTACACCGGTTGAAAAAAGTTTACAGATCAGACAGATCAGAGTATTTTCGTGCTTTAAATAGTCATAAACTGAACTGAACTGTGAAATCTTTTCTCAACCGCGGTATAATCATCGGTGAATGGGTCTGTTGCAAACTTTTGCTACAGCACTATAGAGTGTTCAATCTTACGTAAAATCGCGTGAAAAGTCCTTCAATTGCATCAGACAGTCATAAAATGCAGTATAGAACTCACTAGAGACGTTTAATGAAATCCAAGATGGCGGTAAAATATTGAGCAACCTGTATACATGCACCACGAACATCCAAGGATAGCCAACCTCACAATATCGATCACACCCAATCACAACGTAAATAAACACATAACCTCTGAAGCTGTGAGGTAGTCAACGTTGGCAATCCTTGGATGTTAAAGGTGTATGCATACAGATTGCTCGATATTTTACCGCCATCTTAGATTTTATTAAACGTCTCTCGTGAGTTTATACTCGTATTTCATGACTTTCCGATGCCACCAATGGACTTTTCGGGCGATTTTACGTACGATGAAACAATCTTTATCGTTGTATCAAAAATTTGCAACAGACCCATTGAAACATGCCCCTAATATATACGCAGAACCAGTGGCGTCTCGTGCAATTTGGCAACAATGATTTCCCTTCATTTGATTCTATGTGAAACAATCGATTCGATGGTGAAGCAGCGCTTCACTGGCATTCGATTGTTTTACATTGGATCAAATGGAGGGAAAACATTGATGGCATATTGCACGAGCCGCCATTGCGCAGAACGGCTGCTCTACTCACCCTCCCTCTTTACTGTATCACTAAAGATAATCAAGACTTTATTATAGTACAAATGAAACGAAATTGAAACGATATCGAAGACCTGCTATCAATATTTTTCACCTCCACTTTCTGTCGCGAAGTTATTTTTCGTCCAAATTATAGCAGACCAGCATGGGGTGAATCAGTGGCGTCACGTGCAATCTAGCAACGTTGCAATTTTCCCCTTTTATATCCATGAAAAATATCGATTCGAGAGAGTGCAGCGTGCAACTCCAATAATTCGACCTCCTTCATGCAGAGCTGCCGATTTGCGTAGATTTAATGACATTTTGAAATTCACCGAAGAATCCACCGATTGAGAAAAGATTACAGAGTTTAGTTCAGAGTATGACTGTAACGCACGAAAATACTCTGATCTGCAATCTTTTCTCAATAGGTGGAAACGCCGTTAATTAATTCAAATATACCGGTTGAGAAAAGATAAAAGACGCTAGTATTTTCCTGCATTACAGACATACTCTAAACCAGCGGTTCCCAACCGTTTTTGGTCGCGGACCACCAAACGGTCGCTCGGTGGAGGCCGCGGACCACCAACTTGAAAAAATGAACAATCGATTACCTTTTTTTCTTTTTTTCTTTGACAATTTAGGGAGGAAATAAAAACTAACCTATCCTGCTATTTTAAATACAGCCATCGGTTGGGAACCACTGAGACAATTATTGAACAAAAACAATAATTAAAGACTTGCAATTTTGAAATTAATTTTGAATTTAAAAAACCGAAAAACGAAAACCTCCAAGGAGGAATTTTATAAACTTATAAAAATTTAGGTTATGACTCGTTCAAATGATTACTTAATTTATTTTTTTGCTACATGAAAAAATATCGGTCACAAATTCAACGTTTCCACTTTCGGACGAAAAACAGGGGAAAAATTTGGGAAGGTCTTCGCGGACCACCAAAACTTGGTCCACGGACCACCAGGTGGTCCGCGGACCATCGGTTGGGAACCGCTGCTCTAAACTAAACTCAGTAATCTTTTCTCAACCGGTGGAATCTTCGGTGGATTTCAAAATGTCATTAAATCTTCGCAAATCGGCAGTTCTGGCCTTCATGGCTTTAAATGGACCGAATGCTACGTCTCAGATCGCTCGTGACTCCACTGGGATGAATATAATAAAAGCGAAAATAAAGTTGAAAAAAATCATAGAGTCTTTTTTATTATTCTTCCTCTTTGTAACCCTATGTGACATAGACAATGAGTTGCACTTGCACCTGCAAACATTGGCGTTGCGAAAGGTTATAGATTAAAGAGGCATGCTCGTCTGACTTGGCGCCACGAAGTCAGTAATGCGCAGTTCAAAATCCAGATCCAAGATGGCCGACAAAAGCAGAAAACATTGTGTATACTCTTTCCAGAAAACATCGGGCTATTTTCTGCTTTTCTGGAGAGGGAGCCCAATGTTTTCTGGAAAGGGTATACAATGTTTTCTGCTTTCGTCGGCCATCTTGGATCTGGATTTTGAACTGCGCGCTACTGACTTCGTGGCGCCAAGTCAGATGAGCAAACCTCTTTAATCTATAACCTTGGGCGTTGCGTGCAGTCTCGCGACGCTGACCGCTGTCCATTTAACCGCAAGGCATAGTCGAACTATTAGTCGTCCTTTATTTCGACAGATGTCGGGTTTCGATGTCATCCGAGCGGCATCCTTATTTACAGATTGTGGGCGTGGCTTATTTCAGATGTTGCTGCAAGGTATCAGATGTCGAGCGCGCTAGCGCTCCAAGCGGACATTTAGGCGAAATTCAGTGCTGAGAAGTGGTTGGCCGTAATTTCTAGGGGCGTGATATAAACAAACATCCGTCGGATGACATCCTAATACAAAATCTGACGAAATAAAGGACGACTATGGGGCTGTTGCACACTTTTGCTATTAGAGATTTAATAGTTGATTCTGTTGTAAAAACCTCGAAAAATAATGATGCCAGCACTAAAAACTTACGAAATCCACTCCTAAACTCAATAAACGGTTTTATTTGAGCGAGCGTAATGGTGGCTGAGGGTAGTAATAATAGGAGATTCCCATCTAACAATACTGTAACTCCATCACGAAGTGACCAATAAGAGACGACTTTCATGTGACACCAGTGTCTCTAGGTGTCACTGCATTCATCAGATGTGGACCACTACTCTGGTGACTAATTAGTCTCCGAATCATCCTTGTCAGCAGAGAGAGAGAGAGTGGCGAAATTAAGATGGGAATATCCCATTATTACTGCGCTAAGCTACCATTACATTCGCGCAAATAAAAGCGTTTTCTGAGTTTAGGAGTGGATTTTGGACGTTTTCGGTTCTGCCATTGTTATTTTTGGAGGTATTAACACCAGAATCCACTATTAAATAGCTTATATAGCTAAAGTGTGCAATCGCCCCATTCCCATTTAGGAGTCACAATGGGGATCAAGATCCCCATTGTGTCACTAGGTCCCAGGTCAGTTGGTCAACGGATTTTAGGCCTACAAGAAAATTGACCTACAATATTCGACCTACAATATTTTAGTCTACATTATTTTGCCTACTCTACAATTTGACCAACACAGTTTTTTACCTTATTTAGATTTGGCCTTACATCGATTAGTCAAGTAGGACCTTCATGTTTTTTATCCCAAAGAAACGTAAATTTTAAAGCAGCCTCCTTTTTTCAAGTTATGAACCGTAACTCTCATTCCAATCATAGACTCTTTTCAGAGCGAAAAATATATCAACTGTTACATCATCATAGGTAACCATAGCAAAATGCCGCATCTTATTCTTAAACTGACAGTTTATTAGGTCTTCGTGCTGGCTCAAATCCCACCCCACCACGAGAAAGTATAAAGCGAATTAGGCCACAACTACAACCTGTAGAGTGTAGATCTCATTCCGTACACTACCTGTAGTAAAATTTTTAGGCTAAACAACATGGAGGTCTTACTTGACTAAAATCAACGTAAGGCCAAATGAATATTAGGGAAAAAGCCGTGTGGGTCAAATTGCAGTGTAGGCAAAATAATTTAGACTAAAGTATTGTAGGTGGAATGTTGTAGGTCAAATTTCTTGTAGGCCTAAAATCTGTAGGTCAACTGACCGGGGACCGTGTCACTAGCTGGAAGCGATTGATTAGCTTTTGAGTAAAATCCAGCGGAAAGTACGATGAGCCCATTAAAAACCTTATCAGCATAGGGAGGGTGACGAAATTAAGATAGGAATCTCCCATTGTTACTGCCCTCAGCCACCATTACGCTCGCGCAAATAACAACGTTTATTGGGTTCAGGAGTGAATTTCGGAGGTTTTTAGTGCTCTCATCGTTATTTTTGGAGGATTTTTACACAAGAATCGACGATTAAATCGCTTACAGCAAAAGTGTGCAACAGCCCCATTGAAGGTGCACAGTGCATTCCCTCAAATCGATATTTTACTTGGGTTTAAATGGATGAGATGCAGCGCTGCCAAATTACACGCGACGCTACTCCTTGCAAAATATCGTCGAGTCAACAAGCAATATTTTCAGAATTCCAAGGCCGAGTGAATGAAAACATATGACTATGTCCCAGAGTTCCATCTTACGCAGGCCCTCCTCAGGGTTAGCCGGTTAGACCCATTTTATGCACCCAAACGCACGATCGATTTATTTTGTGCAATAGTAAGGTGATGCGACGTGACCTCCATCTACGAGTAAGCTAACGCCATTGATCATACTGGAGCTGTCACTGAGCAGGAAAATGATTGGATCTACCACTTCATCGACCTCTGGAAAAGAAAGAAAAGAAATACACGTGGAAACCTGATGCCTACACGGAAAAAAAATAACCCGTAGAATTTGCCATATGCATAGCTAATTTTGGAGTCAGCTATCAAGTATGGAAACTTTCACTAAATGATGGAAAAATGTACCAAAAAGTTAACTTAATTTACCATGATGTAAAAGATCAAAGATCAATTTACTCGGACACGACACATTACATCGTGGCGGGACTGGTCGTAATCGATTCCTCGGGTCAATTTACGAAAGAATCAACCGCTAACTCGAAATTTCTTCATCTCAAATTTGAAAAAATCGTAACGGGTACACACTACACATCGTCGAAATTTTGGACGAATATTTTTCTTCGAGACTTTTTGTCTTGAAACGAGTTTAAAAGTGATCATTCTGACTTAGAATCGATTGAGACTGTTTTCGGCGGTATTGGAGCAACCTTTTCCGACAAATCACACTTTTCACGAACTGTAGCGATTTTGGCATCATTCCGAAATGAAGGCGTATTTTTTTCTCTTTATTTGAATCACCATTTACAATCAGCCATTTGTTTGAAATGCGATGAGAAAATTAGTTCACAAATTAAAACACATGAATATTGAATGTAGTACCCTCCATTGAGAAATATGACGGAAAAGATACCCACCATTGAGGGTACTACTTAATTATTAATAAGCACATTTTTTGCGGGTTCTACATCTACAAGTTATTATATCTCATGGGCAGGCCCAGGTGCTTAAATATTTTAAAGTGCCACTATCTAATAAATTTATTGCTAAGTCGTTTGGGTGCTTTTCTAACCCATTTTCATTTTAATACTATATTTTCCAATTTCTCTTCTTAAAAGGCGTAAATATGGGCAGGAAAGAAAGGGGTGGGTACTTAGGGGAAACGATACTGTATTGGTAAAATAGTTACCTGCAAATCTGCCCATTGGAATCCTAGCTTTGGCCGGATCAGCTCTTGTAGGTTCGGACCACCAATTTCGGCCCATCTTAGTCAGTACGATCGTTGGATTCACACAGTTTGCACGAACGTTGTGTTTGCCCAGCTCCAAAGCCATGACTCGAGTTATCCCGTCCAATGCAGCTTTCGTGCCACAGTAGATTGTATGATCCTCATGACCCTTCTGCAATTAGAACATATGGAAGGTACTATGACGTTCAAAAGAAAGTATATCCGGGTCGAAATTTTCACTGTTAAATTTTTCCGTTGTTTTTCATAGAATTTACGATTTTTCAAGACGTATACTTTAAAATGGGCATTCCGCTTATTAGTAAAGTAACGTACGCTTATTATATCGCTTCAGCTTGGCGATTGGAGTCGATCTATCTCAAGGGTTTTCATATCTTTTGCATCTGAGGCTCTTTCACTCATACATATCAACTCTTGACTCATATAAACATGGGCAAAAAGGTGATGTCACCAAAACCCCCCTGTGACCCCTCTATCGTTTCAGCTTGGCGAATGGAGTCGATTGCCCTCATGGGTTTTCATATCTTTTGCATCTGAGGCTCTTTCACTCATGCATGTCAACTCATGGCTCTTAAACATGGGCAAAAAGGTGATGTCACCAAAACACCCCTTGCGACCCCTCTATCGCTTCAGCTTGGCGAATGGAGTCGATCGCCCTCAAGGGTTTTCATATCTTTTGCATCTGAGGCTCTTCCACTCATACATGTAAACTCATGACTCTTAAACATGGGCAAAAAGGTGATGTCACCAAAACCACCCTTGTGACCCCTCTATCGCTTCAGCTTGGCGAATGGAGTCGATCGCCCTCAAGGGTTTTCATATCTTTTGCATCTGAGGTTCTTTCACTCTTGCACATCAACTCTTGACTCATATGAACATGGGCAAAAATGTGATGGCACCAAAACCCCACTTGTGACCCCAGTATAGTCCCCAGTTGTGTAGTACAGTCATACACTGAATTGAACTGCGTAATCTTTTCTAAAACCGTTGGAATCATCGGTAAATTATAAAATGCCACACTTACCATCGATGACTGGGATGAGACGTTGACAATGCTCCCTTGCCTACGCTCCACCATGCCTCTGGCCACTAATTGGGTCACATTTATTGCAGCTTTTACGTTTACATTGAATGACCTGTATCAGAATCATGATTCAACGATATAGTTTGAAAAAAAAAGAGAAAAAAAAATATGGCGGTGGTGGAAAGTGAAAACCGATGAAAGGTTTCAGTTTACCTACTGAGAGAAATCACTTCTTTAAAAACAAGGAAGCACGTTTACTTTTGTGGCAATTTTCCTTAGGGGCGTGCCGTGGTTCCCAGAGAGGGGAGGGGGGGGGGCAAGAATGCAATCTTGCCGTCCTCCGCGAACAAAATTATAAATTTGATTACCTTTTTAAGTTTTGTTTTTGCTTTTACACGTTGATTTTGCCGCCCTCCGTAATTCAATTTGAAATTTGATAATTTTTTTTTTTGTGCCACCCGGGGCGAGGGTACCCAGTACCCACATGTCCCCCCTCGACACGCCCCTGGTTTTCCTTGTGCGAAGTAAACTTCTGATTGCATGAAGGAAAATCTTTGTCACAACAAAGAATCTTTTACTTGTAGCAGCAGACATTTTCTTTCCGTGGTAAAATTGTTCCATGAATTTACGTGACTGAAATTCTTTGGGCATTATTTCCGTGGACAATTCTCATTTTTCCATAAAATTATATGATACATCTTATGGAATCCCATGAATGGCCCACGGAACTCCATGAAATGTTATGGAAAAATAATAATTGCCCGCGGAAATGATGCCCACGGAATTTTGGTCATGAGAATTCATGGAACACTTTTACCAGGGTTGGGTTAAAAAAAAATTCCCCCTTAGTCAAAATTTCACTGTGCAGTTTCTTTAACACAAACGAAATATACCTTGGATTAAAAAAAATTATTCTTTCAGTGATATGTAACCACAAGTGTCCGCCTCCATCAAGAAATTAGAGAGGGAGATTCTTAAACTAGATTTGGGCAAATGGGGTTCGACTCGAGTACCGAGGGTAAACTGCCGAGCTCTTTTAATGAGCATTCGATATGACTCTCAAAGCACGTTTTGCACCCAGGATTCGGAAAGTTTTCAAACCGTTTTTAAAGATTGATCCGGAACCGTCATTTTCAAAAATCAAGGATTACCTTGTTTAAAACCCTTCACTGCATAGTGTGACACCATTTTTCATTATACATCTTTTCTACAATAAAACAATCAATTTTACTAGGATTCATTGATCAAGGGATGGTCAAAGAAAGTAAAGAGAAGTCAAAAACCAGGAAAATTTTCTTAAAAACCAATGTCCCCATAAGGTATGTAAAAAAAACGACATAAGAGAAACAGGCATTAAATTCTTTAACAAACTCCCTGAAGGCCTAAAAATAGCATTATTAGACTCAGGAAACAGAGTCTTCTTGAAAAATCTCAAGCAGTTTTTCATCGAACATGCATTTTACCACGTCAAGGAATATTTTGAATCTTAAAACTTGCAATATATGTTATCCTTAATTAATCTATTTACTATGATCATGTTAACTCTTTGTTTTTGTTGTATTGCGTAATATTTACTTTATTTCTGGAATGACTTGTACCAAGCCTTTTCTAAGGCTAAACTGTACCAGATAAATAAAATAAAAATAAAAAAAATAAATAAAAATAAAAAACACCGGTGTAAAATGATGTAAAAAGCTCTATATCAGACATTATTATGTAAATTTTGACTTATTTCACCACTATTATCTACTATCTACTATTATCACCATTGTTACATTATAAGAAAATATAAAAACGGACTCAAAAATTTTCCAAAAGACTACCAGCATTATTATAATACATTTATTAATGGAAATCATGGTGGGGGAAAATTTTGGCCCCGTATCCAATTCAACCCCAATTTCTTTATATTCACTAAGATTTTGGCATTTGCTCTTCAAAAAATCCAATCAAAATAAAATTTTTTTTATTGTTTTGAAATTTTTCAATTTTTTTTCTTTTCTCGCTATTTCTTATGGTGTTATAGCACGTCTTAAAAACGAGTAAAACATAGGAAAATGAGAATTTCCTCCGCAACTGTCCAATGGGGCAGTTGCAAGGGTCTAAAATTTCGTGTTTTCTACAATGAAAATGATAGTACTTGATAAGCTGAAAACAATGGTGCCTTTGGTTTTTTTTCTAAGTGTCTCGGTTTTGGAGATACAATCGTATAAAGTTGCACAAAATCGTGGGTGTAGTGACGTCACTACGCGGAATTCCCATTTAAAACAATGTATTTTGGGCATAAATCTCATCTCCGTAACAGTGGGATTTCATTAGAAACCAAAGGCATCTTTTTTCTCAGCTCATCTAGTACTTTCATTTTCTCTATAAAAAACTGAACATTTCAGACCCTTGCAACTGCCCCATTATTTTTTGTACTATTTTCCCCCATATATTTGACCACCTAGTGAATTGAAAAATCGATTTTAGGTTGAAAAAATAATAAAAAAAAAAAAAATACCAAGCAGTGAAGGGTATTTAAATCCTTCTTATATAAGAGCATGCTGACCTGTCAAAATCGTCCTCTGTAATATCGAAGAATGAATTAATTTTAGCAACAGCAGCATTGTTGACTAAACCATCAATCCTTCCGATGTCAGCCAAAACTCGTCTGGTTTCTGACCAACTGTCCAAATCCACTTGAACAGGACGAATGGCTGCGTTTTCCTTGACCAATTCTTCGAGCGGCCCCTTAGAGCGGGACAGTGCAATTACGGTTGCACCACATTTTGCCAACTTCAAGCACAGACCTCGTCCGATACCTGTTCTCAAAACAGAGTATGAGAAAGTTACTTTCTATAGTGGGGCTCTTGTAAACTTTTGCTGTGGGGGATTTAAGAGTTGACTCTCGTATAAAAACCTGTAAAAATTACTATGATGGTATACTAAACAGTCACAAAATTCACGCTCAGAGGCGGGCTCAATGGCGGAACTACGCAGGTATCATGGGAGATTCCTATCTAAATTTGTGACCTAGTAGCTCTGTGTTTCCGTAGAGAAATTGACATGATAGACAGGAATCTCTCGTAATACCTGCGTTGAGCCGCCATTACAAACTTGCCGTTACAGCAGTTATGTGAGTTTATTACTGAATTTTAGACTTTCTCAGGGTAGTTTTTGTGAGTTTCGCTGGTTTTTACATCACACTGGACTAATAATTTATTCACTGCAAAACTGTGAAAGAACCCCATTACGTCAAAAACTGGTAAAAGCAACGGAATTATTTTGTAGCTTACTCATTGTGCAAGGGTCTGAAATGTTGTTTTTTTTATAAAGAAAATAAATTAAGTATACTTGATGACCTGTGAACAAAAATGCCTAGTGGTTTCTATAACTAAGTCGTAAAGTCTGTTCCAGAGATGAGATTTTCGCCCAAAATACATTGTTTTTAAATGGGAATTCCGCGTAGAGACGTCACTACGCACACGATTTTTTTACAAATTTCCACGGCGTGTGTATCTCCGAAACCGTGACATTTATGAAAGAACCAAAGCGATCATTGTTCTTAGCTCATCAAGTACTATATTTTCTTTATAAAAAAACACACAATTTCAGACCCTTGCAACTGCCCCATTACACACGCGCTCCGGTTCAAGTAAAGATTACATTCGTGTTTTTTGAAACTTAGTGGCGTCGCGTGCCATCTGGCAACAATGTGACTCCTCCATTTAAACTCCTTAAAAATATCAAATTTTCCTTGTGCACTGAGCACCTCCTGAATCCGACCTTTTACATGAGTTTAAATGGGTAGAATGCAGTGTTGCCAAATGGGGCTATTGCACACTTTTTCTATAAGCGATTTAATAGTCGATTATGGCGTAAAAACCTCAAAAAATAACGATGGTGGCACTAAAAACCTCCAAAATCCACTCCTAAACTCAATAAACGCAGTTATTTGCACGAGCGTAATGGTGGCCGAAGGCACTAACAATGGGAGATTCCTATCTTAATTTCGTCACTCTTTCTATGTTGACAAGGATGATTCACAGAGTAGTTAGTCATCAGAGTGATGATCCACATCCGATGAATGGTGCCGCAACACCTAGTGACACCGGTGTCAAATGAAAGTAGTCTCTTATCGGTCACTTCTTGATGGAGTTTCAGGATTGTTAGATGGGAATCTCATATTGTTAGTGCCTTCGGCCACCATTACGCTCGCGCAAATAACTGCGTTTATTGAGTTTAGGAGTGGATTTTGGAAGTTTTTAGTACCGCCATCGTTATTTTTTGAGGTTTTTACGCCATAATCGACTATTAAATCGCTTATAGCCAAAGTGTGCAATAGCCCCATTGCACGCGACGCCACTGTTTAAACTGTAAGGCCGAAGACTCAAACACTTGATGAGGAAGGAAAATACGGAATTAAGCTCTTGAAAACATTTGCAGCAGGTGATTGAAGAGTTGATTCTTGCATAAAATTAGTAAAATGACGATGAGTACACTAAAAAATCATAAAATTCACTTACAGAATCGCACAGCTCTCTATTCTTTGACTTATAGAACTTTTAACTTTATTCATCAAAAACAGTGGTATGACCTTCTCGATGCTTTCATGTTGAAAAGGAATAGGGACGTTCTCTTAATAACTAAGCGTAAAAATTATTGAAATTTACCTTGTCCGGCTCCGGTCACTAAAATAGTTTTCCCTTCAAAATTGAATTCCATTACTGCTGTCTAGCGATCTAGGTATGGAAAAATAATCGTTTGTCTAAATTTATACAGAGCAAGGAGAAAATCAAGATATGGTAGTTCATTTGCGGATATAAGGGGGGGAGTTAAAGAGGGCGGACCCCCCCCCTCCGTTTGGTTAAAAAGGGGGAAAAGAGAGGGAGGAAGGAGGAACGAAGAGGAGAAAAAAGGAAAGGGCAAATATCTCCCCCCCCCCGATCGCGAGGGCTGCAAGGAAAAAAAAATAATTGGTAAGATTTACCACCATGATGGTTGATTTTGGCACTCGCAAAACAAGATGGTAACCTTCATCAGACGTCAGGTTATAAATGGAATATACATCACGCAACTTTAATCTCAAATACATGCTTGTTCAACTACAATCTCCTGTTAAATTCAACCCGCAGTCTGTTACAAATAGTCGACAATATTTCGTGGCAGGTGCCAAAATCAATAATCATCGTGATGGTTAAGCTGACCAAACAATTTTTTTCCGTGTGGAACCGCCAATGCGGTGGGTTGAAAAATGGGCGGATCCAGCAATTTGACAACCACGAATCCATCCCATTTGAACATATGAGAAATAATCGATACTTAAGCGGGGCCATGGCCCTGTTACTAATCGATTGTTTCTCATACATTCAAATGGGAATAATACACAATTGCCAGATTGCTGGATCCGCCATTGGGAATTTCGAGGGGGAAATTTCATAAGCATTACCATCGCCCAAATAGTAGAGCCTGGGTAAACAGAGCGAACTTTGGTTCACTTCTATGAGTATAGGAGTTCGTTCCGCAAACGAAAAGATCGAAATGTAACCAAGATTTTGGACCAGATTAATCCAACTGTGTCAACTTCAAAGGACTACAGTGAACAGAGAAACAATAGTGTAGGTACTAGCAAACGCAAAACTTTTGACAGTCAAGAGTTCATACGGAGCGTGGAAGGTTGCTTTGATTAGGTACGAACGAGGATTCGCCACTTATCTCGAATGGAGCTGTTGCAAACTTTTGCTATAGGCTTATTAATAGTTGATAATGGGGTAATACCCAGTAAAAATAACGATTAGCGCACTAAAAAATCACGAAATCCACTCCTAAACTCACAAAATGCTTTTAAATTCGAGACCGCAATGGCGGCCGAGGCCGCGGTTTTCTTATGGCAATTGTATGCTTCTTCTTCTTCTTGTGTGGTGTTGCGAGAACACCTCGTGTAGATGGCGCTGATTGAAGATAGGGAACCCCAATGAAAACCGCGGCCCCGGCCGCCATTACGGTCTCCTGTTTACAAGAATTTTGTGAGTTTAGGAGTGGATTTCGTGATTTTTTAGTACGCTAATCGTCATTTTTACTGGGTATTACCCCTTTTTCAACTGTTAATAAGCCTGTAGCAAAAGTTTGCAACAGCTCCATTCTTGACTGTCAATACTTTAGCATTTGATAGTACTAAAGCAAATAAATAAGAACATTTTAATTGGGGATTGGGCACAGTTCCGGTTAGGTTACTTGGGGTCTATAGAATAAGCTAGCTCCTTCTATGGGGCAGTTGCAAGGGTCTAAAATGTTGTGTTTTTTATAAAGAAAATGAAAAAACTCCTACTGAGGACAAAGATGCCTGTGGTTTCTTATTAAGTCTCATTATTCAGGAGATGAGATTTTAGCCAAAAAAACATGGTTTTAAATGGGAATTCCGCGTAGTGACGTCACTATGCACACGATTGTGTTAAAATTTTAGACGTGTGTATCTCCAAAACCGGGAAATTTCGGAGAAAACCAAAGGCACCATTGTTCTCAGTTCACCAAGTACTATCAATTTATTTATAACAAACACACAATTTCAGATCCTTGTAACTGTCTTATTTTTGGGATAGACAAAATAAACACCGCGGAGTACGATTATTTCACTACCCACTGTAATTGAGCGAGTTAAAGCTTTGATTTTTTTCTGGTAATCTGAAACTGGTACTAAATGGGTTAACCAGTCTTAATTTATTTGTTAGACTTAAAAATCGTCCTTTGAGTCTAAAAGATTGTTGCTCAATATTTGTCAGTTACGTTTTGAAGGTAATGGGGCTCTTGCAAACTTTTACTTTGGAGGATTGAAGAGTTGAATATTGCATAAAAACCTGTAAAAATGACAATGAGTACGCACTAAAAAAGTATACGAAATTCACTCTCAGAATCGGGCTTGCGGGAGAGACGCAGGTATCATGGGAGATTCCTATCTAAATTGAGACATATCTCTGTGTTTCTGAAGAGAAAGTGACATAATACACGGAAAAAAACTACGGTGAAAATAACCATACGGATACCTGATTTTGGCACCTGCTAGATGTTATGGTAATGTTAACCAGAAGTGTACTATGTTTTGACTAGGTACTAGGTGATGTTACCTGATGGCATGTCGAATTTACTCAAAGTATCGGTAAATGTACCATACTTCTGGTCAAGTTTACCATGACATCTAGCAGGTGCCAAAATCAGGTATGGGAGCGTTCTAGAATTCTCCAAGTAGCTTCCCCGCTAAACCGCTAAATTACCAAGTCGTTCTTTTATTCTCCGATTTCGTTTCTGATAACCCGGGGAAGCTCATCGGAGCGTTCTTGAACTCCGATGAAGTTCATCAGAACTCTTCCCCGGAGTACACCGGCTTTACCGGAGTTCTAACTCCGGTAAAGCCGATGAAAACTAACCTCCAAGAAGTAAACAACCTATTTTCATGTGTTCTTATGGGTGTTTTGGAGGTTATTGAAATGTAAACAGACATTTTTAGCAATAACACGCTGCGCCTGTGATCGTTCTTGAATTCATCGGAGAACCGATGAGCTTCATCAAAACATTATCGGCTTTACCGTAAACACTCCCCGGAAATTCTGATGCACTTTCCCGGTTTACCGGATCGGAGAATTCTAGAACGCTCCCTATCCGTATGGTTATTTTCACTAATCTTTTTTTCCGTGTAGACAGGAATCTCCCAAGATACCTGCGTTGAATCGCCATTACGATCTTGCCGTTATAGCATTTATGAGAGTTTTTTACTGAATTTTAGACTTTTTCAGTGTGATTTTCGTGACTTTCGCTGGTTTTTACATCAGATTGGACTATTCATTTGCTCACATCAAAAGTTTGCAAGAGCCCAGTTTTGTCACTATTTAAAATTATTCCATCCCATATTCACTGCCAATAAAGATAATATCATACAAATTTAAATTTTTACATTCGGAGATTTTGTGTGAGCATGGTCACGAATTCGTAACTCACCTTCGTAGGTAGGTATCAAGAACCGTAACCGTCACAAAATTCTGAAGAGTAAGTCGAAAAGTTTGGAAGAGTAAATGCACCTTACAACTGAATGTTCAAACGGAGTAAACTCAAGTGATGGCTCGTGCACTTTCACAACAATGTTTTTCCTCCTTATGATTCTATGTAAAGCAGTCAATGGGTCTGTTGCACACTTCGGCTACAGCGTTTTAAAGTATCAATTCGTATGTAAAAAACCGAGAAAATAACAATGGCAGCATCAGAAAACACTGAAATTTAGTATTAAACTCACAAACTGCGGAAAACACTAGACACTATTCACCCCTGTATTTTTCCACCACGTGCACGATATTTCCCGAAATTAGCGCGGCACATTCAAATAATCACGGCCGACTGTCATCACAGCTGACTTCATAAACAAATAAACAGAAAACACTGACGGAATCTGTTCGAATTCTTACGTTTCAATGTCCTCAATTCCTCACAAAAGGTTGTGAGAGGTACGGAGACCGATATTTGCGTCGAAAACTTATCAAAATGAAACAATAACACACAGGAGTTCCAAGCATGATTCCAACTTCGATCATCATACTTGGAACTCCTGTGTGTTATTGTTTCATTTTGATAAGTTTTCGACACAAATATCTGTCTCCGTACCTCTCACAACCTTTTGTGAGGAATTGAGGACATTGAAACGTAAAAATTCGAACAGATGCCGTCAGTGTTTACGGTTTATTTGTTTACGAAGTCAGCTGTGATGACAATCGGCCGTGATTATTTGAATGTGCCGCGCTAATTTCGCGAAATATGGTGCACGTGGTGGAAAGATACAGGGGTGAATAGTGTCTAGTGTTTTTCGTACTTTGTGAGTTTAATACTGAATTTCAGTGTTTTCTGATGCGGCCATTGTTATTTTCTCGGCTTTTTACATAATTGATACTTTAAAACGCTGTAGCCGAAGTGTGCAACAGACCCATTCGGGAGAGTAAAGCAGCTCTTCACCAACAATCCATTCTTTGATATACATGTAGATTCCAATGGAGGAAAAAAATCGTTGTCAAATCTCACGAGCCGCCACCGGTAAACTCCAAAAAAATTGAAAATGATTTACTTTGAATATGCTTAGTAATGAATAAGTGATTAATTGTATTAACCCTCTATGGCATGGTGTTACCCATAAGTAACATGGGTTATTTTAATTTCTAAAAACTCAAGATATGTGGTGCTATTCATTCTGCATGTTGTTACCTACATATGTAACAATATGGCCGATAAGAAGGGGGGGAAATTATGATCCAATGCTCCGGTAATGCCAACAAGAGCAAAAAAAAACCCGATTTTCCCCCCGAAATCGGAGGAAAAAAATTTAATTCATGCCATAGAGGGTTGATTAAATATGTATACATATTTGACCTGAACCATAGCTGTAAGGCTCAAGTGTATACAAATGAAAATGTATAGATAAATAAATAAATAAATAAATAGATAGATAAATAAATAAATAAATAAATAAATAAAATAAATATCGTAGGTCAAGACGCACCAAAGAGATGAACGAGAATTCGGAGAGCGATCGGAAGTGTGTCGAAGAGTGATGAAGAGTATAGATGCACCTTACAACTAAATGTTCGAACAGAGTAAACTCCAAAAACATCGAAAACGATTTATTTTGAATATGCTCTATTCTATTTTCAAAATGAGTGACTTCAATTTACATTTGGACGAACGACTCATGAAACAACAGATGCACTCCTCGGAAAAAATCTTGGTGAGCCCTAAAGACCGTTTTTGGTCGGAAGAGCGCAACTGACTTTATAAGGGACCCTCCTAGAGATCTCTTTAATTGCGACTCAAATAATTACTGAAAAGTACCCGAGATTTTAAAATTAGACTCATGAGTAAATGAGGTGCAACAGTTTCCTAATTGACCTATTTAGTGCGACGTCACAAAAATAGGTAATTGGGTCGAAACAAATGTCCTGTCTGACCGTCTTACATGGTTTCTCGAAAAAAAAAAATGTGATCCAAATGAAATTCAAATTAACGATAAATTTATGACGTCTACTTTGATGTCATGGAAAAATTGTCTAAAACTACGTTGTCAGTGAGAAAAGGCAAAAAACAACATACTCCATAACACATCATGTTCCACATACTTTTGTCATACTCCACACACATCATGTTCTAATTGGACATTCTAACAATCTGACGAGTTTCTATATTAAATTACATATTACTTTCTAAAAAAAGTACATCACACAGTTAACGGCAAATACCCCTACAGTAAACCACCTGTTTTTATGGAGTCACAGTGGACCTAAAATATGGTTAGGTGCGGCACAAGCTTCTCGGGCCGCTGCTGTGGGAGATCATATATTATACCCTTTGTATTCATGAAACTCAGCGTTTTTATTTTTTGCACGGCTGTTTTTATTTTGTACCTTCGTCCCATTGAGGGTTTTTGCTGAATTTAAGATCACGGAAGCTCTACACTGCAAAAAGAGGAAGTGTAAAACCTACCTTTTGATGGTTCCTATATTGTGTGGCGATTTAGATGGTTAAAAAAGGAACCATCAAACTGCGAATTTTTACTTTTTGATTGCAATTATCAACCGCGAGACGATAACAAACACCAAAATAAATGTACCGTATTTTAAGGGGGTACCCAGGTCAAAATAATTTTCTCCCCCCTATTGATTCTACCACCCCCAAAATGCTTTAGGTGTCAAGGTACACATTCAAACCCATCGCAATTTTTTTTTTTGATGCGCTGGTTGCATACTTACCCCTGATATGGTTAAATAATGTCTAAAAATATGCTTTTACTGGAACAATCAGATCTCAAGTTGTAGGCATTCAATTTACTTCTACACAGGCTCAAATTAAAGGTGAGAGTTAGTTCTATGAGCTCACAGAGAGAAAGAGAGAGATAACAATGATCTAATATTTTTTTATAGCTTTTATAAAACTCAATAAAATTTGCCAATAAATATTTATGTTTCAACTGACTTGACCACTCAATTATTACAAACACCTAAAAAATGGCTCTGTAGGCCCATAGTGCAAAAAAGTCTGATTTTTTTAAAAAAAAACCCTGAAGTCTCTACCTATTATAGATCTCGAGATATGACTGTTCCAAGATGCAAAAGTCATCGAAAAAAACCGTAGGAATAAAAATATTGTAGGAACTATCCAATTTCAAAAAATGTTTAAAAACATTTCAGATTAAGTTGAGAAAAAAATAAATACATGGCCTTAACCAGGAGAATCTCGTCTACAAAATAGGTTAAAAAAAGTCAAATTTTTCGAAAATTTGACCTGGGTACCCCCTTAAGATCACCGAAGCTCCACACTGCAAAAAGAGGGAGTGTAAAACTTACCTTTTGATGGTTCCTATATTGTGTGGCGATTTAAATGGTTAAAAAAGGAGCAATCAAAACTGTGAATTTTTACTTTTTGATTGCAATTATCAACCGCGAGATTATAACAAATACCAAAATGTCCCGTATTTTAACTACCATGCTGTAAAAACTTACCATATTCATTAATTGCTGCACATTCCAGGAATCACCTAAGATTTACATTTACTCATCTCTTTTTTCAGCGTGTTTCTCACTCTTGCGAGTATTAAGTTACTGTTCATAACCTGCGGGCCGATCCTTGAAATTCACGACTTTTGGGTTGACTGGATAAGAATGGAAAACGGTGATTGGTGGAGACGAGTCACGTGGTTGCCCAGTCTAATCAAAATACGGAATGGATTAGATAATTTAACAGGCAGTCTTGGAGTACCCGATAACTTATCTAATCCATTCCGTATTTTGATTAGACTGGGCAACCACGTGACTCGTCTCCACCAATCACCGTTTTCCATTCTTATCCAGTCTACCCAAAAGTCGTGAATTTCAAGGATCGGCCCGCTGAGCATATGCTTTCAAAGAAATTATACCCTGATTCACTGTAAAAAAAAAAAAAAAAAAAAAAAAAAAAAAAAAAAAAAAAAAAAAAAAAAAGACATTAAAAATGTATCATAAATGCGCTAGACACATGTATTTTAAATGAAGGTCTAAAAGACCCGCGATTGGCAAATTGGTATAAAAAATCTTGTCTGGCAGACTGAAGTAAATTAATCTTTTATACTATGCAATGCTGCTAACTGCGTAAATATTCTCGAATAAAAAACTGTTTCGATCTAATGTGAGACGTCAGGGATATGACATTTGCATAAGTCACTTGTAGCCCGAGTGGAAATGCCTGTCAAACCAATCAAGAGTAGAAATGTCGCTAAAATTAGAACACGAGGATTAGGAGGATGAAATGTCGATGAAAATTGGAGCACAAACATTCATACTTTGTAAGCTGGTTACATTTCCAACTCATTTTAAGCCACCGCAACCATGGTTTGCATCAGAAGAATTACTCTTGTTCTTTTTTCTTGTGCACTGTTAGTCGAACATTCGAACAAAGTTCGTTCGATGACTCAAGACCCAGAACAGCTTATGGTAAGTAGTGTTGACGATAACCAGCGGCGGCTCGTGCAATCTGGCAACAATGGATTTCCTCCATTTAAAACTGTGGAAAATAATCGATTACTTGGTGAGGCGTAGCGCCTCACCTAGTATCGATCTTTTTGCATACGTTTTAATAACAATAGTACACGGTTGTCAGATCGCACGAGCCGCCACTGACGATAACAGTCTATAAATTTTGTCCAAACCTACGAGCTATACCGAAAAAGAAAGCCATACATGTTACAAGTCCAATCTCAAAGTATGACAGCCTGGGCGATCTGACTCTAGTTTGTTTGCCTTACTTTTTTTTTTTTTTAACCTTAAATCAAAAATTGTAAATATAATTCAGTGGAAAATGGTTTTAAAAGTGCAAGTGTTTCAGAGTGGCTACTTTCCAGAAGAAACAGTCATATCGATTATCGTATCCAGAAAGCCACACACGGAGAAAAAAAAAATCTGGTATAATTTACCATCATGATAGCTGATTTTGACCTCAACAAAAATGATCGTAAATTTTACCAAATTTTTTGTTACCCTTTCCATCATTCTGGTGAAATTTACCATCATTTTTGCAGAGGTCAAAATCAGCTATCATGATGGTAAATTATACCAGTATTTTTTCTCCGTGCATTAAAACACTTGCTCTTTCGTTTATAACCAGATTCAAATGTATTTGTCACATTTTTTTCTTCTTTTTTTTTTAAATTTTAAGGTTGAAAAAAAGTGAGGAAAACAAACCGAGCCGGCCTGTGTAATGTCCATAAGACATTTTCATCATGCATGAGCACCTTCTTGAAGTTTCTATATCACGTCCTAAAAATCCTCTCTATCACTATAGCTCGTTCATCCAAACACGTTTATTCAGTTTTCAAGTCAATTCCAAAAATTGTTGATGCTCTCAAAGTTATTTTCTAACAATTAAATGCTATCCATATAAATAAGAAAATTTTCATGAGCCCCAGCAATTTTAAGTTTATTCCCTTATTATTGAGTCAAAACTAAATGTCACTTTTTCATAAACTAGGGCTTGCCGAGTTCTTTCCGCATCAATACCATAGGTCAGAGCTGCCGATTTGCGTAGATTTAATGGCATTTTGAAATTCACCGAAGATTCCACCGGTTGAGAAAAGCCTACAAAGTTTAGTTCAGTGTGTGACCGTAATGCACGAAAATACTCTGATCTGTAATCTTTTCTCAGTCGGTGGAAACGCCGTTAATTATAATTAAAATATCCGCAAGTTTTCAAAGTTATCGACAACTCTATCGGTTGAGAAAATATAAAAGACACGCATTTATTTTCGTGCATTACAAACATACACTGAACTAAACTCTGTAATCTTTTCTCAACAGGTGGAATCTTCGATGAATATCAACATGCCATTAAATCTACGCAAATTGGCAGCTCTGCCATAGGTGTTACTGGGCTTTTTTCTACGGTTTAACCCTTTCAAACCTGAAAATACTTTTGTCTAGGAACGGAAATTTGGCCATCATTGCTGATCTGGGCACAATTTTCTCAAATGAATCGATATGCGTACACGGAAAAAAAAGATTAGTGAAATTAACCATACGATAGCTGATTTTGGCACCTGCTAGATGTTATGGTAAACTTGACCAGAAGTATGGTACATTTACCGATACTTTGAGTAAATTCGACATGCAATCAGGTAACATCACCTAGTACCTAGTCAAAACATAGTATACTTTTGGTTAACATTGCCATAACATCTAGCAGGTGCCAAAATCAGCTATCGTATGGTTAATTTCACCGTAGTTTTTTTTCCGTGTATCATATTGTTACTTTCTCCATAAGATTCTATGTTATTCAGATGTAAATACATTAAATTGTACACCAGGTATGAAAGGGGTGAGCTGAAGCGCAGTGAATCCAGTCGGAAATCTGGTAAAATGGCGAATGGGGCTGATGCACACTTTTGCTGTAAGCAATTTAAAGGTCGATTCAGACGCAAAAAGCTGCCAAAATAGCGATGGTATTTTTTTTTTTGTAGCACTAAAAAATCACGAAATTCACTCCGAAACTCATTAATGCATTTTAATGCGTGAGCTTGATGGCGGAGCGCAGACACTGTAATAATGGGAGATTCCCATCTCAATTTCGTCACTTTTTCTATGCTGACAAGGAAGATTCACAGAGTAATAATTAGAAACGAGAGTAGTGATTTACATTTTACATCGGATCAATGGTACCGTGACACCTGGTGACCCGGGTGTCAGAGGAAAGTCGTCTCTTATTGCTCACCTCTTGATTCTGTGACAGTACTATAGACCTGTTTAGTGATGACGTCACGATCGAAATTGGTTCCAAACCAATGCTCTATCTCGCTCACTCTCGTGGATATTTACCCATAAGAAATCAGATCCAAATTTCCGAATGCAAATTCATGCTGGTTAACAACCAGTTTTCTCAAATTTTATTGCACCATTTGATTCCACGTACCTTAAAGTATCTTTTCACTCCGACATAATGGGGCAGTTGCAAGGGTCTAAAATTTCGTGTTTTCTACAATGAAAATGATAGTACTCGATAAGCTGAAAACAATGGTGCATTTTGGTTTTTTTCTAAGTGTCTCGGCTTTGGAGATACAATCGTATAAAGTTGCAAAAAATCGTGGGTGTAGTGACGTCACTACGCGGGATTCCCATTTAAAACAATGTATTTTGGGCATAAATCTCATCTCCGTAACAGTGGGATTTAATTAGAAACCAAAGGCATCTTTTTTCTCAGCTCATCTAGTACTTTCATTTTCTCTATAAAAAACTGGACATTTCAGACCCTTGCAACTGCCCCATTCCTGAAACATCACCAGTAAATTTACTATCACAGTTATACCGAGAGTTGTTGTATGTTTATTCTTTGTCTTACTCACAGTTTCTTATGGGCGTATCAACGCCATGACACGCAATCATCCTAACCTCTCTTCGTATCGAATATTGTTCGAGGTATAACACGTGGTGTGATGGAGCCGATGAGCATATACCCTAGAATTCTGTGCCCAATAGAAACTGTAAGTGGGACAAAGAGAAAAGATTGGACTTTCTCCGAAACAACTGCGTGATTGTAAATTAATGCGCAATGTTTCACTGTTGTTGTTGTTGTAGCGTATTTACATTTTAAAGTACGTGGAATCTGATGATGTGATAAAATCCGAGAAAACTTGTGGTTTACTGTTACGAATTTGCATTTGAAAATGGGTCTGTTGCAAACTTTTGCTACAACGATAAAGATTGTTTCATCGTATGTAAAATTGCCCGAAAAGTCTATTGGTGGCATCAGAAAGTCATGAAATGCGATAACAAACTCACAAGAGACGTAAAATGAAATCCAAGATGGCGGTAAAATATCGAGCAATCTGTATGCATACACCTTTAACATCCAAGGATTGCCAACGTTGACAACCTCACAGCTTCAGAGGTTATGTGTTTATTTACGTTGTGATTGGGTGCGATCGAGATTGTGAGGTTGGCTATCCTTGGATGTTCGTGGTGCGTGTATACAGGTTGCTCAATATTTTACCGCCATCTTGGATTTCATTAAACGTCTCTTGTGAGTTTTATACTGCATTTTATGACTTTCTGGTGCCACCAATGGACTTTTCACGCGATTTTACGTGAGATTGAACACTCTATAGCGCTGTAGCAAAAGTTTGCAACAGACCCATTTGGATCTTGTTTCGTATGGGAAAACCCACGAGAGCGAGTGAGATGGAGCATTTGTTTGGAACTAATTTTTTTCGTGACGTCACACTGAACAGGTCTATTACAAATGGAAATCTCCCATTATTAGTGCAATACGCTGCCACCACGAAAAAAAAAGGATTGCCGTATAAAAGCATTTGGTGTGTTTAGGAGTGTATTTCGTGAGTCTTTTAGTGCCCACAATCGGCCAACTATGAATCGTTTCTATTCCAGATTTTGGCCAACTAGGTATTTTTTGGGTCAAAAATTTTGTTTAAGCCAACTCAGTATCATTCTTAGTTTCTGATGTTTCATCAGTGGCGTAGCCAGGAATTTTTCCGGGGGGTGTTTGGGGTCCGAAAATTGTCAAGGGGGGTCCAAAGATACTACATAAGCAAAATTTGTCTGAAAACGCAAAAAATTACCTTTTTTAGGGCAAATTCTGATGTCAAGGAGGGTGGGGGCAGACCCCCTAGCCCCCCCCCCCCTCTTCCCCGGCTACGCCAATGAGTCCCATTCATAAAGAAATTAATCCATTTGTGTCAATGGGACAGTTGCTAGGGTTTGAAATGTTGTTTTTTTATAAAGAAAATGAAAGTACTTAATGAGCAGAGAACAAAGATGATTTTGGTTCCTAATTAACAAGGGGAGGCTCAGAAGTCGCCGCCTCTGATTTTGAAAACAATTGCACGAAAATGTAGCTAAATTAAAACTATTAGACCCGTGTTTCTCACTTTTTGCCAATGGGCCTTCATAAAGCGTCAGGAATTTTTTGAAAGTTGCCGAAATTCACGTAAATATTCGGAACACTCTCCGCTTGGGTTTTTACGTGAATTTCGGCAACTTTCAAAAAATTCCTGACGCTTTAGGAAGGCCCATTGGCAAAAAGTGAGAAACACGGGTCTAATAGTTTTACTTTAGCTACATTTTCGTGCAATTGTTTTCAAAATCGGAGGCGGCGACTTCTGAGCCTCCCCTTGTAAGTTCCAATATTCCGGAGATGAAATGTTGGCCCAAAACACACTATTTCAAATGGGAAATTCGCGTTGTGACTTCACTACACACCTGATTTTTTTTAACTTTACGAGCGTGTATCTCCAAAACCGGGCAGGGACGTCATTTCAAGTTCGGCTTGGGGGGGGGGGGAGGGCAAAAAATCTTATGACCTTTTTTTTTCCTGCTCATCATTATAATTTTCGGCTAGGAGGGGGCAAAAAGTCGGATAACCTTTTTTTTCTTTTTGCTCATCAATATAATTCGTGCCAGTTTTTGAGCCTGACTTCAAATCCTTGGGGAGGCAATTGCCTCCCCCAGCCCCCCCCTAAATGACGCCCATGAAACCGGGACACATGTGAAAAAACCAAAAGCACCATTGTTTTCAGTTCATAAAATACTATCATTTTCTTTATACAAAACACACAATGGGGCTCTTGCAAACTTTTGCTATAGGGGATTAAAGAGTTGATTCTTGCGTAAAAACCAGTAAAAATGCGACGATGAGTACACTAAAAAGTCACGAAATTCACTCTCAGAATCTTTCTCAGTGGCGGAGAGACGCAGGTATCATGGGAGATTCCTATCTAAATTGAGACATGTCTCTGTGTTTCCGTAGAGGAAGTGACGTAATAGACAGGAATCTCCCATGATACTTGCGTTGAACCACCATTACGATCTTGCCATTTAAGTACTTATGTAGGTTTATTACTGAATTTTAAACTTTCTCATTGTGATTTTCGTGATTTCCGCTGGTCTTTACATCAGATTGGACTATGTATTTGACTTACAGCAAAAGTTTGCAATAGCCCTATTTCAGACCCTTGCAGCAACTGTCCGTATATTATGTTTTTTTTTTGTTCCGATTGCAGAATGAAGCTAGGTTGTCATTCTGGTCCATAATAAGCAATGATCCGTGCGTCGGGATGATTCCTCGGTCTCCGATGCAAAGGTTATGTTTTAATCACCCGGGGAACGTTGCTTGCGAGGTAGCTTTGACGGAGTTCAACAAGCTGCCGGAAGATGAACGAAGGCTGTGTTTAGACGCCCCGCTCGCCCAGTGTAGGGATGTCACGAAAAGAAAATCCCAATGTTCCTTCTACGTTAGAACCAGCATGTCTACGAGGTTCCACAATGGTAATCGAGCACGACCCATAATTACCAAGAGATACGAATGGAAACCAGCCAGAATGTGTTATCTGAGAGGTGTGAGAAATTCTCAAAGGACCTTAGGAGGGTCGGTGACGCCAGGGGAACAGCAACAGCAACAGCCGCCGTCAGTGTTGCCAGACCGAGGGTAAAAAAAACCCGCATCGTCCCCATTTAAATCAATATTAAAAAAATTACAAACTAAATGGCAAAAAAAAAAAAAAAAAAAAAAAAAACATCATAGACAAAATACGGATTAAAATGGGAACGAAGCCAACAACAAATAAGCACTTCCGAGACGTTTCGGTGCACTCAGAGCACCATTATCAATCGGAAAAATAAAATACAAAAAAACAAATACTCAGAACGAGGTGCACACTCCACAAAGATGGAAGAGGAACTGATTATAACAAAATACCGCATCATTGGTTACATAAACAAAACAGACCAACAACAACGCAGACATAGAGTCCCTTGATGGAAATATTGTATAGGGAGTACCGACACGACGCTTTATGCATTTAGACAGGAGTCGATTTTGTCGACCGCGTGAACGCATTCGAAGGTTAAGTTCGACCGTGGACCAGTGGTGGACTGGCGGATTTGCCGGCATTCCGGTCCGTTCCCATGCGTTCCTGTACGAATCGACTCCTTTCGTGTGGAGCCTTCGATGTCGTCGACTCCTGCTCGACTCCGCGAGAGCCTGAAACCAACGACCAATCACAACTCGTTGAGCTCGTGTCGGTACTCCCTATACAATATTTCCATCAAGGGACTCTACGCAGACAGAGCCTCAATCAGTTGTTAACGTTTGGAAAAACTGGAGGTATGCAACACAGTGGCGTAGCGTGGTCCAAAGAGTTGGGTGTTCGTTTTTAGTAGAATTTCATTCCCCCTTATCAAGCTCTAAGAAAAAGCGAACGAAATGGAGTTACTAACACCCCCCCCCCCCCCCCCCCGTACACACACACACACACACACACACACACATTCACACACACACACACACACCCACACGTACACAAACTTACGTTAGGTTAGGTTGGGCCTCTACACCGAATCGCCTAAGCATTTAGAAAATAAGCACACAAAAAAACCGCTCAATTTTTTTGGCAAAATAGCAACACGCAGTGTGGTTGTATTAAATCAAGTAGTGGGGTGGACCGGTTGCAGTAGGCGAACCCGCGAACCCACTGCCATGCCACTCTTCTCTCTCCGCAGAAACTTTGGTGCTAGTGCGAGGTGTTCAACAGGCTTTACCGAACGCAGACCTATTGCAGCAGTTGGGCATACGAAGCGTTCTTCAGCGGGCACCGCACAACTGCCGCGGCCGCGACAAACGCACCAAGCAGGGTAGTGAGTGAGCAGTGAGGTGTTCTCTAGAGCTAACCGAACGCCTCGCTGCCATGTTCGGCCGTTCTGTTTCGTTCATTCGGTGCGGTGCGTCTCGACTCTCGCATCCTCCACTGCAATGATATCCCTATTCCATCCTCTCGTGGGGCGTTTGCCGTTTCTCACCGGACACCTCGCAGCTCGCACTGTATTTGACAGAGCGGGCCATGCGTGATATTACAGCCTCGTTTTTTCTTTCACTTTCAGATTTATTCTGTCTGATTAAGTGCAGAGATTACTTATTCGGTGTGCTATTATTTATTTACAGTTGGTGTTTTAGTTAAACATTTCACCAATTAATCAGCATTTGAATTTAAATATTGCCAAAAGTCGTAGGGTGTTCACCGAACACCCGAACACCCTGGACGCTACGCCACTGATGCAACACTCAACTTTTCCACGTCTGCCCGGTAGTTGCATATGGAGTCTCTGTTTTTTAGAATGTGAATCATTTCTAACACAGCTCTAGAATTGTAATTTTTCTCCTGTGCTAGAACCTGGATGTTATCAAAATCAAACGGATGATCACACTTTTCCTGATTGCTGATAAAGGGCAGTTTTACCATCACTGTTGTTGTTATATTTGTGGCTATAAATCCTTTTAATGAGCTGTTGCCCTGTTTGTCCAATATATCCCGTACCACAGCCCTGACATTTCACATTATACACTACACCAGCCAATTGATGCGTAGGTCTAGGAACTTTTAATTGTGACCAAAGAAACTCCAGTGTGTTGAATCTTTTGTGTATCACAGTAAAGTCACACTTCCTGAAAATCCCTGCCAAAGTTTCAGATAGTAACGGCACATACGGCAAAACAACAACTTTTGATGTATCAAATTTATTCAGAAGATTTTTGGAACTATGCTGATTTTTAAAACTATTCAGAACATTGTCAAAACATTTGTTGATAAGAGATGACGGATAGCAGTTTTCCAATACAAGTTGTTTCCCTTTGAATTACCTCAGACCAAAAAGATCTATCAGAGCCAAGTTAGAAACAACGTTGCGTTTATGTATGAAACGTCTCGGAAGTGCTTATTTATTGTTGGCCTTGTTCCAGTAACGTAGCGTGCAATTTGGCTACGTTGTATTTATCAATTTAAACTCATTAAAAAGATCGAACTATAGGGTGTTCGGTGAACACCTTTGCATTCGACCTTTTACATGGGTTTAAATGGACACAGTGCAACGTTGCCAAATTGCACGCTACGCCTCTGTCTAGTTCCCATTATAATCCGTATTTTGTCTATTTAAATCAATGTAAAACGTACGGGGTTTTCACCCCAATCTGGCAACACTGGCCGCCGATGCCACCTGGGCAACAACCGTCGTTGACGTAGATTGTTTTTCAGCGTTTAGTGCTGATTTCTGCCATCAGAGCGCTACCGTTCGATTAATGTCAACGATTTGGTCAATCCAAGAGCATTTTTTCGATACGACGCAACTCAAGCGAGATAATTAATTGATGCACCATGTGGAAAAAATAGGGCTTTTACTATATGGTGGGTGGCCTGAAGCAGCGCAGCGGAGTGGCAGGTTGCATACTTATTCCCACTTACTTTTGGCGTAGATTGTTACACTTAATGTGTGTATCAGTGGCGGCTCGTGCGATTAGGCAACAGTGTTTTTATCCCATTTAAATACATGGAAAACAATCGAAACTCGAGGAGGCTGCCAGCCTCCGCTTGAATCGATTTTTTACCTAAGTTTAAGTGGGAAAAATGCATGGTTGCAAAATCTCACGGGCCGCTACTGGTGTGTATTTTTCATATTGAATTGAACGATACGAACTACTAAGTATTTAAAATGCTAAATATCAAAGATTTATTGGAAAAAAAATTACAGTCCCACTACAGCACGCTTTCACCGGTAAATAAATTGAAGTGGAACTTTCCAATGATAGTTTCAATTTTTAAGAATCACTCAGAGTTTCATTCCACAAATTTCAGCACACGCAAAGCAGGTGCGAATTAATTTGTTGTAAAAATTCCGCGCTATTTCAATTAAACTGTTTTGCCAGCGAGGAGAAGCAAAATGTAGATTTTTAAGAAAGAAAAAAAATTACAGCAATGGGTCTGTTGCAAACTTTTGCTACAAACGATAAAGAGTGTTTCATCGTACGTAAAATCGCCCGAAAAGTCCATTGGTGGCATCAGAAAGTCATGAAATGCGATAATAAACTCACAAGAGACGTTTAATGAAATCCAAGATGGCGGTAAAATATCGAGCAATCTGTATGCATGCACCTTTAACATTCAAGGATTGCCAACGTTGACAACCTCATAGCTTCAGAGGCTATGTGTTTTTTACGTTGTGATTGGGTGTGATCGATATTGTGAGGTTGGCTATCCTTGGATGTTTGTGGTGCATGCATACAGGTTTCTCGATATTTTACCGCCATCTTGGATTTCATTAAATGTCTCTCGTGAGTTTATCATCGCATTTCATGACTATCTGATGCCACCAATGGACTTTTCGGGCGATTTTACGTACGATGAAACACTCTTTATCGTTCTAGCAAAAGTTAGCAACTAACCCATTGCTCATTATATCTACACCGTCCGTCAATTATTAACTTCTGAATGGGCTGTTGCACACTTTTGGTATAAGAGATTTAATTGTCGATTATGGTGTAAAATCCTCCAAAAATAACGACGGCAGCACTAAAAACTTCCGAAATTCACTCTTAAACTCAGTAAAACGCTTTTATATTTGCGAGGGCGTAATGGTGGCTGAGGGCAGTAATAATGGGAGATTCCTATCTTAATTTCTTCACTCTCTCTAATGCTGCCAAGGATGATTCATAGAGTTATTAATCATCAGAGTGATGATCCACATCCGATGATGATCCTGTGACACCTAGTGACACTGCGGTGTCAAATGAAAGTCGTCTCTTATTGGTCACTTCTTGATGGAGTTACAGTGTTGTTTGACGAGAATCTCCTGTTATTACTGCCCTGCTCAGCAGGGCTGCCGTTTTGCGTATAATCAATGCTATTTTTCTATTCACCGATGGTTCCACCGGTTCAGAAAAGATTACACAATTCAGTTCAGTGTATTACTGTAATGCACGAAAATACTCTGATCCGTAATCTTTCCTTAATCGGTGGAAACTCTGTTGATTAATTAAAATATCCGCAAGTTTTTTAAAGTCATCGACGGCTCCACCGGTTGAGAAAAGATTACAGATGCGAGTATTTTAGTATATTACATCAATTCACTGAACTGAACTGTGTAATCTTTTCTCAGCCGGTGGAATCATCGGTGAATTGAAAAATAGCATTGATTATACGCAAAACGGCAGCCTTGCTGCTCAGCCACCGTTACGCCCGCGCAAATAAAAGCGTTTATTGAGTTTAGGATTGGACTAAGGAAGTTTTTAGTGCTGCCATCGTTATTCAAGATATATGGAGAACAAGTATGGAAAACACTCGACTCAGGAAGCGTTGCCACTTGAGAAAAAGCGACTTCGCCGCCGTCTTGTCTCCTATTTACACCGTGTATCTTGCATTGTTGTTTGTGGTTAGGTTCCAAGGGGAAGTTTATCTGAAGCAATACTTTATTTATTTGAACAATGAAATGTAATTTTTATCTTTAAATTTTAATGTTGTGACTATAGAATGGATTAACATCATCAATTACGTTGTTCTCTTTTCTTTTCAAGATGTGAAATTCAAATTTGAATTGAGCGGTTCGAAAAATGGCGGCGTAATCGCTTTTTTCGCAACCGATCAGAGCCAACCGCAGAGTGTTGTCCATACCTGTTCTCCATCTATCTGGATCGTTATTTTTGGAAGTTTTTACAGCTGTATTGCCTATTAAAGCGCTTATAGCAAAAGTGTGCAACAGCCCCATTACTCAAGGTCATTAATGGATTTTACTCGTAAAAGTACCTCGGAACACCAATTATATCATGACATTTGGTTCATAATTGCGGACGGTATTCCAAAAAAAACCATTAATATATCAAAGCTTTGGGGGAGGGGGAGGGAGGGAGGCTCTATCTCTAGCTCGAAAATTTTCGGATCCGTATGTTTACCGGGAAATATAAGACGTATTGGGGCCTCAAATATATATGCTCTCGAGGTTTGGCCCATGAGTTTTGTTACACCCTGTATATTTATATATTTTTCAAAAAATATCGTGCCTCGTATGCGTAAAAATTCAATTAATTTCTAAAAAAAAAAAAACAGAATGTTCTACAGTTGACGGGCGAGACCTTCTCAGAAAATCACCTGTTTTCATGGAGTCACAGTGGACTAAAATATGGCATTCTCTGGACCTAGTTTCGGAGACAAAAACCAAGACCAGAAACTGTAAAATGTATCAATCTCGGCTAAAATTGAAAAGGTTTGTCCGGCAGCTGCTACTTTGGTGGTTTCTGGTTTGTTGACATATTTTGTGAATTCGCAAAATGGTTTCGTGGTTTTTCTGGAATACATATATTAATAAAATAGAATTAAATTGGCCAATATGCTGCGCATTTTGAGAGTAAATTGTTTATTTTATTTTGAACGTGCCTAAGACTTATTGGCACTTAATGCCAGCCTAGAGGTTAGAATTAAAGGAGAAAGAGGAAATTACAACAACATCTCAATCACAAAACAATCATAAAATCGTAAAAATGATGTAAAAGAATAAGAAAAGCACTAGGTATATTTGAAATAAAAATAAAACAGTAATAACATGAGCTGCTCAGCCAGACAAAACAAATAAAAGGGGAAAATTAAATCATAATAATAAAAAAATGATCCAGAATAAAAACATGATTGTCGGATCGATGTTTGTGCTTTCTGTTTATTTATTTTGATTTCCAACTGGCTGTCCTTTATTTATTTATTTATTTATTTATTTATTTATTTATTTATTTATTTATTTATTTATTTATTTATTTATTTATTTATTTATTTATTTATTTATTTATTTATTCATTCATTTATTTATTTATTTATTTATTTATTTATTTATTTATTTATTTATTTATTTATTTATTTATTTATTTATTTTTGTATTTATTTTTATTTAATTTTATTGTTGCTATTCCTACTCATTATTTCCCACTTTCACCATGAGCAATTATGTTATTTTGTTTTTATTTCTTAGTTTGCTCCTTTGTTTTTATGTATGTTTTTATTCTTATTATATATTTCTGATGAAGACGAAACGTTAAATAAATAACATCGCATTTAAAGGTTGGATCATTTTTTTATTATTATGATTTAATCATCCCATTTTATTTGTTTTCTTTGGCTGCGAACAGCTCGTATTATTATTGTTTCAGAACTATTTACAGCAATTTTTATTGTTTTCAAATGAAATAGACAAAAACAATTATATTCTCAATATGAGCAGCTTATTGGCCACTTTATTTCACTAATCTATATTGTTACTATGCAGTGCTGCTAACTGTATCAATTCATGTTCGAATAAATAGCTGTTTTGATCTACTGTGAGACGTCAGGGATGTCAGACACGTGCGTCGTGCATATATCACTCTCAGTCCGAGAAGATATACCAGTCAATAAACCAACAGGAAAAATGTTAGTAAATTTTTAGCACGAGTAATGGGAGGATGACAAACCGATTAAAATCGGAGCAAAAGCATTTCATACTCGGTAACCTGGGACCAAATAATGTTACGTCTTCACGGTCCCGCACGCAGATGATCGGTGAGCACTTACGGGGGGTATAAACTACACGCAAACATACTTACGTGCGCACCATCCAACGACTTTCGGAGGACCTTCAAGCCGTAACATTATTTGGTCCCAGGCTACTTTTCCAGCTCGTTTTTAGCCACAACCACGATGGTCCCCAGAAGAATTATTAGTCTTGTTCTTTTTTCGTGTGCACTGTTGCTCGATCATTCGATGACCCAAGACCGAGAGCGGCTTATGGTAAGTAGTGTCAACCCTTTCACTACCAAGTTACGAGGACAAATCAAATGTTCGCTCCCTCCACTGGCGCAACCAGGATATCTTCCATCTCTCTCATTTCCCATTTGAATGTATGAGTAGGAAAAGGACAGAAGGAGGGGGTTTTATCCCCTTGTCCATCCTTGTCTAACATACGTTCCTTAATGGAGGAAAGAGAGAGATGAAGAAACTCTCGTTGCACTGGCACAATCAGGATCTCTTCCATCCCTCTCATTTCCCATTTGAATGTATGAGTAGGAAAAGGACAGAAGGAGGGGGTTTTATCCCTTTGTCCATCCTTGTCTAACAGACGTTTCTTAATGGAGAAAAGAGAGAGAGATGAAGAAACTCTCGTTGCACTGGCGCAATCAGGATCTCTTCCATCTCTCTCATTTCCCATTTGAATGTATGAGTAGGAAAAGGACAGAAGGAGGGGGTTTTATCCCTTTGTCCATCCTTGTCTAACAGACGTTTCTTAATGGAGAAAAGAGAGAGAGATGAAGAAACTCTCGGTGCGCTACTGGCCACCACCCAATTTCACACCTCTGATCGTCCTTGTCGCAGAAAAAATGCAACGATGCCAACGTGCTCTTATATTTATCAAGTTGTTTTCCATCGCACGCTTGGGCCAACCCTGAATCGCGTCTCTTTTCACCATGGATCTTACGGATCTTATGGATCTTATCAGTGGCCTAGCATGCAATTCGGCAACGTTGCAGTTCATCCATTTAAACCCATGAAAAATATCGAAGTGTTCGGTGAACACCTTTGCATTCGACCTTTTACATGGGTTTAAATGGACAAACTGCAACGTTGCAATACTGCACGCTACGCTACTGGCTCTTATACCAGACTGTTGTCAAAATAACGGTCATTAAATGGTATTTCGTCCATCTTTGATCTAAATTTTTATAAAGTATAGTAAGCTTGGACTAAGAGGTTATGTTCGTTTGTTTGTCACCAGTTGAACGTTCCAACCCCGATTTCGAACAATGGACTCGCCCGTCTTCCTACTGTAGTGGACGCTACGTTTATGCCTCAAACTGCTCAATGTTACAGTATAGGATGCACTCCGTCTATATGATATAATATCTTTGGGTCTGGGGGCCCCCCAGATTAAGTTAGTAACACTTTTTTTTTTTTTTTTTTTTTTTTTTTTTTAAATTTTAATTTTTAGGTTATCACGGTAAAAAAAGATTAGTGAAAATAACCATACGGATGCCTGATTTTGGTACTTGCTAGATGTTGTGGTAAACTTGACCAGAAGTGTGGTTTCATTTACCGATACTTTGAGTAAATTCGACATGCAATCAGGTAACATCACCTAGTACCTAGTCAAAACGTAGTATACTACTGGTTAACATTACCGTAACATCTAGCAGGTGCCAAAATCAGGTATCTGTATGGTTATTTTCACCATAGTTTTTTTTTTTTTTTGATCTTTGGATCTTCCGTAGGATCTTTGGATTTGGATACATATATCAAAAGGGGGTCTGGGGGTCTCCATCAGATTGATTTTGATGTGGGAAAGTGTTCGGGGGGGGTATTCCCTATCATAACCGTAGCCAGGATATTGTCTATCTCTCTCTTAGCCCATTTAAAAACGCAGATGTTAGAAAAGGATGGATATAGGGGCTGTCACGTGACTTCAGCCCCTCTTTCTGTCTTTTTCTAACACATGCGTTTAAATGGGCTAAAAGAGAAAGAAAATATCCAGGCTACGGCTATGTTCCCTACAGTTTATCTGTTTCTGATGCTCTATGCATACAAAAATTAGCCCATTTGTCTCAAATATTAATTTTATGTTTCGATCGCAGAATGAAGCTAGGTTGGAATTCTGGTCCATAATCCACAATGATCAGTGCGTCGGGAGGATGTCTCAGTCTTCAATGCAAGGGGTATGTGGTTATCAACCGGGGAACGTAGCTTGCAATCGAGCATTGACGGAGTTCAACAAGTTGCCGGCAGACGAGAGAGAGTTGTGTTCAGAAGTCCAGAAAGCCGAGTGCAGGGGAGTGAAGGGCAGGAAGAATTTATCCCGGTGCTCCTTCTACGTTTGCGTCTTCAAGTCTGTGAGATACCTCAACGGTCGACGAGCCTGGCCTATAGTGAACGCGAGATACGAATGGAAACCCGCCAGAATGTGCTATCAGAGAGGAGTGAGACATTCTCAAAGCACCTTAGGAAGGCTGGTGACGCCTTGACAGCGGCAACAACAGCCACCGCCGCCCCGTTGAGATTCTTTTTTCTTTGACCCTTGTGTTGGCTGGCCTCGGTGGCTTGGTGGTCAGGACACCTGACTGCGGGTTATATAGGACATTTCGTCAACGACTTTTTGTCCGGATACAAATTCTTCTGGACGTTTTACGTCCACGCATGTATGAAGGCAAGAAAAGATAGGTCCATGCGTTTAATTTTGGTCCATATGTTTGATTCTTCTGAGCATTTAAAATTTATGACAACAGTTAAGAACACATGTATGAAAAATAAGCATACTGCAAGGAAAGAATTTATGGAAACATTGAAAATAAGAAAATGGAAGGTAGATGAAGGTGCTGCTATGGTAACTTCATTTTCGTGTGGAGTAATCCTTGTCCTTACCGATGTCACTCTATTTTATTCTTTATTTTTTTCCAAATTTTCTGTCTCCAAAACTTGTTTAAAATGTCAACATTTTTGTTAAACCCGCAGTTGCCGCTAATAAGACTCCCAACGAATGGTCATGTGGGTTTTATAAAAAATTATACCAAAATCATGATGTTACCCAATTTTAGCAATATTTCCTGTATGATGGAGTTGGTGTTTTTATTTGGACCAATAAACTTTGGACATTATTTACTAAGTGGACCAACATGTTGCTGCCGAAAAAACCCAGTGACGTAAACAGTTGGACGAAACATGCGCGCGGATGAAAAGTCGTTGACGAAATGTCCTGAAATCCTGACTGCCAATCCATAGGTCCCGGGCTCGAACCCCGGTAGAGGCATCAGATGTTTCACTGGTAGTGTCGCTCGGATTCCTTAAACGTGGGTCCACGACAAAGATTCCAGTGGAAATCTGGTTGCTTAGCGTATGGATGTTTAAACTCTCCGGTGCATATGTCTTCTGATAATAAACTAAAAATTGACTCATATTATTTAACCCAATTTATCTCTCGGTGGTTGTAGGCTCCTAATTGAATGTGGACATAAGCCAAATAAATCACGGGAAAAAACCCATTGTGTTATACCAAGGGGGGGGGGTGGAGTCAAGGTTATAGATCAAAGAGTTATGCTCATCTGACTTTCGCGCCACAAATTCAGTGGCGCGCCGTTCAAAATTACTGCAGACAAGATGGCCGACAAAAGCAGGACACGCGTATACTCTTTCCAGAAAACATTGTGCTGCCTTCTGCGCAAGAGAGCAGAAAAAAACCCAATGTTTTCTGCAAAGAGTATATACGTTTTCTGTTTTTTTCGGCCATCTTGCCTGTAGTGATTTTGAATTGCGCGCCACTGAATTTGTGGCGCGAAGTCAGATGAGCATATCTCTTTAATCTATGACCTTGGTGGGGGGGGGGGTTGAATTTTCACCACAAGTCAGTTTTTTAAAGACAAAAAGGTGACATTAAAAGTTTAAACAAATCACCCTGAGTTTCCACATCAGCCTTGATGAGGGTATTTAGAAGCTATATTAAAAAAAAAAAAAAAAAAAAAAAAAAAAACAAGCAGCCTTCAAAACACGCGGGCGTGTTAAGAATGGATGCACGACCTTAATTAATAACTGATGGGTAGGGTGCTTTAGATTTACAGTCAAACGATTTTGTAGACATTTTTTTACTATTTTTTTTTTTTATTTTCCTCAAACATCAAAGTTTGATATTAATTAATTAATTAATTGTACAATGAATATTGATACCTTTATCAGAAAGGTTTGGAATGTAACAATTTCTAAGCTTAAATCTATATTTCTCACAGCAGCTCGTAGTATTTGTAGGAGCAAGTGTATCCAAATGGGTTGCCTACTTATCGACCAAATGTTATATTCTCTATATCCGGGGTGCTTCAGACCACCTAGCATGCTTTCATTAAAGCTGATCTCAGATACAAAATTTTGGTGCAACACGTGTGCCGAATATTGATCCCGATGAATTTCGGGAAAATTTTGTTAACCCCCGAAAACCATTCCTTGGGGTTATTTAAGGGGGTGTGTTCCCGTATTCCAAAAAAATCAAATGGAAGGGGTGTGTTTTGACCTTTAAACCTAATACGGTAAAAAAATTCTTTTTTTTGTTTTTTTTTTCTAAAAACCAACCCTTAATGAGCGATGGCTTGATTTTTGAAAAGTTCAAAGGCAATTTGTGATTGACCGCTGTGACCTTCCGAATCGAAAAAAATTCAATTTGCTGATTTCTAGCTAAGTCCCATACAAATCGGCAAAGCCTCGCCTATACAAATAGATTCACATGTCACACGCAGTTCCAGTCGATTTTCTTGGGCCGGATTTTTTTTATGGTCCACCAAACATGGACTTTTTAACCGTGATCTCCTGAAAAGAAAAGGCGACTTAGTGTGTGTTTACGTAAGGTTGTTACGGCGAAAGTGAGGGGGGTGTTAGTACCTACCTTTGATTGTTGTTGTTGAAGTGATGAAGAGTTTAGATTTGATTGGGCGAGAGGTGGTGGGAGGGGGAGGGTACAACTTTTGAATGAGTAATGACCGCAGAAGAAATTTAGAATGTAGCGCCTCGCGACCAGTGAGATTATGCCACGATTCGAGCGCTCCCGTCGTCGCGTTGGCAATACAGTGACTCTGTAGATAGAGCCACTGTAGTCGGTAAGGTGGTGGCGGACGATCCGGTCGCTATCGTGCTTGAGAACGTAGCGGTGTATCCTAATTCCTAATGCAGCATGCACCCATGGGTTATCAGCTATTTTGTCTGCGGTTGTTTGACCTTGGGGGCTATGATAGCACGGGTTCTCGTTGACACAACCGCTTACGGTAGATAGTAAGTTTCCTTCCTTACGCATGTTCCGAGCTTTATAAGGCGTTTATTTTTGTTCCTAAAAACTCAAGCGGAAAAAGAATCCTGAAATGTGGTGATATGCTTGTAGTGAATGACAAACGCCAACGATGTTTACACTTTCACGAAATCGTTGCTCTGATCAATACTATGTCTTTTTCCATACCTCCAACCGTTAGGTTTGAGGTTATGGTCACACGTATTCTAAGTACCTACAGCTGCTTATGGGTTACGGACCCGTGTGACCATAACCTCAATATAGCGGTTGGAGGCATTCTGTGTCAATGTCTGAGTAATACGCGGCGTAGTAAAACCGAAAAAAGTCCTCCCTCCTATACAGGGTGTTGAAAAACTGTTCCCGAATATTTCAGGGGCGGATTCTACAGGTCAAAATAAGACTTTTTTTTCCTATAAACATGTGTCCGAAAATGCACCCCTTCCGAGTTATAGCGTTGCCAAGTTTCTAAAAAAAAAGTTTAAAAATGATGTAACTTTCACAAAAATGACTGAAAGTTCACAAAACTTGGTGAGTAAGGGTTATTTGAGGCGTACTTTTGATTGATGGGCTCAAAAACCCTCCATTGTTTCACTGGAGGGGGGTTAGAGGGGTACACCGATTTTCAGACGCTCATAACTTTTTTGCTAATTGAAATTTTCAAAATCTGATGAAACCAGGCGAAAGCACGTTAAAAAATACACAAAAAAGGTACTCCTTAAATTTTTCCAGAGACGCATCCCTTCCGCGAAAAATGGGATGGAAGGAAAAACTGAGCGCTATGTTTCGCCTGGATGTAGGCAATTCGCACTGCATGAAATACTCGCTCGAGACGCCGAATGCCGCGCCGCACAATGGTGAGGCAGGCGAATCAGTCTCGATTGCGGCGCTCGGCGGTCGTGGGTGAAGTTTCAAAGACGCGCTGAATCCTCGGAGTAACTTACTTGCGTTACTAATCTCTCATGAAATATCGATTAATTTATTGAATTTGGACAAGTGCTCTTAGGTTAATGACAAAAAAAAAAAAAAAAAAAAAAAAAAAAAAAAAAAAAAAAAAAAAAACAAGCAGGGAAAATTCCAACACGCAGGTGTTGGAAAAGCGTGCCACTAAAGTCTGAACAGCTTTAATGCTTTTGCTAGCAATGATAATAATTAGACAGCATTCAACATGGAGCTGATCTCGAGAAAATTGAGTCCAAAGTTGAAGAGCTAGCATTTAAACAAAAAACTTGGAATTACTTACGTTTTGATTTCATTCAACTACCGTGTTGTGTTTTTGCATTTCAACACCGGAAAAGTGGAATTTACTATGTAGGAAAGGTTCTTAATTTTTAGCGTTTAAAGTGACTTGGTTCCTTTCTTCTTTTTTTTTTGGCATAATCACGAAAAACGAAACTCTAAGAGAAACCAAACGGCAGAGTTGGTTTACACTGTTGATTATTTTAAAATCCGTTAATCCGGACTTAAGTCCGTTCCCAATTCTATAAAAGGAACCAGTGGCGGCTCGTGCAATGTGGCAACAGTGGAATCCCTCCATTTAAACCTATGTAAAACAATCGATCTTCAGGAGGTGCAATGCACCCCCAAGATATCGATACTTTTGCATAGGTTTAAATGGTAAAAAAGCATGGTTGCCAAATCGCACGAGCCGCCACTGAAAGGAACCAAGTCGGAGTTGGTTCCTTACGTGACTCGGATTAAGGTTTAACCTAATCAGCCAAAGGAACCAAGTTCTCTTTTTATTTCATCATATGGACAATGACATCAATGAGGCTCACCAGCTCACTTTTACCTGGAATTTTGACGGGAAATAGTTGTTATTACAGAAGAAGCACTTGTTGCTTCGAGATTCAGTATTGCTAGCTCTATCAATCAATAACTCAATTTTATCAAAAATGTCACTCGGTTCTTTTGTGACAAGTGCTGTCCAATTGAGCTTGTTTGGTGAGAAATTATGAAAAAAATAAATTTAGATCAGATGTATCTGTAAGGAGATGAGTCAAAGGCGTTGTTTTTTTGTGTTTATTTTTTGTTTTTTGTTTTCAAAACTTTGGAGGGCTCTAGCTCAGAAAAGAAACAATTGCAGCACATACTCATGTAGGAAAATAAAGTCTTATATATATGTATGTTGACCCCAAAAATACACTCCATAAGTTTGGCACTCAAGTTTTGAAACACCCTGTTCTTGATATTTTGCTTCCCCCCCCCCCGCCCCCTTCACAAAAGACAACATCTTGACCATGCACATTTTTAAAATCACAGTTTGACTGTAGAGATATTTTCTCCCCCCCCCCCCCTTAACGAAAAAGGGGAGAATGGGTCACCTATCTCTGATGTTCGTCGTGCGCGTGCACAGATTGTTCGGCTTTACGACTGCAATTTTGGCTTTCTTTATAATGCGTTTTTTGGGTTTATTAGTGGATTTTATGACTATTTGATGCCGCCAATGTAATTTTCAGACAATTTTACATCAGAATCAAAACTCTATAGCACTGTAGCAAAAGTTTGCAACAAACCCATTGAAAGCTGAAAAGAGAAAATTATTTGATAAGGCTCGATCTTTTTTACCCACATAAACTATAGACAATAGATATTTCTAAATCCCTCCACCTTTTAAACGGCTTGTTCAGGGATCAAACATGAGGTGACGTTCTTTTGAAGTCAAAAAGTGTCATATTCGGAAAAGCCGTGATTCTAAATAATAAACAGTTTTTTTTATCTTTTTTTCCGTTTTAGGTGCTGTCAGCACTTGTTGCGATTGTCACGATGTAGATACGTAATATGCATAAATGGAACACTTGCGAATTCATGAAACAATAATCCTTTAATATATGTACAGAACTAACCATTTCAAGTGCCCTTTACACATCAAGCATTCTAGGGGGTATAGATTAGTAGGTGTGGAGGTTTAAGAGGTTTGTGGATTTTAATTCCCCCTCTCCCCATTTATTTTCTTGAAAAGTATCGAAAGTTTACAGTTAAAACTATGCCATTATTCACTATAACGCATTGTCATATTATTTCTTTTTTTTTTCTGTTGCCGTCGGTCGATATCATTTTTCGTGTTGGAAAAGCAAAGTTCCATATGGGCCTATAGTTTCCAAAATTTGAAGAAGCTTCCAGTGAAAAATTTTGTACACGCAACGAACTTTTTAGGATAGGTAAATAAGTTATTCCAGAGTCAATTCCATAGCCGCAGCGAGGAAGCTGTCCAGGGGTGGAAGACACGTGACAGCCCCTCTCACTTTTTAGAGCAATTAATGCGAATTTTACCCCTCTGGCTCCCTGTGTTCTGGATTTTAAACACCTATTTTTCAACAAAACGCCAAAAATGTCCTCAAAAATCCCTTGATTCCATCGACGCTCATTGAGGGGCTTTCAATTTGCCGATCTCCCAGAATTTCAAATGTTTCCGATGCAAAGACCTGTTTAGTGTGACGTCATGAAAAAATTGGTTCCAAACAAAGGCTCCGTCTCACTCGCTCTCGTGGGTTTTCCCATACGAAACACAGTCCAAATTTTCAAATACAAGTGCTAGTAAACAACACGTTCTTTACATGTTGTGTTTATCACACCATTGGGTTCCACGTCCCTTATAAAAAATTTTCCGATTGTTTCAAAAAATTTTCCGATTGGATATATATTCCCGCGCTTTATTTCCCATAGAAATAATCGAAATTCCATAGAGACAATCAGAATTCGTGTAGATTCAAGCGCGCTGACTACAGCAACGATAGGTCTCATGATTGAAATAAGGCGAAATCATCTATGGTTCTATTCTTACAGTTTTAACAGCCATTTTTTTCTCAGTGATAAAATATGAGCCCGCTATCACAAACTTTTTGAAACATCGCGCATCGATGCACAATCACAGTTATCAGTTTCTTAAGAGCACAAAATTCTAGGATATAGGCTCATCAGCACCATCACGGCATGTGTTGTACCTCGAACAATAGCTTCGATACGGAGAGAAGTTAGAATGATTGAGTGTCATGCCGGTGATACTACCATAAGAGACCGTGAGTAAGACAAGGACAAAACGTAGAACGTCTTTCGGTATAACTGTGATTGTAAATTCGCTTGTGATCTTTTAGGAATTATGTTACAGTGAAAAGATACTTTAAGGCAAGTGGAATCTAATGGTGCAATAAAATTTGAGAAAACTGTTGGTTAACTAGCATGAATTTGCGTTCGAAAATTTGGATCTGGTAAATCCACGAGAGTGAGCGAGATAGAGCATTTGTTTGGAACTAATTCTGATCGTGACGTCATCACTAAACAGGTCTACATAGGTAGCGTTCTAGAATTCAACCATTTACTGCATCCGTGCAAAAAAGATTACATTACCCTGTGATACTGTATATCTATGTACATTGGAAAGTGCTGCTATTCATAATCTTTTCTGCATCGAGACAATAAAGGGATGAATTCTAGAACGGTACCTTAAGGATATGAATGAGCCTCTCTCTTTTCTATACCCCTCCCGCTCTTCATCAATACCTCGTCGCTTCTTATCGATGTACCCTCGTCAAACAGATGTTGACACATTTACGACCGCTTAATGCACCGTGAAGAAATCTTGTGACCGGTGGAGCCCAAAGGCGAGGGGCAAAGAGGGTTCCTGCGGGAGATGTTTCCACCCCCCTCCTGCCTTTGAATTTTGACTCATAGGTTGGCACAAATGACTTAGGTTGCTGGACCTGTATGGAATTCTCGTTTGAAGGAATTCGACTTTGACGCTTAATAACTTATTGAAATTAACAGGAATACCAAAACTTTTACAATTTTAAGAAAATAGACGCCGAGACCTCCTGGATTGCAGCAATAAATTAACGATTAATGAAACCAGTTTTAAGAAAACACGTTTTTAATTTTTCAAACCTTTCCCGCCAAGGTTTTGCCATAAGCAAGGCATAGGACTTATATATTAGATATGAAAATGAAAACAAGAAGCGCACCGTATATATACGGCACGCTTAAAATAATAATAATAAATAAATAAATAAAAAAAGAGTGATTATGTCGGAACGTGGAAAATGTGTCATGAAAATCTTTGTAGTGCGTCGATCACGCGACGCGGCGAATGATTGACTAACGGATCGGACCTCCTCGACCAATCCACCGATGACCATCATCATTTTTTTTTTTTTTTTTTTTTTTTTTTTTTTTTTTTTTTAAATTGATTAATTTCAAGTGGGAATTAATTATTATTTTCTTTCCTTACCTACAACAAGTGTTCAAAATGTGAACCGTTTGACTGAATACAAGCCTCCGCCCGCCTCCTCATTGACCGTCGTGTTCTACGGAAAATCCAAGGATCTTCACGAATTGTTTGAAAAGCTGCAACGATTTTTTCTCTTAATTCATCTTCGGTCGCTATCACCTCTTTGTACACTAAATTTTTCACGTAACCCCACAAAAAAAATCACAAACGTTCAGATCCGGTGATCTGGCGGGCCAACGGATCGGACCTCCTCGACCAATCCACCGATGACCATACGTCAGATTAAGATGTTCACGAACGGTAAGCCGAAAATGAGGAGGGGCCCCGTCATGCATAAAGAAGTGGTCATATGTTGTATCTAACGGAATGTCGTCCAACAATTCTGGAAGTTGTTCCTGTAAAAATTGTAAATAATGCTCACCATTAAGCCTTTGTGGTAAGAAGACTGGACCGATTAAGAAGTCTCCGATAATACCCCCCCAAACATTAACAGAAAATTGGTGTTGATTATTTTTCACAACAATCGCATGTGGATTTTCTTCAGCCCAAACATGGTTATTATGGTAGTTAGTAATACCATCTCGTGAAAAATTTGCTTCATCAGTAAAAAGAACACGTTTCTCGAACCGTTGGTTTTCGGCAATTTCTCTCAAAAACCACGTGCAAAATTCCATGCGAGGAGCAAAATCAGTCGGTAACAAACCTTGCACCCGTTGGTAGTGATAAGGGTACAGTAACTGATCTTTTAGCACGAGCCACACAAGTTTATGATCAATGTTCAGTTCCACACCTAATCCTCGAGTGCTGAGAGTCGGATCCGCGTCGATTCTGGCTAAAATTTCCTGTTCCACCTCGGGAGTCCTAACGGTTCTCTCACGACCACCCTCATTGCGCGGGTAAAATTCACCACTTTCTAGAAGGCGGCGATGGATGTCTACGAACACTTGCCTATCCGGAAGGCGTAAATTCGGAAAACGCTCCGCGTAAAAATTTTGGGCCAGAAGACCGTTTCCGTCCGCGAGTCCGTAGCAAAAATGAATATTTGTCAATTCTGCGGTACTAAACCGGTGGAAAACCATTTTATTAAAACACCGAAAAACCTCACAATCAAAAACGCTGGGAACCGACGTAAATATTAAAAACTTTTCTCCGAAAAAAAAAAAAAAAAAAATGAATACTACGCTCTCACATACGTGCAAGGTATCGCTACCTTTCGATAGATCAGTACTGATTTGAAATGAAAAGTTTTCAACTTACCCTGGGTCAAAGCTGGACCATTCAAAACAATAAGAAGATACACGTGAACCCGAGTCGTTGATGTATAAAATCAACGTTACCATATCTTGCCAAAAATATTGCCACTTTACTTGTATTTTCGTGCAAAATACGCGTACTCATGGGAGATATTGTAACATAGGACACTCGGGGCTGAAATTCGGGGCTCTCGGACTTATCACTCTTAGGTCTCATGTTGTCGAACATGCTAGACAAAAGAGGTCCACAAAACAACGGTGTTGGTGAACGCATTCTAAATTCTGTATCAAGATAAAGAGGATACTTATCACGAGCGAGTTCGCACGAATGTCAGACTGTAACCTATTCATCTTGATTAGAACGAGGAAAATGGAATAAGAAGGAGAACCATCTAGGTACATAATATCATTCAAACATTGATTTTTGGAATAGTCGATCATTCGCCGCGTCGCGTGATCGACGCACTACAAAGATTTTCATGACACATTTTCCACGTTCCGACATCATCACTCTTTTTTTATTTATTTATTTATTATTATTTTTTTTTTTTTTTTTTTTTTTTTTTTTTTTTTTTTTTTGTCATTAACCTAAGAGCACTTGTCCAAATTCAATAAATTAATCGATATTTCATGAGAGATTAGTAACGCAAGTAAGTTACTCCGAGGATTCAGCGCGTCTTTGAAACTTCACCCACGACCGCCGAGCGCCGCAATCGAGACTGATTCGCCTGCCTCACCATTGTGCGGCGCGGCATTCGGCGTCTCGAGCGAGTATTTCATGCAGTGCGAATTGCCTACATCCAGGCGAAACATAGCGCTCAGTTTTTCCTTCCATCCCATTTTTCGCGGAAGGGATGCGTCTCTGGAAAAATTTAAGGAGTACCTTTTTTGTGTATTTTTTAACGTGCTTTCGCCTGGTTTCATCAGATTTTGAAAATTTCAATTAGCAAAAAAGTTATGAGCGTCTGAAAATCGGTGTACCCCTCTAACCCCCCTCCAGTGAAACAATGGAGGGTTTTTGAGCCCATCAATCAAAAGTACGCCTCAAATAACCCTTACTCACCAAGTTTTGTGAACTTTCAGTCATTTTTGTGAAAGTTACATCATTTTTAAACTTTTTTTTTAGAAACTTGGCAACGCTATAACTCGGAAGGGGTGCATTTTCGGACACATGTTTATAGGAAAAAAAAGTCTTATTTTGACCTGTAGAATCCGCCCCTGAAATATTCGGGAACAGTTTTTCAACACCCTGTACATCCTGTACAAAACGCGGTACGAGCGGGAAATTTATAATCGGGTAAAAACGAAAAGAATTCTCAAACCAAGCACTAATGAACCAAAAAATAAACTGGAATTAAAAGAATAGGACTTCGAATAGATAAAATAGGCAAATTAGTGAAAAACATCAAAAAGCGACTCTAAAACGCGCTTGAAAATCAGTATAAAAGGGTGATACTTTCGACGAAATATCGGTCCGCCGGACGAATAGAGGAATTTGATTGGCTACAAAATAGCTGAGAAACGAAATGGTGCCAAATAGTTCCAAAACAACCTCTTAAAACACAGAATTTCAATACTCCAAAATGCTAAGTACATTGTGCAACAGCGCAAATCAAAAACCAGACCGAAACCAATATGCACTCCCCATAGGATCGTGCATAAAATCAGACTTTTTCATTAAATTTTCCCGTATTAATGGGCAAAAAATAGCTTGAAATAGCTAGGGCGGCTAGGGAGGAACCCTCCCCCCTGCAAAAATTCGAGACAAGAAATATTTTTCTTTATAAAAAACACAAAAAAAGACCCTTGCAACTGCCCCATTGAAACAATAATGACGGAGAGAAGTGAGTGGGGGGAGGGAGCGCGGCTTCGTATTTTCTTTTATTGTCCCATGGGCGGATACAGGGAATTGTCTTTATCTCTCTCCTCCCATTTGAAAACGTGCGTTAGAAAAGGACAGAAGAGGGGGCCAAAGTCACGTGATGGCCCCCTCTGCTATCCTTTTCTATCACATACAGAGGCGGACTGGCCCCCAAATTCGGACCGGGAAACCAACTTTGGACCGGCCCATATGGGGGGTGTGGGGGGACACCCCCCACCCAGAGGGGGTTTGGGGGGGTTTGCCCCCCCCCCCCCCCCGAGAAAATGTTGGTATTTTCACAGTCAAAAACAACAATCTGAAGCATGTTTGGGTCATCCATTTCATTATTATATGATCGCTGACTCTCTACGTTTTTGCAGGGTAGAGACTGCCATTTTATCTTAAATATATTAAATATAAAAAAAAAATAAAAAAAAGAAAAGGCCTTTTCAGGGCTACCTAAAGATTCTGAAATATTTCCCCTCTGCTTTCGTTCCAGCCCTAATGAAGCGAATGATCGGCCCGGCCTGGTCAGATCCACACAAAACCAGCCCTAATGAAGCGCATGATCGGCCCGGCCCGGTCAGACCCACATAAAACGAATGAATATAGCCCGCCCCGGTCCGACCCGAATTTATGGAATGACAGGCCCGACCCGGCCCGTCCAAAACGTACTGAGTAACCGGCCCGGCCCTGACGTATCGAATGATCGGCCCAGCCCGGCCCTGAAGTATCGAATGATCGGATCAGCCCTAAAAAATCGAATGAATGATCGGCCCGGCCCGGCCTGGCCCTATTCGAATGATCGGCCCGGCCCGGCCCTATTCGAATGATCGGCCCGGCCCTAAAAAATCGAATGACTGACCCGCAGCCCAAATTTACCAAGTATAAATACATGCACGGCCTCACTTTTATCTTTGTCTCTGGTGTTTTCCTTCTTTTTTTCTTCCTCTCGCTCTTCTTTTTTTCTTTTTTCTTCCTTTCTTTCTTCCTTTTTTTTATATTTTTTTCTTACTTTTTCCCCTCTCACGATCCAACCGGCCCTAAGGGGCCGCGGCCCACCGGGAAATTTCCCGGTGTCCCGGTGGGCCAGTCCGCCTCTGATCACATAAGTTCAAATGGAAGGAGAGAGAGAAAGACAATTCCCTGTATCCGCCCATGTACTGTCCTGTCGCAACTCGTCATAATATGTATGTATTTTCCATATTATTGAACTGAACGATTACAATTACTGTTTAAAAAGTTAAATATCAAAGATATTAGAAAAAAAATACAGTTTTTACCATGCTTTTACCAAACATATAAATTGTACTGAAGCTTCCCAGCTTTCCCCATGCTTGTCTCAATTTGTAAGAATCACTCGGCGTTTTTCATTCCGCAAATTTCGCACTACGCAGTACGCACGGCACGTGCAAATTAATTTGTTCCCAAAATAAATTCGAAGCTATGGCGTCATTTCCGTAACTCGAGTAAAAACTTTTCTTTCTCGAGTGAAAACATCGGAGCTGTTTCAAACTATACTGGGGGTTTCCCCCAGAATATTAAAGGGGGTCTAGGGGTCCCCCCTTAGATTTTTGATGCGAGAAAGTGTTCTTAGGGTATTCCCTAGAGTTTATTTTTCGAACAAATGAAACGTTTAAATATATAACAGGATAAGCGCCATTGGACATTGCGAAGATTGCGCAGTGTTGTTTTTTCGTCATACAGATTACTCATGACGTCCAGTGAAACGAAACTTTTAAATTGAATTTCTCCATTAATGAATGATTTTTCCAAAAAAAACCCCGCTTTGATACTTAAACATACTCGGTGTTTTAGATATCAAGTAGAAGATGCTCAATCTTTGCAACAACTAATAGCGCCATACCTCATTATATATTTCAACACTTCAAATCCGACTTAAATAGGCATTTTATGTTATGCAAAAATGTCTAATCACATACAGGGTGTCCGAGAAATGAGTTCACACTTTTGCTGTGAGCGCCTGGTTGATTGTAAAAATCTGAAAAATTCAGGAATAATCTATTACCCCTAAGCAACTTCAGAGAAAATATCGGGGGGCTCCCTTCCTCCTTAAGGGGGGCGTAGGCCCCAAAATGTACCCCGTGTTGCCAATATATCGCATATTTCAAATGGCAGGGGGTATTTTTTATTTCATCATTCAAAAGAGCTTAAAAAACTGAGTAATTTCGTATTTTCAGATTTTCGGTAGCCCCTCTCAAAAAAAATGGCGGCCAAATAGCTACCCCATACTTTAGAGGCCCATAACTTCGGTTTGAATCAATATTTTTCAAAAACTAAAAACTTTCTGAATCCTCAGAACGTCCTCTTTCCAATGATGTGCCACACTTTATCATTTGGTGGAAAAAAATGGGGCGCGGAGCCCCCCCCCACAAATTTCTGAGTTTGGGGGGCTGTAGCTCAAAAAAGTCAAATGTAAAGGGGGTCGTGTTGTACATCAATCGAAAGTCTTAAAAAAATGAAGAATTTGGCACAAACCCGAAGTCGCTATGATGCGTCTATTCAAAATGGCGGTCATTTAACCATTTGGGGGTGGGGGACCGTCCCCCCCCAAATAAAATCCCTCCATCGAGTGTTACACCAATCGAAAGGTCTTAGAAAGAGAAAGAGGATGGCGCAAACCGGACGTCACTACGATGCTTGCGTCCAAAATGGCAGCCGGTTAAAGTTTTTTGGCTATAGAGCTGCAGGGTCATAAGCCAGAAAACTTTGACCGGTACATTTTGGGGCCTACGCCCCCCTTAAGGGGGATGGGAGCCCCCCGATATTTTCTCTGAAGTCGCTTAGGGGTAATAGATTATTCCTGAATTTATCAGATTTTTACAATCAACCAGGCGCTCACAGCAAAAGTGTGAACTCATTTCTCGGACACCCTGTGTATGTAGACATGAGCGTGCCATTCTTCCTCTCAGAACTCTCCAATCTGCCAGCTTTTCAAGCTCCTGTATTATCTCTAGGTCTCTAGATGAACATCCAAATCTACCTTGAATTTAGAAATTCGCGGAGTCCGCGTGGCAACGCTGATCAAAAGATCAACTCGTTTGAGGGAAACATATCTTAGCCCTTTATGCTACCTAAGGTCACAACATACGTATGTATACACTAAATATATTTACACAAAGATACCAGGGCATCGGACCCCGGCGAAAATCGGTTCGGGTTCGGTTCGCGGTTCACACTTCACGAAATAAAAGGTTCGCGGTTCGGTTCGGGTTCACGCGACCTCCCGGACCGCTCCGAACCGGTTCAGACATTTGTGAACCGGTTCGGAGAAAATTTGGTCGAGTTCGAGCATTTGCGGCGGCAGTTGAGAGGGTCGATCAACTTAAACGTACTTAATTTCATTGATTTTATACTTCAACCATCCCTATTTGCTGCTAGGGCAAATTTTTGCAACAGACACATAGCTCAGAAGGCAGAAACAGAAAAAAAGAAGACAAAATGGGTCAGAATGTATTGGTTTACAATCAATCATATCAAAGAGATTTGGAATCTCATCTTTGAGACTTTCGGGAAAATAATAGAATGAATAATTTAAAATTTTTAAATCAAGCAATTCAATGAACTGAAGTTAAATATACGATTCCAACGATGATGCTGATAGCAGTATTAACCTCACTTCAAACCAGAATATTTTCCCCTTCTTCCTTTTTTCAGGAAATTACTGTTACCGTCACTACCTTCGTTTTCTCAAAATGCATTAGCAGCAGTCTCATGTAGAAATCACCTGGGTTCGTAGCAAGTGGGCGCTGATTGAAACCCGCGTATCACGTGACGACTTGCCACAGACTTTTGAGACCCTCATAACTTCAAACGAATCAGTGGACCAATCAACGTTCAGTTGCTTCAAACTAGTTTAGATGTGACTCTGTGTACTCTTTCCATGCGAAAAGTTTGCGATTTTGAGATCCATCCTTTGCATCCATCCAAGCCTTTGCTTTTATTTATTGATCCGTCCATCACATCATTTGTCATTTAGTCAAAATAGTTTTGAGGTCTTCCATGTACCTCTGTTCCAAATCAATTTTTACAGTGTATTTTTGTAAATGATCTGGTGAGTACTTACGGAGTAAATGCTCAAATTTTTCGCTCTTTTCCCTTTTCAGGTTTTTTTTTCAAAGGCCTCTTTTTTAAGCCGTTGAACCGGGTTCAGCCAGTCGGTTCGGTTCGGGTTCGGGTTCTCCGCCTCAGTGGAAAAAAGGTTCGCGGTTCGGTTCACGGTTCGGAAATTCGGCGGTTCGGAGCGGTTCGAGGTTCGCGGTGCGGTTTGGTCCGATGCCCTGAAAGATACTCACAATACAGGGTGTAAAAAAAACTCATGTGCCAAACTTCGGAAGCATATATTTGAGGACAAAATAATACACTGAGCAGCGATTATCTCGCTTGAAACACGTCGTATCCAACAAGCTATATCACTAGAGGGGGGTCCATACATGTTATAAGTTCTATCTCAAAGTGAGGTAGCATGGGCGATCTGATTCTGGTTTCTTTGCCTCACATTTTTTAACCTTAACCCTTTACTGCATGATTTTTTTTTTCAATAAAATAATTTTTTTTCAGTACAATTTTGATCCTTGAGACAGGGAAAAATAGTGTAAAAATTCTTTCCATTATATTTCAATGGTAAAAAGCCTGAATATTAATGGGTCTGCTGCAAACTTTTGCTACAGCGATAAAAAGTGTTTACTCCAATGTAAAATCGCCTGAAAAGTCCATTGGTGGCATCATAAAGTCAATAAATACAATATTAAACTCACAAGAGGCGATTATTGAAATCCAAGATGGCGGCAAAATATCGAGGAATCTGAATGTATGCACCGTGATCATCCAAGAATTGCCAACTTTGACAACCTCACTGCAGGTAGAGGTTATGTGTTTATTTACGTTGTGATTGGTTGGGATGAATATTGTGAGGTTGGCTATCCTTGAATGTTCGTGGTGCATGCATACAGATTGCTCGATATTTTGCCGCCATCTTGGATTTCATTTAACGCATTTTGTGAGTTTATTATTGCATTTCATTGTTTTCTGATGCCATCATTGGACTTTTCAGGCGATTTCACATTAGATTGCACACTCTATAGCGCTTGAACAAGAGTGTGGGGTTGAAAATTTACTTTAAAATTATATTGTTTCCGGAGGACCTTATTATTTATGTGGGTTCTCTCAGATTGACGGATTGGCTAGAGGCCGCGCGTGCGTTTCATCACTGAGAACCCTGAGAGAATTTATTTAGAAGAATTTTTACTGTTTTAAGATATTTAATTTGAACTAATTTACTTCGTAAAGTGAGAGAAAAAACAAGTTACACTTTTCCCAGAATTTTTCCTGTTAATAGGAGGATCAGCCTCAATACGGCGTGACAGGAGTGATTCAGCCTCAATACGGCGTGAACCTAAGGATATTGGTAGCTTCACCACAGCGTACCAATGGAATTTGAAGGTAAATTGGAGTGAAAATTCTGATGAAGTGTAAAAGTTGCTTGTTAGAAAGTTTAATATTTTGATTTTAAATGAACTTGAATTTTGAGAGAAAAAGAGGAAATATTTTTGAATAGATTAAATTAATATGTTTTATATTTTAATTTGATAGACTTTAAATATGTTGTGGCAAGAAGCCGGACGGTAAAGAACTGAAAAATACGGCAAGAAGCCAAAAAACTGTCAAAAATATAGGGCGGCAAGAAGCCAAGCACAAAAATAACGGAAAAAGTGGCAAGAAGCCAAAACGCTCAAAATATAGGAAGGCAAGAAGCCAAGCACAAACACAACGAAAAAAGAGGCAAGAAGCCAACACTTTCAAAATATAAAGAGGCAAGACGCCTGAAAACGCTCAAAATATAGGACGGCAAGAAGCCAAGCACAAAAATAACGGAAAAAGTGGCAAGAAGCCAAAAACGCTCAAAATAAAGGAAGGCAAGAAGCCAAGCACAAAAATAACGGAAAAAGAGGCAAGAAGCCAACACTTTCAAAATATAAAGAGGCAAGAAGCCTAAAAAACGCTCAAAAGAAACTTGAAGGACGTAGCCTCAATACGGCGTACGAACTCAAGCTTCAAAAACTGAAAAGTAAAAATGATTAAACATAAATGAGATTTTTGAGAAATGAAGGGTTGTTTCAGCCTCAATTCGGCGTGAAACGGGATAGTATGGAAACAGGAGCAAGTAGCCTCAATACGGCGTACTCGAGGATCATGCAGAGGATGAATGGGGGTCTGAGTCAACGGAGATCATCTTATTTATAGTCATCAATAATCTTATTTGCGCATGCGCGAGAGGGTCTGAAGAAGAGGTTGCATAACTAAAAATAATGTGATGTAACTGATTGCATAATTTTTAAAACCTATTATTAGATGGTTGCATAACCTCTAATCTGATTATATAACCTCTAATCTGATTTCGTTGGTTGCGTAACCTGTTATTCGTAGGTTGCAGGTGTTTTCCTCTTACGTAATTTGTTTTCCTCTTACGTAATTTTTTGACGGCTCTTCTTACGTAACTTTTACCTTTCGAAGTATCGAACATACCCCCCACTATTTTTTTGGTAAGAACAAAAAAATTAACACTTCGAGCTGCACTTGTCGAAAATCGTTGAAGAATTATACTGTGGAGGAGGCGAGGTCCGGCGTGTAAATGACGGTGATGTTGATGTTTGATTAATAATTCTGGCAAGTGACATTTTTTGGTAGTATGATTGGAGTTTTAGCTTCAATTGATGGTTTTGAATGACGCAATCTACCCCCCACTCTTACGATACCCAGGTCAACAAGAAAAGGGTTCAAGTTTATGAGGCGAGAATTGACCACGCGATTACACTTTAAGGCTTGAATATCTTCTGAAAAAGGTTTACTTTGAACGATTTTTGTCATGGTGTGTAGTGATGATTTTAGTTTTTCAGCAGTAAACGGGTCAGGCGGATTGTTTTTCTCTTCAACTTGCTTTCTTCTGTTGATTTTGATTTTCAAGTTGTTGTAAACTCTTTTACACCACGAAACGGTTTTTTGAATGTGAGTGAGCGATGAGTAGTCTTTATTGATGTCTGAATTTCTAAGTTGAGCGATGAACACTTTTTTCTCAGATTTTATTTCCGGTAATTCTTCGCTGTTGACTGGTTGCATTGATGAAGTTTTCCATTTTTTCGTTGCCGAAAGTTTCTTTATGGCTAGTTGATAGGAGTCTGACAAAGTTGGTGCATCATTTTTTAACAGTAAAGGGACCCCGTAACGTCCTGTTTCATCTTGACACTTTTCCTCAGAAAATATTTTTTCGCACAGTTTGTCGTCAGGGTCAATTAAAGGGGCTGGGGCAGGCTCTTCAACTTGCCACAATTTTGTAAGAACATCCTTTAACGATTGGTCCTCAACAGTTAAAAAACTAACCTGTTTTGGTGGTACCTGAACTTTTCCGGTTATCACCCAACCATAAATACTTAAAAGGGCACTACCATTGCTCGTGGAAAATTGTTTTTTGCCGGTGTAAATGTACGGGAAAATTTCGGCGCCGCACAACATGTCAATTGGGCTAATTTTATCGAAGTTTTCATCTGCTAATGGCAAGTGTTTCCAGTATTCTTTTACCTCAGGTGGCATTTCACAGCAAGGAAGCTGGTCAGTGATTACTGGTAGCACAACGGCGTTTACAAATAGTACGGGTTTATTGGTGTTTCGAGGTTTTATTTGACATTTTGTAGCGCCTAAAGTGTTTACCCTTTTGTCTGCTAAACCTAGAATGCTGGTGTTATCAGGAGTTATTGAAAGTTTAAGTCTCTTCGCGCATTCTACAGAGATAAAACTTGACATTGAAGCGGAGTCAATTAGAATCCTAATTGTTTGGTAGAGTCCGTTAGAATCTTTGATTTCCACAAGGGCAGTTCCAAGTAACGTTGTAAAATTGTTGTTTTTTGGATGGGCGGAGTGCGAAGGAAAATTTACAGTTGTACATTGGTCCTTTTCCATATCCTGGTCTTCTTCTATCGGTGTTGGTGCTGAAAATGCGTCGTTGTTGTTTTTGTAGCATAAAAGAGTGTTGTGACGTAATCCACAGTTGCGACACGAGTACTGATTGGTGCATTCTCTGGAGCCATGTCTATCAGAAAAACAGTTAAAGCAACGTTTTAAACTTTTGATTTGTTCGATTCTTTCTTTGACTTGTAGCGCCTTGAAATTTTTGCAGTGATAAAGTTGATGCGAATCGGGGCATAAGGGGCATTTTACGGAAGAAAAGTTTGATGTTGATGGTTGACTAGATGAGTTATTATTGCTAAGATAAGTTCGCGATTTTTGAGTCGAAGGTTCTTGAGGTTTTTGAGTAAATGATAATTCAGCGATTTTGAGTTGTTCCCTGATGAATTTGACGAGATTAGTGAAAGTTGGAATATCCGTTTTCACGTGCTGACTTTCAAACTTTCGACGAAGATAAAGAGGAAGTTTTTTCAAACCGATGTGCAGTAAAATGAAATCGTCGAGGTTTGCAATGTTGAGTGCTTTCAGGGAATCTACCGAATCCTTCAACGAGCTCAGCAAAGTTGTGAGACTACTTATCGTTCCTGTATGAATCAAAGGTTGGTTCCATATGGTATCCAGCAAATGGGTTCCTAACGTTCGATTGTTCTGATAACGAGTGACTAGATTATTCCATACAATCGCATAATTTTCAGCGGTGATAGGCAAATTTTTAGCAAGACTTAATGCAGGGCCTGACAGCGACGAAATTAGGTAATGAAATTTTTCAATCGGCGAAAGACCTGCATTTTCATTAATCAAAATCTTGAAATTTTCATAAAATATTGACCAATTTTGAATCGATCCATCGAATTGCTTTAAAGTTATTTTTGGCAGCCGGACTGAGACAGTCTGCCTTTGTTCTACTGTAGGGTTTTCTGGAGTTTTCTCGGGGGTTTCTTTAGCGGCTACTATTTTTTTGCATTTACTTAGCGTAATTGAAACAATATCGTAGATATCTTCATAGGCCTTACAACGATCTCGATATTTCTTTTTAAACCCTTCGATGTCTTCCGGCTTGTCCACGTCCTTTAGATTGAACTCGAGAACTTTTTCGGCGTACTCTTCGAAATCCTTGTGATCGTCGTCGATTTTTCTGCACCGTGCAACGAACTCGTCAGCTGTATTAGGACTTACTTTTTTCGCCTGTTCGTAAAGCCTATTCATACGATCGAAGTATTTCTCCAAATTGGCGTGAGCTATTTGTAAAGTACTCATTTTGTGGGGTGCTTTGCGCTTCTTTAAAAATTTAAATTTATTGGGTTGAACTGTAAAACTATAGGACTAATATCATCTATGGAGAGCCTTAGGCAAAATTTGACAATTTTTAAGGCCTTAAACTATCCGGCCCGGAGGACCATGAACAAGAGTGTGGGGTTGAAAATTTACTTTAAAATTATATTGTTTCCGGAGGACCTTATTATTTATGTGGGTTCTCTCAGATTGACGGATTGGCTAGAGGCCGCGCGTGCGTTTCATCACTGAGAACCCTGAGAGAATTTATTTAGAAGAATTTTTACTGTTTTAAGATATTTAATTTGAACTAATTTACTTCGTAAAGTGAGAGAAAAAACAAGTTACACTTTTCCCAGAATTTTTCCTGTTAATAGGAGGATCAGCCTCAATACGGCGTGACAGGAGTGATTCAGCCTCAATACGGCGTGAACCTAAGGATATTGGTAGCTTCACCACAGCGTACCAATGGAATTTGAAGGTAAATTGGAGTGAAAATTCTGATGAAGTGTAAAAGTTGCTTGTTAGAAAGTTTAATATTTTGATTTTAAATGAACTTGAATTTTGAGAGAAAAAGAGGAAATATTTTTGAATAGATTAAATTAATATGTTTTATATTTTAATTTGATAGACTTTAAATATGTTGTGGCAAGAAGCCGGACGGTAAAGAACTGAAAAATACGGCAAGAAGCCAAAAAACTGTCAAAAATATAGGGCGGCAAGAAGCCAAGCACAAAAATAACGGAAAAAGTGGCAAGAAGCCAAAACGCTCAAAATATAGGAAGGCAAGAAGCCAAGCACAAACACAACGAAAAAAGAGGCAAGAAGCCAACACTTTCAAAATATAAAGAGGCAAGACGCCTGAAAACGCTCAAAATATAGGACGGCAAGAAGCCAAGCACAAAAATAACGGAAAAAGTGGCAAGAAGCCAAAAACGCTCAAAATAAAGGAAGGCAAGAAGCCAAGCACAAAAATAACGGAAAAAGAGGCAAGAAGCCAACACTTTCAAAATATAAAGAGGCAAGAAGCCTAAAAAACGCTCAAAAGAAACTTGAAGGACGTAGCCTCAATACGGCGTACGAACTCAAGCTTCAAAAACTGAAAAGTAAAAATGATTAAACATAAATGAGATTTTTGAGAAATGAAGGGTTGTTTCAGCCTCAATTCGGCGTGAAACGGGATAGTATGGAAACAGGAGCAAGTAGCCTCAATACGGCGTACTCGAGGATCATGCAGAGGATGAATGGGGGTCTGAGTCAACGGAGATCATCTTATTTATAGTCATCAATAATCTTATTTGCGCATGCGCGAGAGGGTCTGAAGAAGAGGTTGCATAACTAAAAATAATGTGATGTAACTGATTGCATAATTTTTAAAACCTATTATTAGATGGTTGCATAACTTCTAATCTGATTATATAACCTCTAATCTGATTTCGTTGGTTGCGTAACCTGTTATTCGTAGGTTGCAGGTGTTTTCCTCTTACGTAATTTGTTTTCCTCTCACGTAATTTTTTGACGGCTCTTCTTACGTAACTTTTACCTTTCGAAGTATCGAACAGCGCTGTAGCAAAAGTTTGCAACAGACCCATTGTTCCAAATATGGCCTTACCCGCATTTAGGTATCCATGCAACTGAAAATAAAGTTTTCAGGCTAAAAAAAAAAAAAAAAAAATTAAAGTAGTAAAAAATAAGTTAGTAAGTTTCAATAGTTTTTTTTTTTGTATATGGTACCCCTGCGTTACTCCCAAACATAACAATGAAAATCGGAAAATCTATATCAGATTTTCAGTGAGCTATTTTCAACCACTCTGCACGTTCTATATCCTGTGCTGCGCGCTCTAGGACAAAATCGACAATTCTTACTCGTTTAGTATCTGTTCCACATGTGACCCACCCTGCAGCGACAGTACAACTCAAGTCCCCTACTTTTAGATAAGGCTTCAAAGTAATTGTTCCAGATCTGGGCTCATCTGCAGTTAAGGGTTAAATAGAAAACTGTAACTAATCCAGTGAAACATGATTTTAAACGAAAGTGCAAGTGTTTAAGAATGGCTATCTGGACAAATTCTAATACAACTACCCAGGTGAGAAAATTTTGCGCATTTCTGTTATGTGTCAGTTTCTTTATCGTGCAAATCCTTCCAGTTATATCGATTTCTGTGTCCAGATAGCCACTCTAAAACACTTGAACTTTCGTTTATAAGCAATTTCAAATGTATTTGTCACAATTTTTTTTTTTTTTTTTTTTTTTTTTTATAAATTTAAAGGTTAAAAAAAGTGAGGCAAAAAAACCGAGCCTGCGTGAAAAACGTCCATACGATATTTTGATCATGGCTGGCTCCGTGCTGCCTCAACATAACGTCCCTTAAAGTTTCTCTATAGCTATGTAGCTCATTGAACGTGTCGCACCGAAAATATGCATGAGACCAAAAAGTTTTCTGAGGGTATTGTCACGCTCGCATTTTAGAGGTTATTTTTTTATTTTAAGTTTTTAGCCTATAACATGAAATTTTTTGCCGTTAAAGGTACAAGATCGCCTGAAAAGAACAGTCAACAGTCAGGTTTTATTTCTGAATTTCTCGAGGTCATGAAAGCAGTGGCGGCTCGTGCAATCTGGCAACCGTGCACTTTTGCCATTTAAACGTATGCAAAAAGATCGATACTAGGTGAGACGCTGCGCCTCACCAAGTAATCGATTATTTTACACAGTTTTAAATGGAGGAAATCCATTGTTGCCACATTGCACGAGCCGCCGCTGCATGAAAGAATTTCAAAAGTAACAATACCTTGGGACACCGATTACCATGACATATTTGGTTCATAATTAATTGCGGTCGCTGTTCCAAAATGAAATGCCAAGAAATGAAAAAAACCCAACTTCCAAATGTTTCATGATGACAATACTTTCTCTTTTTTTTGTGGGGGGGGGCGAGAAATTAGGGGATGTACGTTTTGGGCGAATGGTAAGAAACAGGTAATTAAAAAACAGTACCTTTTGGGCGAGGCAAGAGGAGAATAATTCTGAGAACTACTCCATTTCTTAGGGCGTTTTGGGCGAGAGAAAAATATCGGACATTAGTAGGAAAAGTGAATAATGAGCACTTTCGGGCGAGTGCGAGAGATGATGCTATTGCTGCATGTGGCAACCTCGCCTTCTCGTAAAATGTCTCGTGTCCACGTCATGTACAATGCTGAATTTTACAATGCGCACCTGGGCTCACACGACGTTGTTCGAGTGTTACAGGAAATTCAAACAGAGAGTTACACAAAAATTATGTTCATAAAACGTAATATTAGGAACCCCGTAAAAATCTCTACTCAAGCCAGAATCGCCGAATTCATTGAAAACTGGAATGAGTATAGCTCTGGTCCGCGAACCGCCCTCCGTCGCCTGCAATACCTAAAACAAATGGCCAATGGGCTACCAGGCTACCTTCATCAAGCTCAGAAGATTTAAATGTTTTTACTCCTACTTTGAACTTTAGTTTCTCATTTTTACTATTTTTTTTTTTTTTTTTTAATTCATCGATTATACATCAAATTTTAAGACTTCAAGCTACAGACCTACAATAATTGCTAGTGAGTAATACAATCTTGTAAAACGCGTACTCGGCAAATTAAATACTTCCGGTGATGCCAAACTTACAAAATTACCACAGTAAGTGCCTTAAATGTACTCGCCCAAAAGTCCCTTCGACATTGACTGAATCCCTCACTAAATTCAATTTTTAACTCGCCCAAAACGTCCACTCGAATCCAGCTCCTCGCCCAAAAGGTACCTTTTTGTGTCGCCCAAAACGTACTCTTTCTCTCGCCCAAAACGCCCGATTTTCGCCCACCCTCGCCCAAAACGTCATCCCCCAGAAATTAAAACCGTCATTTGTTGAAAGCTTGGGGGACTCTAGCTCTAGCTCAAATATTTCCGGACCCATTATGTTTATTGGGGAAAAGTCGTATATAGGCTCAAACAAAGGCGGATCCAGTAATTTGGCAACTGTGTATTATTCCCATTTGAATGCATGAGAAACAATCGATTAGTGAAAGGGCCATGGCCCCCTCAAGAATCGATTCTTTCTCATACGTTCAAATGGGATGCATTCATGGTTGCCAAATTGCTGGATCCGCCTATGCACTGAAAAAAAAAATCAATTGTTAAAGCAACAATTCAAACTTTGCTGATTTAACAAAAATTGAAAGTTGCTAAATCAACCAGGGTTTTCTGTTATGTTAACAATTTTTTTGCTGAGTTTACAAAAATAGTTGTTAAATCAACCACATAATGATATGTTCTTTTAACAAAATAGACATGGTCAATTTAGCAGTTTTAAATAGTTCAAAACATACAGAACTTAATTCAGGTTGTTATATCAGCGAAAAAAAAAATACTGATTTAACTTACTAATTTGTTATTCCAGATTAAAAATTGTTATTTTTACTATTAGATTTGCTGGTTGGACAAATTAGTTGTTAAGCTAACAAAATGAATTGCTGATTTAGCATTTGAGTTGTTAATGCAACAAAATTATCGGTTAATTTAGCAAATCATTTTGTTCTGTACTTTTTTTAACTATTTGGTTTTTTCAGTGTGGTCTCAAATATGTACTTTCTAAGTTTGGCCTATCGTTACACCCTGTATAACTCTATATTTTTCAAAAAATACCGTGTCACTGCACTAATGTGTCAACATTTTACTACATAAACTTTTAAAAAACAGAGCACTGAGCAGTTTCTGGGAAGTAAGAATATCTACTCAGAAAACCACCTGTTTTCATGGAGTTACAGTGGACCAAAAATTGGCATTCTCTGGACGTATAATTACGGCGACCAAAACTACGACCAGAAACTGAAAATGATTGCGCTTTGATCAAGGAATCCCGATTCATGAATCGATTCTTTAACCCTTTATGGACCAAGCCTGAGTATCCTCGTTTTTCTTCTCTGGTCTACTTTACTTTTTTTCAGTCTTCATTCTGGATAAACGCGACTATCGATGAAAACATGGATAAGATGAGATGTCTTCGGGCGCCTTCAATTCGTCGTATAGGCAATTTCAACTCCCCCGAGTACGAACAGTTAACTACCATCCCTTTATAAACGGAAGAGTGGCGTTCTTTTGAAATAACCTGGAACTTAAGTCCTATTTCAAAGTGTGACAGCATGGACGATCTGATTATGATTTCTTTGCCACATATTTTTTAACCATAAATTGAAAATGGGTCTGTTGCATACTTTTGCTACAACAATATAGAACCTTGATTCTTATCCCTTCACTGCATGAAGTTCCACCGGTGGAACACATTCTTCAAACGCTCATATAAAATACAGGTTTTGAGATATGCCTTTGGCGCATGGTAGGTCAACGCGGGAGAAGGTATGTTTTGAGCTCACAAAAAAAAAAAAAAAAAAAAATGGCTGAAAGAAAACATCATGCAGTGAAGGGTTCGTGATCGAAATCATGTCAGGGGGAAAATTTGCCCCCGTATCCAAACTGACCACATTTTGATTATTTTTATAAAGTTTCCGGCATGGGCTTTTTGAAAAATCCAATTAAAGAAAAAAAAAAAAAAAAAATTTAAATTTAAAAAAAAAATAAATAAAGAAAATTCTAGCCATTTCTTATGGTGTTATATCACGTGTAAAAAACGAGTAAAAAATAGAAAAAAGAGAATTTTGACCGAAAAACCGTCAAATTATTTTTTTCACTATTTTTCCCATGTATTTGACCACCTAATACATTGAAAAATCCACATTTGCTTGAAAAAAAAAAAAAATCATGCAGTGAAGGGTTATGTAAAATTCGGCGAATATAATGATGCGCACCTTAAAAACGTTCAAAATCCACTCATACTAATTCAGGAAATCACTCCAATTTCAAACAGCCCGCGCTACACTGGACACTATTTGCACCGGTATACTACTACATAGACGGAACCACCGAGCATAAGTGAATAACATCGTAAATACAAAATGATGGAATTTCCCTCTAAATACATGAACTTTTGGCTGCATTTGCTGTCTAGTCTTTTCGGTTTAACAAAGATTACAAAATAATATAAGAAATGTGCAACACTAATCGAAACATTCAAATGTTTGTAAGTTCTGTTCATGTTGACATAAACGAGATGGTTCCATCTATGTGGTTTTAAGTCGGTGATATATAGTGTCTAGTGTAGCGCGGGTTGTTTGAAATGGAAAGTATTTTCTGAGTTAATGAGTGGATTTCGAAAGTTTTCAATGTGCGCATCGTTATTTTCGCCGAATTTTACGTTAGAAACAATGAGTTTTAATTGATGTAGGAAAAGTACGCAACATACCCATTGTAACTAATCCGCAGTGGAAATTGGTTTTAAACGAAAGTGCAAGAGTTTAAGAGTGTCAATCTGGAAACAGAATTGTAGTACAACTATCCAGGTGAGAAAATTTTGCAAATTTCTCTTATGTGTCAATTTATTTATCATGAAAATCTTTCCAAAAGAAACAGTTATCTCGATTTCTGTGTCTAGATAGCCACTCTAAAACACTTGCACTTTCATTTGAAACCAATTTCAAATGTAATAGTTATCACATTTTTTTTAGAGCATGAGTGTCATGCTCTATTGAAATCGTTTCTACAAGGTCAACAATGCTTTTTTTATAGGAACGGCATGGTTCGGGGGTCCGCTCGGGGGATCGCTTGGTTTCAGTATCGAGAACGGGTCCTCGAGGACCGATTGACCCATGTGATTCCGCCAATCCGGTGTCCTCCCAATTTGTCGCTTTTTCTTTGTGGCGGGAGTTTTTGGCCAAGATTGAGGTTAAGCATTTTTGGGAATGTAATTACGTTACTAATTTGGATCAGACTTCAACGAAATTTTCTGTATGAGATATTGGGGTTTTATATCAGAGGATTGTGTCCATGTTTCGTGTATTCTGCGATTTAAATTGCATTTAGATGATTTCAAATTTCCAATCCTGTTATTGTTGATGTTTCGGTCCGCTAAAAGAGTTCGTTTGGGGAACGCGATCGGCGTTGCGTTTTAAGGTGAATCCTCAGCGACCTGTAGTAAGATTCTCATCCGCTAGATAACGCCACTGTTCCGCGGTCCAGAAACCATGCTTTTTCCGCCTTTAATCGTTAATTGCGAGAGCTAGAGTTAACTTTTCGAAAATGTAAGAACGTTGCGTTCTAGATCAAATCCTAAGGAAAATTTTAAGACCATTCCGAGCCATGGACGAAGATATAACTAAGGACTGCCGACTTCCTATCTCCGCCCGTGTTAAAACCTGTTAGCGGGTTTTCGAGCGCGACCGCAGCGCTCCAAGCAGCAGTAAGGGTCAACTAAAAGCGAACCGCTGCAGCGGTGGCCGCTCCGGCTCCCTTTCTCCCATGCCTTCCCGCAAATGTATACCGTGTAGGTAATTTGAATCACGATTGAACGAAGGGAACAAATGATCAGCGAATTAAAAGGAAGCAAAATCCGCTAAAAAGCAAACGTCTGGAGTATTTCTTGAAAGATTCCTGAATTGTCGAAAATGATTAATCAAGGACTGAAATACTATACATCACAGTTAACCTCAAAACGGAATCAAACAAGAAAGAGTACATAGACATTTGTTTTATTAGTAGAGATCAGGCGACTCTTTTAATTTGCTGATGATTTCTGTTACCTTGTCCAAAGTTGATTCTGAATTTCCCTTGCTTTCGATCTTCCATTGAGATACTGAGTTATCTGATCCTCTTGGGTCGCCGACAACAGTTGACAGCCATGCCATAACAGACCAACTCCAACAACGGTTTTAGCAGTAGCACAGCATGTGAGCATGGACACATCGCCAGGATCGCTCACTTGAAAGAGTAGTTCAGCTGACCGCTGCTTGGAGCGCTGGGGTCGAGAGCAAAACAGGACTAACAACAGTCGGCAGTCCTTAGTTATATCTTCGTCCATGGTTTTGCGACGACCTCCCGTCCCCTTTGCCCTCCCCACGAACTACTGCACCTACGCCTACAACAGTTGCTTGCCGCGTTGTGCAGATTGCATGAATGATGTGTGTCCATCAACTTCATCCCAATTTCACAGCCATCACGGATGCCACGCCCGCCACGGGTCTTCTACCTGGTTTTATGCGACATCGGTCATCGTGGCCCAGTGTTACATGGTAATCAGCGGCGGATTCGGGAAAGGCACGCCCCCCCCCCCAACTCACGGTAGCCTTTGCCTTTTTTCAACAGAAAAAATCGCATAAATTCCTCCCTGCAAATTTGAAAATTCATAGGCGTGAAGCCCCCCCCCCCCCTAAAAGAATTTTCTGGATCCGCCATTGGTAGTAATTTTTGCGGCACACTACGCCGGATTCCCGTGCAAATTCCTACACTTACCTTTCTCCCTTATCTGTCAATGGGCGCTCCCCGAGGGGCGGCGCGGCGCCCCCCCCCCTAATTCAGAAAAATCAAAACTTTACAATAAAAAAGAATCGGAACATTCGAAGATCAAATAATAACGAAAGGAGTAAGAGTTAACAAACTTTATTCTTAGTTTACTTTACAATTTTAATTAGGGGCGTAATTTAGGGGGGGGGGGCAGGGCGGGAAGTAGCCCCCCCCCCCTAAGCAGTGGTGCCCAACCGCCCCTTGCCACTATACAGCTCGCCCCCCAGTTTCAGGATTCCTCTCCCCCCCAGATCTAGACCTCCCCCTGATTTTTACCCCACCCCCTCCTGATTCAGACGACATCATACTTCCCACCCGTCATCTCCCTCGCCGAAAGAAGTTTTAAAATCTACTAGTATGAACGTGTCTACATTGGCAACTACCGTTGGCAACGAGAATTTTGCGAACTTCCTTGAAAATTCAGAATCCTCTGGTCGATAATTACATGATTAGAGAATGTATAGGCAAGAGTTTTGGTTTTGTTAATTTAAATAGGTTAACTCTTAGAATTCATCAGGACAATGAAAATAAAGAAGGAATAGTTGTACTTAGCTTTTTACTATTTCTATCATCTGATGCTGTCACTTTATTCATAATATCAAACACGTCAAAAATAGAATTACTTTTGATACAACTACATGCTACAATCACTTACAATTTCTACCATTTGGAAGGATAATTGATTTATTTTCTATTTTGGGCGGAAGTGGGGGGGGGGTTCTCTAGACTTGCCCGTCTCTAGGTGGTGTCCCCTAGACCTTCCATTGACATTCAAAAAGTTGCCCCTCCGGGCAATTGTTTTGCGGGTGCCCATGTCTTTGTCCATGGTCTCTGAACCAGAAATTGAACGTTCTTCCGGTCTGTGGTTGCCTTCTTTTCTCATAAGTTTAGACACGGCCACCCTGTAAACCCCACAACAAGTTAAAAGTCCGCAATCCGCACCCTCGACCCGCAGCCACTATCAAAAGTAAATTGCCGGTTGACTTGCAGGTACTCTCCTCCTCCTCCCCCAACTTAGATTAGACACAAATATAAAATTAAAAAAAAAAAAAAAAAAAAAAAAAGTGAAAAATAGAATGTATGCCCCAGCAAAGGGCCCCCTCCACAGTTTTCCAAGAGAGGGAGCGACCCCCTTGCCAGCGTAACTCCGAAAAAATAATTCCAACTGGGGTCCAAGTAACTCAAGTAAGGTCTCAAAATGAAATCAGATGGATCCAAAATTTTAACGGCGAGTACCGGTAAGCTTACTCTTTTGATCGGTCCAAACCGAATTGCGATACATCGATTTACTCTCGAGATATCGATTTTTCAAAGGCGCGCGGTATAGGGTCAGAAATCTAAGATTCTCTAAAATCCGCGAATTTCGACTCTCATGGACCTAGCATGCGCCGTGAGAAGTCATATGTGAGTTTTTTGAGTTCACATGAAGTTCATTAAGGGCCCTGACAAATGTCGGACCGATAAAGTCTATATCGGGGGGGGGGGCGTGGCCCCAACTCCAGCGTAAGTCTCACGTACAATGTCTAACTGCGGCCGCGGGAGGTCCCATAAGATCCGTTTAAAAACTTGGATGGATCTGAATTTTTTTCAAGAATTATCTAAAAGCTGAAGCTACCGCCCAATCCAAACCGCAGTGCGCAATCCATCGATTCGTTCTCGAGATATCGATTTTTCAAAGGCGCGCGGTCTTGTCAGATCGACCTTAGAGGGGCGCTGGAGGCTGGAAAAAGGCGAATTTCGTCTCTCACGAACCAGTCGTGTGCCGTATTATATCGGTTCCGCTTTTTTTCGGGTCCCAATGATGTCCCGAGAGGGCCCAATGCAGTTTCGAGCCAAAAAATATCATCTTAGGGGGGGAACTACTCCCCGTTTCAGCGTAACTCTGACAAGAAATGTCTAACTGCGGCCGCGAGAGGTCCTGTAAGGTCATTAAATAAACTCGGATGGATCTGAAATTTTCGAGGTTGTCAGTCACAAGCAAGCGCTTTCGACCGGTGCAAACCGAATTGCAATACATCGATTCACTATCGAGATATCGATTTTTCAAAGGCGCACGGTCTTGTCAGATCGAACATTGAAATAAGCTGTGGATACTCTGTATCCGCGAATTTCGTCTCTCATGGACCGTTTAAGCTCCCTTAAAAATCGAATGAGCTTTTTTCAAGTTCATATTACGTTCCTTAAGGGCCTTGATGAGTGTCGGATGACATTTGATCAATATTAACATTCATTTTTTAATCTGAGACAAAAAGAGCTGAAACCATAAAGACGAAGAATTTCCATCGTGATGACTTTGGTTCAAGCGAGGAAAATTCTATAGAAGTCCCAAATAACTAGACTAGACTTTCCGGCTTGCTAGGATTGGTATTAAGAATTTCCTTCCTGATGACTTTGGTTCAGGCGAGAGAAATCTAAAAAAGTCCCAAATAACTAAACTAGACTTTACGGCTTGCTAGGATTGGTATTGCGTCATCCGATTTTAAAGGAACAATCACTATCGAAATCGATTTTCAAAACCACAGTATTCACCTCGCCTCGTGAACAACTGTTTCAACACGCTATAAGTAAATTTTCATTCCCACTTTGACCTATCAAGTTATTTTTACAGCGATCACTGTTATACAAACACAAATGCAGCGTTGCGATTGACTTTGTCGCAGTTTTGTACTATCAATATGGAACTCCACACTTACAATGATTTACGGCCGACACTCATGCTCTCTTTGCTAACACTGTTCCAGTGTTGCAAGTTCCAACTTGTTTTTTTTTTTTTTTTTTTAAAGGTTAAACAAAGTGAGGCAAACAAACCGAGCCTGTGTGAAAAATGTCCATAAGAGATATTGATCATTAGGGTGGGCCGAAAAATGGCTTTTTCGGAAATCGGATTGCGTCTACCTGGGCGATTGTTCCTTCTGGTGAGTTATGAAAGTGTGTAAAATTTCAGCCCAAAATATTGACCCCTTGAGGTTCCGCAAGAGCCCCAAAGTTTCGATTTTTTCGAAAAATTCACGTTTTTTCCGAGAAAAAAAATTCTACAACCTATTATATAAAAATTTCGTTCATGCTCTAGCAAAAATATGTTTCTAAAGCATGTAAGCAATGTACTATAAAAATCTGAGCCATATCCGTCAAGCTCTTGAGGTTCCGATAAGCCAATTTTGCAATTTACGAGAAAAAGGCTCAAAAATCACGATTTTGTCCGATTTGGCAACGACGCTTCAAGCCAGTGCGTAAAACCTTCATGCTCTAGGGCCGAATCGACGTTAGACATGTTGTTGAAGAGGTGTGCGAAACCGCAGCGAAAAATATTAACTCTTTGAGGTTCCGCAAAGGACTGGAAGCTCAAAAAAATTGGAGCTGACCCGAGTTTTTCGTCCAATTTTTGGCCGGAACAAGTTTCTCAAGGTACCGCAACACAGCAATCACGTATGCTCTAGCTGTGAACATATTTTTCGACACAAGTAGAAGCGTTTGACAGCAAACTGGTTCATTTCCATCGTGATTTAGAGGTTCCGCAAAGCCCGTTTTGTAATTTACGGGAAAAAAACTCTAAAATCACGATTTTTTATGATTTAGCAACGTTGCTTTGAACTGACCGGGTAGGACCCGCTCGCTCTAGGACATAATCGCCGTCAAGCTTGTTGCTCAAAAGGCGTACCAAAGCGCATTGAAAAATATTGATTCATTCGGGTTCCGCAAAGGACCGAAAACTTAAAAAATTGGAACGAATCCGACTTGTGGTCAAACTTTTGGTCCAAAAAAGTCTTTGAAGGCGCTGCGACGCAATATTTACGTTTGCTCTAGGTCTAGCTTTCTTTCATATAGAGGCTGTAATGATTTTATGCAAACCGACCAACGTCCACCGTATTGTAGAGATTCCTCAAAGTCCAAATCAAGAATTGTAAGCTGTGAACTCAAAAATCACAATTGCTATCAGTTTAGTCGCACCGCTCGCTCTTGATAATCATTAAAGGGCGTGGGTTTAATTGGTTTGAAAAGTGTGATAAATTAGATTTGCAAAATTTTCTGCCTGTTTCAGTTTTATTTGATTTCAAATAGCCCAAATCGCACCGCGTGGCGGTAGTTGCATATCAGGCTTCGCCCCCAACGCCCCCCCACCCACCCACCCACTAGAAAAACAAAAAAAACTTAAATATCAAAAAAATTGATGAAATTTGAGGAAAGTAGCGAACGGGGTAAAACAAACAAATAAAATTGTGAGTTCTTATGGCAGTCGCGGCTCGTGCAATTTATCGCAGTTGCATTCTGTTCATTATGAAACCTTTCCTGGCTTTGTGGTCTTTTGCATGCGCGCGAGGCCTTAATTGTTATTTTTTACCAGTACAGTATAGTTATCATGCACACTCTCATGTCTCGCCTAACAGAGAAAAACTTTAAGAAAGAAGCCCTCTCCTAAGACATTTTTGCTGTCAAGAATAAATTGTTGGATTCGGCCAGTGATTACTCAGAATTTTTTTTCTCCCCGAGAATGCATTGACAAAGCGCCCAATGCTGTAAAAGACACTATCTGAGTTATTTTAAAAATATTTACACGGAAAAAGCTCTGCTAAAGTTACTATTCCTCAGTATAATTGTCATTATTAGGCTGTCGATAGAGCAGAGAAAATGGTTAAGGAGGCTCTTAGGAGAGGGCTTCTTTCTTTGAGCTTTTCTCTGTTAGGCGAGACATGAGAGTGTGTATGATTACTTTACTGTACTGGTAAAAAATACCAATTAAGGCCTCGCGCGCATGTAAAAGACCACAAAGCCAGGAAAGGTTTCATAATGAACAGAATGCAACTGCAATAAATTGCACGAGCCGCGACTGCCATAAGAACTCACAATTTTATTTGTTTGTTTTACCCCGTTCGCTACTTTCCTCAAATTTCATCAATTTTTTTGATATTTAAGTTTTTTTTGTTTTTCTAGTGGGTGGGTGGGTGGGGGGGGCGTTGGGGGCGAAGCCTGATATGCAACTACCGCCACGCGGTGCGATTTGGGCTATTTGAAATCAAATAAAACTGAAACAGGCAGAAAATTTTGCAAATCTAATTTATCACACTTTTCAAACCAATTAAACCCACGCCCTTTAATGATTATCAAGAGCGAGCGGTGCGACTAAACTGATAGCAATTGTGATTTTTGAGTTCACAGCTTACAATTCTTGATTTGGACTTTGAGGAATCTCTACAATACGGTGGACGTTGGTCGGTTTGCATAAAATCATTACAGCCTCTATATGAAAGAAAGCTAGACCTAGAGCAAACGTAAATATTGCGTCGCAGCGCCTTCAAAGACTTTTTTGGACCAAAAGTTTGACCACAAGTCGGATTCGTTCCAATTTTTTAAGTTTTCGGTCCTTTGCGGAACCCGAATGAATCAATATTTTTCAATGCGCTTTGGTACGCCTTTTGAGCAACAAGCTTGACGGCGATTATGTCCTAGAGCGAGCGGGTCCTACCCGGTCAGTTCAAAGCAACGTTGCTAAATCATAAAAAATCGTGATTTTAGAGTTTTTTTCCCGTAAATTACAAAACGGGCTTTGCGGAACCTCTAAATCACGATGGAAATGAACCAGTTTGCTGTAAAACGCTTCTACTTGCGTCGAAAAATATGTTCACAGCTAGAGCATACGTGATTGCTGTGATGCGGTACCTTGAGAAACTTGTTCCGGCCAAAAATTGGACGAAAAACTCGGGTCAGCTCCAATTTTTTTGAGCTTCCAGTCCTTTGCGGAACCTCAAAGAGTTAATATTTTTCGCTGCGGTTTCGCACACCTCTTCAACAACATGTCTAACGTCGATTCGGCCCTAGAGCATGAAGGTTTTACGCACTGGCTTGAAGCGTCGTTGCCAAATCGGACAAAATCGTGATTTTTGAGCCTTTTTCTCGTAAATTGCAAAATTGGCTTATCGGAACCTCAAGAGCTTGACGGATATGGCTCAGATTTTTATAGTACATTGCTTACATGCTTTAGAAACATATTTTTGCTAGAGCATGAACGAAATTTTTATATAATAGGTTGTAGAATTTTTTTTCTCGGAAAAAACGTGAATTTTTCGAAAAAATCGAAACTTTGGGGCTCTTGCGGAACCTCAAGGGGTCAATATTTTGGGCTGAAATTTTACACACTTTCATAACTCACCAGAAGGAACAATCGCCCAGGTAGACGCAATCCGATTTCCGAAAAAGCCATTTTTCGGCCCACCCTATTGATCATGATTACCTCCGTGAAGTTTCAATAGACTGTTTTAGTAGAGCGATATATCGTATCGATTGCCGTCTGAGGCCCTCTGGTTCCAAACAAACTCTGATTCAATGTGTTTTTCCCATATAACGCGCATTTTTGAACGGAAATTTAGGCTATTAAATCAAACATTAAATGCGACCTTTTTGCGATTATGAATTCTCTGTCCTCCAAATTGCTTAATTATACCTGGTTCTTTGACTGCAACTGCCGGAATCAACAAGATATTAAAGTTTACCAGATGCATTTGAAGGTTGGAATCACCCAAATGTTATTCTTGTTGTTGTGGAATTGGCGGGATTTCGGGCGATTCTAACCTACAAATGCGACGTTTAATTTGTAATATCTTATTGATTTATTTTTGGCAGTTTTAGTCAAGGAACCAGGCATAATTCAGCATTTTCGAGGACGTAGACTGCATAATCGCAAAAAGTTTGCAACAGCTGTTTGATTTAATAGCCTAAATTTCCTTTCAAAAGTTCGCTTATGGGGAAATTACATTGAACCAGAGTTTGTTTGGAACCAGAGGCCCTCGAACGGAAATCGATACGATATATCGCTCAACTAAAACAATCTATATCACGCCTCACAAATCCTCTCTATCAGTGGCGTAGTGTTCCATTTGGCAACGTTGTATTGTGTCCATTTAAACCCACGTAATAGGTCGAATGCGAAGGTGTTCACCAAACACCCAATACTTCGATCTTTTTCATGAGTTCGAATGAACGAACTGCAACGTTGCCGACTTGAACGCTACGCCACTGCTCTTTATCGCTGTATCTCATTGGGATTGATCATTGTTGTGAATCAATATCAAGAGAATCGGCAGCAGCTGTTCACTACAGTGGTGAATCGTCATGTGACGATTCTATTCTGAAATGAATCAATTCGATTCTGGAAGGAATCGGCGGGGATCAGGATCAATAAATCACAAAGCGGTCATGTGACGATTCAATTCTGGAAAGAATCGGCGGGATTCGGGTACTATTACATCAAAAGATTGTCAATTTTCGATTCTGGCAGGATATCGGATTCGGAGTGGACGATCGTTAAAACCGATTCAATTTGCTTGCAGTGGCGCGGCGTAGCGTGCAATTTGGCAACGTTGTAATGAGTCCATTTAAACCCATGAAAAATATCGAACTATTGGATGATCGGTGAACACCTTCGCATTCGATCTTTTGCCTGCGTTTAAATGGACTCATTACAACGTTACCAAATTGCACGCTACGCCACTGTTTGCTTGGTTTTGAAAAAAGAATCGGAAGAATTGATTTTAGTGTGAATCGATTCTTGGGAGCCGATTTTTGAATCGGATCGATTTTCCTCGGAAATCGATTCACTGAATCGATTCTTACGACATGAATCGGGAGCCCTAATTTGAGCCGAAAAGACCTCACCAAAATTATTTTTGCGCGTTTTCAGCATTTTCACGTTTACATCCATTGCTTTTGCGTCAAGTCGTAGCTGGTTCGTCTTTTATCTTGTTCCTTTATCACTTTAAGTAGATTCTATGAATCTCTTTATATCAGAGGGTGTGATGTTGGATTTTTCCGTAATTTTTTTTTCAAATGAATACGATTCATGACCCCTTGAGTGAGAAAATACTACTCCTTGAAAATTTTATAAATTTAGATGAGAAAAAATTTACGTAGCCCAATACAATAAAATACACTACAAATTAAAATGGGGGAAACAAGGTTCCTCTTTTTCGCCGGTCATGGTGAGGCACCTCCGTTAATTTCATTTTTCATTTATTTGTTTTTTGTTTCCCAAGCGATTGATAACAAAACAGTAATGCTTTAAAACGTCTCGTTTATTTACAGTGTTTGTTTTAGCCTTGTTTCCCCATTTCAATGCGTAGTGTATGTATATTCTTATTTATTATGTAAAACAATAAACATGGCTGTAAATAATTATAAAACAATAATAAATGAGCTGTTCAGCCAAAATAAAACAAATAAAAAGGGGAAAATTAAATCATAATAATAAAATGATCCGACCTTTAATTGTGATGTTTATTTATTTTTTTTAACGTTTTGACGTCCATACGCCTTCTTCAGAAAAAATATATAAAAGGAACGTAGCCAAAATATAAATTAAATTATATAATTAAATTATATAAATTTTATATATTTTTTCTGAAGAAGGCGTATGGACGTCGAAACGTTAAAAAAAATAAATAAACATCACAATTAAAGGTCGGATCATTTTATTATTATGATTTAATTTTCCCCTTTTTATTTGTTTTATTTTGGCTGAACAGCTCATTTATTATTGTTTTATTCTTATTTATTATATATGTTTCTGCCCTTTTTACCGATTTTCGGTCCGACGATCCTGTTCCCAATTTTTGATTTTGATTTTTGAAATTTGTCTCATCTATTCGTTGGGTCAACTTTTTGGATGAGTTCGTAGATGAAGTAAATCCGATCTTTAGTTTTCGCGATATGGGCCGTGTTTGAGTGATAAAAAGTGTTCTTTTGGGTTATTTTTGCGAGTGTTTGTTTTAAATAATTTTTTTTGGAGGATGTATATTTGCCGTTTATTGACGCACAACTTTTTTACAATTATTGTCATTTTTTTGGTTTGTGCATTATGAGTGAGATAAAGTGATGTGTTTTTCGTTTTTTTTTTTTTTTTTTTTTGACATCGTTTTTGTATTTAGGAATACAAATAAATTTAAAAATTAATTAATTAATTTATTTATTAATTTATTTATTAATTTATTTATTTATTAATTAATTAATTCATTTTAATTTTTTTTAATTTTATTGTATAATTTTTTTTTTTTTTTTTTATTTTTTTTTTCATAAAGTTTAGTGTCTATTTTGGGAGATGATTTTGGTTCACGTTCTTTGTTGTTTGAATGCTCCTTGTGTTACGCGTGTTTTACGAGCTATTTATTTTCTGAATGGATTTTTCATGTGCGGGACAAGGACGGTTGAGTGGTATGATTTCTCGTTCTTTAATGTCTTACACGCACACCGTTGCTTAGGTGTCAGCTGATCTTATTCAGTTTTATCTCTCATCAGCGTTATAGAGATTACACATGTCTCCGTTACGAAATGTCGGATTTATTCCATCCACGAACTCATCCAATGAATTTGACCCAAGGAATTAGATGAGACAAATTTAAAATTTCAAAATCAAAAAATACGAATAGGACCGTCAAACAAAAAACTGTAAAGAGGGCTGAAAAATATACTCATAAATATAGAAAACAACTTAAATTGGGATAAAGGCTGGAACAAATTAAAATTTGGGACGTTTCGGGCCAATTAACAGACCCTTTTTCAACCAAATAAAAAATAAAAACTAAAAAAATAAATAAATATATATAAATAACATTTTCTCACTAATTAAAGGGGAACATAATAAAATGAAAACATAAGGAAAGAAAATAATTAATTTTTCCTACTACAACTTTACTTGAATTTCAAGGGAAATAATTTGAATTTCGAGGGAACTTTATGTGAAATGATGTCAACAAAGCTATATTAACGCATGCTTTTTTACGCGTTTTTCGAGAGTTTTTCACGGGTTTTTTTACAACTTTTTAAAGCGTTTTACACGTGCACAGAAAAAAAAAGACTGGTAGAATTTACCATCTATATGGCCAATTTTGGAGTCTGCTATCAAGTATGGTATATTTTACCATCATATGGTAAATGCAACGTACCTTGTGGTAAATTAAGATAACCTGTTGGTACATTTCACCGCAAGGTACGTTGCATTTACCATATGATGGTAAAATTTACCGTACTTGATAGCAGACTCCAAAATCAGCTATGCAGATGGTAAATTCTACCAGTCTCTTTTTCCATGTAAAGTTTAGGAATTTTTCAAGTGTTTTCACTTGTTTTTCAAGTGTAAAAACTACTAGGGAAAGAGGTGGGAGGAGAGCGTGTAAATGGCGCACCTATACTATACTGAGTCAAAAACGATTTTTTTTTTTTTAATTTTCACACGGAAAAAAAAGATTAGTGAAAATAACCATACGGATACCTGATTTTGGCACCTGCTAGATGTTATGGTAAACTTGACCAGAAGTATGGTACATTTACCGATACTTTGAGTAAATTCGACATGCAATCAGGTAACATTACCTAGTACCTAGTCAAAACATAGTATACTTCTGATTAACATTACCATAACATCTAGTAGGTGCCAAAATCAGGTATCCATATGGTTATTTTCACCGTAGTTTTTTCTCCGTACACATCCAGAGAAATAGATGTTCCAACCTAATGTGAGGCGTCAATTACACGAGCATACGTCATTCGTGACCGAGAGAAAATTCTTGTCCGCGAATAACGCGAAAGAGGGAGAAGGTCGGTAAAAGAGCGGAGCTCGAAAATGTGGAGGATAAAACACAGAGTGAATTCGGAGTAAAAACACTCATACTCTGTCAGCTGGTTACTGATCCATCTCGTTTTCAGCTGCCATCACGATGGTCTCCAGAAGAATGATTCTCGTTCTTTTCTCTTGCGCCCTGTTACTGGATCATGCAGACAAAGTTCATTCGATGGTGAGGACAGAGGAGCAGCGGGTAAGTGGTGTTGACGATAACCTTCTCTGAATTTTGTTCAAACACCCATTTATTCAGTTTTTGGGTCAGCTTTGGAAATTGTTGATGCTCTGAAAGTTATTTTTAGTGATTTAACACGATACCCATTACTCATAGAAAAGAGCAGTTGCTATGTCTCACGGAAAAATGTCCTATCGTTTATTTTCCTACACTGAAAAAAAAAATCAGCTAAATTTAACTAATTTCAAGTTAAAAGTATGGACACCACTTAAAACTGTTAGTTTGAATATTTGAATTAGTAAAATTAACTCCGTGCCGTGTTAATTAGCACGGCACGGAGTTAATTTTACTAATTCAAATAGTCAAACTAACAGTTTTAAGTGGTGTCCATTCTTTTAACTTGAAATTAGTTAAATTTAGCTGATTTTTTTTTTAGTGTAGAGAATAACAATGGGGTTCACTTTTGCTATAAGCGAATGAATGAATAGTCGATTCAAGAGGCCGACCATTTACTTCATCGTTAAACCGATTGTTAAGAATGTCTATGAGTGATTCTATTGGTTGAAAATTGTAAAACTTGGCTGTTGCTATGGTAACCATCGTTAAGACTGTTAAGAGCCTCGTTTTATAAAGACTATAACCTTTAAAAAACGGACACTAGAACGATGGTTACCATAGCAACGTCTAAGTTTTACAATATTCGACCAATAGTAACACTCGTAGACACTTTTAACGATCGGTTTAACGATGAAGTAAATGATCGGCCCACTAGTGTAAAAACCTCCAAAAATAACGATGGCAGCACAGAGAACTTTCTATACCTACCCCTAAACTCAATGAACGCTTTTATATGAGCGAGCGTAAATGGTGCATGACTGAGGGCAGTAACAATGGGAGATTCCCATCTAACAATACTGTAACTCCATCAAGAAGTGACCACTGAGAGACGACTTTCATTTGACACTGGTGTCACTAGATGTCACGATACCATTCATCGGATGTGGATCACTACTCTGATGACTAATTACTCTTTAAATCATCCTTGTCAGCATTGAGAGAGTGACGAAATTAAGATAGGAATCTCCCATTATTACTGCCCTATGCCACCATTACACTGTAAAAGCGTTTACTGCAGAGTTTATTAGGAGTGAATTTCGGATAAGTTTTTAGTGCTGCCATCGTTATTTGTCTAGGTTTTTACACCAGAATTGACTTAATAAATTGCTTACAGCAAAAAAGGTGCAACAGCCCCATTCAAAAAAAAAAAAAAAAATATCAGTTTTGGTTGATTTTTAGACAAAAAAAAACTTCAGGAGTAAAACAAGTGGTTTTAACAATTTAAACGTTTAAAAACAATTACTGAAACGGACTCTGATGTGCTGCACTGATATTCTGAATCACCTTCTTGTTTTATTTTTAAATTAACTTGTCCAATTTCTGACTTTTACACGCGTAGGTATTCAAGCGCAAGAGCCATACGAAACGTGTGTTGACGCAATAGTTCACTGAAACCACACAGATTATGAATATATTTTATTGAATTACTGACGACATCATAATGAATGAAAATGTCATTAGTAAACAAAGCAGTGGTGGATTCAGAAACATTTTCTGGGGGGGGGGGCACATCTGTGAAATGTCGGAACACCTACCTTCGGTGGAAGCAATTTTGGGCTATTTTCTGTTAAAAAAAGGCAAACTTGTAGGCATCTGGGGGAGGGGGGGTACGTACGTGTCCCCGCATCCTCTTCGTGGGTTCGCCACTGGAACCAAGTATAATTTTTCTTTAACTTTTGACTCATTGCAAATAAAATTGGTGAGAAGCGTCTTGTCTACTTTTAGCTTTAACCCTTTGAGGAGCAGTGGCTAGTGCCACTAGCCACCTTTTATTTATTTTTTCCTGAGCTTATGAGACAGTGGCTATTGTAACTAGCCACTTTTTTTGGTTCGTAAGATGTTCTAAAATGGGGACAAAATATTTTCCACATGGTAGCACAGCGGTAAACATTATTTTTAGACCAGGTAAATGTTGACATTTTGAGATTTTCCCTCCAAGGCAGACCGGCTCCCACTAATATAGTAAAAACAACATTTCTAGCAGGTTTAGGCAAATTTTTGAGGCAGATTATAAATCTTGAAAATATTTTGAACGTGTTGAAGTACTAGTGAGTAAAATTTGCTGATTTTGTAATATAATTACAAGCGTTAGAATAAGGTGGCTAGTTCCACTAGGGACAGACAGGGGTCAAAGGGGTCAAACAGTGATGCATTGTCTATTTTCGAGTTTTTCGCCATTTAGAAGGAATTTTAGGGCTCAGATAAGACATTCAGAGGCTTATTGTAACTTGAACTACTTATTCACATTCTAAATTCTTGCATTCAGCCAATAATAGGCCTCGGAGATAAATTGAAGCAACATCGTCGTTTACAGCATTGCTTACAGCGTTTTGCCGTTTTACAGCATATTTTGGATTTTTTTCGGTACTTTCATGAAGAAAGCAATTTTTTTATTCTATTTATATTATCTTTATAGTCTAGAAAACAACTTGACGAAAGAAAAAAGTCACTTTTTCTGTTGCAACATAGCCAATAATCACTTTTTACCGTAGCTCGCAGCAAAAATGTTGCTCTGCCACACACTAAATTCGGATTAACTTCAAAAGTTACAATTTTTTGGGGTAAACTCTACTGAGCAATTTTGTTCTCTATAGTGTAAATAACAATATTATGATTTTTCGAGATTTCTTGGTGCTCCTCAAGATGTCTAAAAAGTTAATTTTAGTCGATCAAAGGTCAAAAAGTGCCATTTACGCGTTAATTTCAAGACTAAACCATATTCAAATAAGTTTCTTGACTGTTTTTACAATTTTTTCTCTTAAATAATTGTTTGGTTGATTGATTCTGACTTATATTTGTCATTGTTTGGCCCTTTAAAATTAATTTAAACCTGATTTTCGAAAAAAATATGGTAACGAAATTTTTTAGCCCTTTGTGGGGCAGTGGATAGTTACACTAGCCACCTGTTTTCTCCTATACTAGTATATGGAATTGTATGAACATTTTTTTGGGGTCTATTTTTACCCTAAGGAACCTAGAAATGCAAAAAAAAAAAAAAATTGGAGAAAAATTATTTTCCTTAATGTGCCCCTCAAAGGGTTAAAGTGAACTCGAGTTAATTAAATTTTGCCAAAAACGGAATCGCTCGATAAGTTACTTTTTTTGAGCCTATATCTTAGGTCCATGCTGAGGGTCCGAAAGAACATGAGCCAGGAACAGTGTTGCCAGAGATCGAGGATAAAAAGCCGTATCGTCCCATTAAAATCAATGTAAAATGTACGGCTTTTTCACGCCAATCTGGCAACTCTGACCAGAGATCCACACTTTCAGAATAGTTTCATCATGGAATAAAGATTACTTCGTAATAGAAGCGTCACTGCCATGAGGCTCTGGAACCAAATTATGTTAGGTCCCGAGCATTAAATTGCGTGCATCTTGCGTGCGGTTTCGACCAATCAGAGAGCTTTCGCACGGTCACATGATCGTGCGAAAGTTACGGTCGGAACCGAACATTATTTGGACCCTGTATTTAATCCTTTCGTTGACCTTGATCAAATAAGCCGCGGTCTGCGAACAGTTGAAAATAAGCCGATCTGCGAGGATTCAAAATAAGTCGGTTGAATGTGAGAACGAGTAGGTATACTTGGCAATCGACTTCAGAAGCATTGAAAGGGCTGTTGAAAGTTTTAAACCAATTTTGCTCGTTTTGGGATTAAAAAAAAAAAAAAAAAAAAAATCCATAAAATTTTTTTGCAGATGACCTCATTGGATTCTGCGTTTTATCTATAGCTTTAGTTTAAAACGCCAAAAAACAAGAGTTTTCCGAAAAGCGACCATCCATTGAAATCTGGAAAAGTTTCGCCTGGAATCACCTCAACTCTTTACAGACAGGGAGTAGGGACTCTAGTTCCCATCTTCCCATCCTATTCCATGCGAAAAAAGTGTTCTCTTCGCCTCAACCATGAATTTAATTGGAACGAGACCACAACGAATTAAAACTTCCGAGACGTTTCGTTACACTCACGGCACCATTGTCGATCGGGGGGGGGGGGGTACTCAAAACGAGGAATATGGGGCTATTGCACACTGTTGCTATAAGCGATTTAATAGTCGATTGAGGCGTAAAAACCTCAACAAATAACGATGGCGGCACTAAAAACTTCCAAAATCCACTCCTAAACTCAATAAACGCAGTTATTTGCGCGAGCGTAATGGTGGCCGAAGGCACTAACAATGGGAGATTCCTATGTTAATTTCGTCACTCTCTCTATGTTGACAAGGATGGTTCACAGAGTAATTAGTCATCAGAGTGATGATCCACATCCGATGAATGGTGCCGCAACACCTAGTGACACCGGTGTCAAATGAAAGTAGTCTCTTCTTAGTCACTTCTTGATGGAGTTTCAGAATTGCTAAATGGGAATCTCCCATTGTTAGTGCCTTCGGCCACCATTACGCTCGCGCAAATAACTGCGTTTATTGAGTTTAGGAGTGGATTTTGGAAGTTTTTAGTGCCGCCATCGTTATTTTTTGAGGTTTTTACGCCATAATCGACGATTAAATCGCTTATAGAAAAAGTGTGCAATAGCTCCATTAAGACACTTCACTCAAGTTGGAAGAGGGTCTGATTAACAAATACCGTGACATCGGTTACGTAAAACAAACAAAACAGACCAACTAAACACAGAAAGAGCCTCAATCAGTTGTTAATCTTTGGAAAAACTGGAGGTATGCAACTCTCAACTTTTCCACCCGGTAGTTTCATATGGTGTCTCTGTTTTTTAGAATGTGAATCATTTCTAACACAGCTCTGGTCTTGTAATTTTTTATCTGTGCTAGAACCTGGGTGTTATCAAAATCAAACCGCGGATGACAACGGTCAACGGTCTGTTTTGTTTGTTTTATGTAATCGATGTAAGGGTGGTTGTTAAGCAGACCCTCTTCCGACTTGGGTGGAGTGTGCTCCTTGTTTTGAGTATTTTTTTTTTTTTTTTTTTTTTTTTTTTTTTTTTTTTTTTTTTTTTTTTATCATTTTTCCGCTTGATAATGGTGAGTGCACCGGAACGTCTCGGAAGTTTTAATTCATTGTTGGCCTCATTCCCATTTTAATCGTTTATGTGTACTGTGATGTTTTTGGCCATTTAGTTTGTAATGGTTCTATGGGGAGAAAGAGGTCCCTTTTTGGGGAAAACATGTTTTTTTTTGTAATTTTATTTTTTATTTTTTTTTTTTATTTGAAAAAGGATGTTTTCAGCTTTAAAATGATATATACATTGTATGGTGTAGAGAAAAAAAAATCAATTTTTCATGAATTTTTGAAGCGAAAGAGTCCTTATCAGGTCAGCTGATTCTTCAAGGCTGATTTTTTCTCTTTAGTTTTTTCTTTTTGCGATATTGAAAAACCTGGTTTTTTACCTTTTGGTGCACTTTTCTCAGGAACTAGTAATGCTATTTTCATGAATATTTTTTAAAATTTACCTCAGAAAAAGCTCTATTAGAGGAACTAGGATATTCTGTATAACTCCTTTGATTTAGTTTCTTATGGGATTTTACAAGTGAAAGACAAGGATGGTGTACTACTATAATTGCTCTTTCTTTGTTTTACACGTACACTGTTGCTTAGGTACGTTATTTATTTATTTTCTTGTTTTATCAGCTGCTCTTATTCAGATTTATTCCCCGTTACAAAGATTACACATTTTTCTATCTTGGTACTATAATCTTTTTCTCATGGGTATTTTTATTTAAATGTTGAACAGCTGATAAAAAAAAAAAAATGAATAATTCAAAGAAAATCATAACATAACCTATATTTATTGAAATTTGTGAAAAACTTATATAACCTAGCTTTTATTTCTCACTTGCATTGTAAAGATTACACATTTCTCTATTGGTAATATAATCATTTTCACAATAATATTTGGATTTTGAGCAGCTGATTAAATAAAAAAGAAAAATTCAGAGAAAAATTCAACAAAAATGATAACCTATATTTAAATTTGTGAAAAAATGATTTCACCAAGCATGGAATCTACTTCGTCTTACCGGCCTGCCGGGAGGCATTTTTTTTTCAAGGACATTCAAAGCTCAAAAAAAGTGAAAAAATCAACCAAACTTTCATTTTTAAAAAAAAAAAAAAGTTTTCAATGAATTTTTAAAATTATATAGTCTCACTCATAGTCAACACTCATACACAACTTCATGCAAAATTGCAGCCTTGTAGGTCAAATAGTTCCAGAGAAAAGTGCACCATAAGTGAAGCATATTTAATATTGTTTAACATAGGACATCCTTCAGTGGCGGAGCGTGCAAATTTGGCAACGTTGAATGGGTCTGTTGCAAAATTTTGCTACAACGATTAACCCATTTGTGCCCAGAACTATTTTTGGTCTCAGATTTTTGTGAAATTTTTAAAGTTAGTCCATTTTGGTCCCAAAAACACAATTTTTTTTTTTTCCCCCATGCATTTTTATAGCCAAAAACGCTTGGTGCGAAAACGCACCACTAGCCACATACAATATCATTTGGGAATTAATGTATAAAAAACACCGTGTTTTTTTGGTGCGTTTTCGCACCACTAGGCATAAATGGGTTAAGCAAGATGAATCTAATGTAAATTCGACGCAAAAGTCCATTGGTGGCATCAGACAGTCATAAAATGCAATAATAAACTCACAAGAGGCGTTTAATGAAATCCAAGATGGCGGAGAAATATCGAGCAATTTGTATGCTTGCACCACGAACATCCAAGGATAGCCAACCTCACAATATCGATTACAACCAATCACAACGTAAACAAACACATAACCTCTCTACCTCCAGTGAGGTTGTCAAAGTTGGCCATCCTTGGATGTTCACGGTGCATGCATACACATTGCTCGATATTTCTCCGCCATCTTGGATTTCATAAAACACCTCTTGTGAGTTTATCATTACATTTTATGATTTTTTGATGCCACCAATGGACTCTTCAGGTGATTTTACATTAGATTAAACACTCTTAATCGCTGTAGCAAAAGTTTGCAACAGACCCATTGAGTCCATTTAAACGCATGAAAAAGGTTGATTAAGAGGTTGTTCACCGAACACCCAGTAGTTCAATCCTTTTCATGAGTTTAAATGGACGCACTGCAACGTTGCCAAATTGCACGCTACGCCACTGGCATCCTTCTCCTCTTAATGAATTTAAATTTTGCAGCTCGCCATGCAGAATGCTGCCAGGCACGAACTCTGGACAATAATCGAAAATGATCCGTGCTCTAATGCAAATTTGTGGACGAATGCTGGATGTGGTGGTCCACACGCGGGTAAAATAGCTTGCAACAGAGCGTTGGCGGCGTATAAAAAGTTAACGTTCGACGAGACTCAAGAGTGTACAGCACCCAAGGCAGCCGATTGCAAGAAAATAACAAACACTTACCAATGTTCCTTCCATTGTCGACACATCATTTCTGCAAACAACCCACCCAGGTGTAAAAATCCGAAACCGGATACGATTACATGGGTTTGGAGACCACTCAGAATGTGCTGTCTGAACAAAGTTAGGCATTCTCAAGCATACCTGGGAAGAGAGGCGCCTGCTGGAGCTGCAGCGCCTTGAGAGGTTGACACGTATAGAGATCGGTCTTTTATTCTTCCTTCTTTAAAGTCATATCACGCAAAAATAACGATAAACGAACTGCAAATTACTCAAATTCACTCTCAATTAGGCTGTTGCACACTTTGGCTGTGAGCAAATGATTTGTCCAATCCGATGTAAAAACCAGCAAAAATCACGAAAATCACACTAAAAAATAGTCTTAAACGGGGCTCTTGCAAACTTTTGCTATAAGCAAATGAATAGTCCATTCTGATGTAATGACCAGCGAAAATCACGAAAATCACACCAAAAAAGTCTGAAATTCAGTAATAAACTCACAAAACTGCTTTAACGGCAAGATCGTAATGACGCTTCAACACGCAGGTATCATGGGGGATTCCTGTCTAATCAGGGACCAAATAGTGTTACGGCTTGACGGTCCACCGAAAGACGTTGGATGGTGCGCACGTAAGTATGATTACGTGTGGTTTATACCCCCCGTAAGTGCTCACCGATCATCTGCGTGCGGGACCGTGAAGACGTAACATTATAGGCGAATTTTCGCGACGAATATATCCAACGAAATCATACAAAATCATTGCCAACCTACGCATGGCAACAGTGGATGACACGAAACTGGATCGTGTTTTTCGAACTTTTTCGGTGTTTTCAGTCATCGATGGCATCAATTCGATTTTGAATTCAAGTCCGGAGGTGAATTCGAAATCAAATTGATGCCATCGATGCCCCGAAAACACATTTAAAAACACAATTGAGTTTCCTTAAATATGTAGTTAGGTTGGTATTGTTTATGATATTCGATCGCGAAAATTCGCCTTATTTGGTCCCTGTCACTTTCTCAACGGAAACACAGAGATATGTCTCATTTTAGATAGGAATCTCCCATGATACCTGCGTCTTTCCGCCATTATGCCTGATTCTGAGGGTGAATTTTGTGATTTTTCAGTGTACTCATCGTCATTTTTACACGTTTTTATGCAAGAACCAACTCTTCAATCCCCCGTAGCAAAAGTTTGCAAGAGCCCCATTCAGCAATAAACTCAAAAAATGTCTATAACGGCATGTTCGTAATGGCGGCTCAACGCAGGTATCATGGGAGTCTTTTGTCTATTATGTCACTTTCTCAAGAAACACAGAGATATGTCTCTTTAGATAGGAATCTCCCATGATACCTGCGTCTCTCCGCCGTTGAACCAGATCCTGAGAGTGAATGTCGTGATTTTTTAGTGTACTTTTCGTCATTTTTACAAGTTTTTATGCAAGAATCAACTCTTCAATCTCCTGTAGCAAAAGTTTGCAAGAGCTCCATTGCTGTAAGCGATTTAAGGATTACAATTCAGATGTAAAACCTGCAAAAATAATGATGGTAGCGCTAAAAACTCACGGAATCTACTCCTAAATCCATAAAATGCTTTTAAATGCGCGAGTGAATTGGCGGCGGAGGGCAGTAATAATTAATGGGAGGTTCCCATCTAATAATACTGTCATTCCATCAAAAAGTGACCAATAAGAGACGACTTTCCTTTGACATCGGTGTCATCAGGTGTCAGGGTACCATTAAATCAGACGTGGATCACTACTCTGGTGTCTAATTACTCATCTCCCTCGTCAGCATAGAGAAAGTGACAAAATTTAGATGGGAATCTCTAATTATTAATAATCACGCTCGGACATTAAAATGCATTTAATGAGTTTTTTGCAACTGAATCGACCCTTAAATCGCTTGCAGTAAAGTGAAAACGGTCACTTTCTGGTGTACATACATATTTTTCGCAACCTCTTCAAGATCACTAAAAAAAATAAAGTGGCAGTGTTGCCAGTTTTATGGGAAGCCGTACAAGCAGAGCCATAAATCCTGCGTCGACTATTCGACGCAACCCGCATAACATGTACAGTTAATCGACGGCGGCTTGTGCAATTTGGCAACAATGACTTTCTTCCATTTGATTCTATGTAATAAAATAATCGATTCAAAAGTGAAGCCGCACTTCACCTGCAATCGATTGTTTTACATAGATTCAAATGGAAAGAAAACATTGTTGCCAAATTGCATGAGCCACCTCTGCAGTAAATGCTCACTTATCTTTCTTTTCTTTTGTTCTCTCAAGACCGAGAAAGGTTCGGGTTACGTGTTGTGCGGGTTACGCATTACAAATGGCTCTGCTTGTACTTACATTGGCTTCATCAATGCATCCGTGATTCTAAAGGTCAAAACATTTAAATTAATAATAATACCCTATTAATGGTGCAGTGTTAACGTAAGGAGTACAAATACAAATAAAATGAAGATTATTGGTTTATCTACAAATTTCAACCTAAGTTTAAATCCCTCATAAGCGAACACCAGTCATCTAGACCGTTGACTGCCGAAGATCGGTCGTAACCAGTGGCGTAGCGTGCAATTTGGCAACGTTGTAATGTGTCCATTTAAACCCATGTGAAAGGTCGAATGCGAAGGTGTTCACCGAACACCCAAACGTTCGATCTTTTTTACGGTTTTGAATGGATGAACTGCAACGTTGCCGAATGGCACGCTACACGCGACTGACTGTAAGTGCGCCGTAAAGTTCGAACACTTTTTGGCCCCGGTTACATAAAACAAACAAAACAGACCAGAACCAAACATAGACATAGCCTCAATCAGTTGATAATATTTGGAAAAACTGGAGGTATGCAACACTCACTTTTTTCACGTCTGCCTCAGGCCAAAGGGGAGTGGGACATCCTATCTCAGCCCATGTTAAACCATCAATGTTTAAGGAACATTTTCTGAGGAACTACTCAACCGATTTTCAAAAACTTTAGCTTGTTTGATTCGTGTTGTTGCCCTCTTCACTTTGGCACGGGGTTTTTTGAAAATCTTGAATTTTGAGAATTTTACGATCTTTTGAAATTTGGTTCCAAAAATGCATTATTTTTTGGTACTTGAAAATTCACAAAAATTCAGGGAAACAAAATTTTGAAAAAAGCCCGTGTTAAAATATGCAGGGCACTATGACGAATTAAATGAGCCGAGGTTTTTGAAAATCGGCCCAGTGGTTGCTGAGAAAATGTACCTCTTGTGTGAAAAAACACAAACTCGGGGAAAACACAATTTAAAAATTCCGGAAAAAAACACTTTAAATGCAAAATGCACTTAACACTGTTTTTCTTTTTTTAATGAAATTATTCTTACAGAGTAGACTACTCATAAAAAATAAGTGAACTTGGTCTTAAATTAAAGGTGATGATATATGGAACAACTTTAGCTGAAAAAACGAATTTTTAAAATTTTAACCGAAATCCATGTCCCACTCCCCTTGGTACATACATATTTAACAGGTATGCTCGACTCGCTTCCCGCGTCATCTTCAGGGGCGCGAAAATCAAAAGCAGAATCCAAGATGGCCGACAAAAGAAGAAAACACTGAACAATTATGCCAGAGTGATCGATATGTATCGATCTCTCATGTATTCAGAGAGCCCCCTGAAGATCGATTATTTTGCACGGGTTCAAACGGACAGAATCCGCTGTTGCCCCATTGCACGAACGCTGCACTGCGCTTAACCCCTTCACACCAAGGTTACAAGAATATAGAGGGTTTTTAGTAATAGCGGCAGCCGGTGATGAGCGTTCCAAACAAAGACAGATTGTCTCTCTCGCTCTCACGTAACCCCCATGCATAGCCGTAGCCTGGATATTGTCTTTCTCTCTCTTAGCCCATTTAAACGCATGTGTTAGAAAAGGATGGATATAGGGGCTGTCACGTGACTTCAGCCCCTCTTTCTGTCCTTTTCTAACACATGCGTTTAAATGGGCTAAGAGAGAGAAAGACAATATCCTGTCTACGGCTATGCCCCCATGTACTGTAATTTCACTCTAATTTCAAAAATCGTACATAGAGACATCTTTCGTGAAATTTTTTGGCTGAAATGAATTCCTCAAGGCATTTTAATGCGATTTTGATAATAATCTGTCGTAAAACAAGGCCCTGTATACAGATTTCGAAACTAGAAAGAGATAGGTATACATGAGGGTCACGGGAGAGTGAGTGAGATAGTTTGGAACGCTACGCGAGTTTTATCAGAACCGATGAGTGCGCATTGTTGTGGTTGTTGGCTAATCAGTAACCGTTGACCTCGTACTAAAACCGCCCGTTTTGTTTTTCCAACGTTCACCGTTGCAATCACTGTTTACTCCCTCAAATCATGAGAACAGTCACTATTAATATGCTGATTATTATAAGAAAAAACTCTCGTGATGTTCCTGTTTAAGGCAAAGTTCTTAATCGCAATGGAAAATTTACAATTTGTAAAAAAAAAAAAAAAAAAAAAAAAAAAAAAAAAAAAAATAGCAAATAATATAATTGTTAAGGTATAAGTTAGACTCGAACAATAGGATTGATGAACCGAGTTATACTTTCAAATAAACAGAATGAAAAAAAAGTACTTCCGCGGAAGTTAATTAGAAGGTTAATTCGGAGTCAGTAAAATAAAAACGCAATCAATTTGTAAGATACCATCTTGCACAGTATTAACCGAAGTTTAAATACTCAGACATCTGTTGTAAGCTGCTTATAATATTTCTACCTTGCTATAAGCTACAACACGATGGTATCTAGAACAATTATTCTCGTTGTTTTTTCCGCTACTCTGTTTCTCGAGCAAGCAAAGAAAGTTTGTTCGACCCGCGAGGTAAGTAGGGATTACATTATTTTTCACTTATCAATGAAGATTAACCCCCTATGGACCAAGCCCGAGATACTCGGCGAGTATACTCGTTTTTCTCCTATAGTCTATTTTATATTGATTCAGTCTTCATTCCAGATAAAAATGAGTATCGATAAAAGCACGTACAAGATAAGGTTTCGTACGGGCTCCTTCAATTCATCGTATAGGCAACTCCACCTCTCCCGAGTACGAACAGTTGACTACCTTCCTTATATATACAGTACACGGAGGAGAGGCGTTCTCTTGAACTAACGTGATCCTTAGAGGGTTAATGACAGAGATTACTAAGCCAAAGAGATAAGGCAAGTCCTATCCCCGTCATGTTTGAAAACCGATAATCGACATTTCGTAAAAAACGCCTTCAAATAGGCCGTCTCTCCCTCCAAAACACCCTTTTCCCTATATGTATATTACTCAATATTTTCTTGCCGTGATACAATACGGCGTACCACCTGGTGGACCATTTTTCGTAAACATTCCTATTACTGCTGTTACTGGAAATAAATTCAATGCACACACTTTATTGATTTTTAAACGTACCTAATTCTAGGTACGTTTATTGTAGTGGGTCGGCCACCCAGCCGCCATTTTGCCCCATTTAAGTCTGTCGTTTGTATGGAATAATCGAAACGAATCTCCCTGAAAATCGCACGTTCGATTGCTATTTTTCGATTCCCATAAGTTTAAGGGGTTTCGACTTTCTTGGTATATCTAGCATTTGTGACGTCAATTATTTTGTGTTTCCGAATATAAATTTGAGCACTAGAGGGTCTATATGCTTCGTGAAGATTGAGGCTTTCTTTCTGCATTGTGTGTTGCTTACCGTGCCCTGTGTATTTACGTGGGTGGCTGCAGATTGCGAGTGGCCTTGAGTGGCTCACATTCTAGTTATTGTGTTCGTTGTTATCTCATGGAGTCTACTCTGTATATCTCTATGTCTGTTGTAGATTGTCGATTGGTTCATCGACCTTCGTCACCTCGCTTTTTTGTCTCGGTGGGTTTGGTTTTTTGCGATCGGTTTCGCGAATTTCAGTGTGTTTGTCGTGTTCTGTGTGTATCCAATTTTAAATTTTGAAATGGGGGTCTAGTTTTTTTATAATCTGCACGAAATATGCCGTTTATATTGACTTTGAGGTTATGTGTTTTCGAGTTGTGTTTACATATCGAAGAAACGTTGTTGCGAAATTTCGCAAGGGCTATAGAGTGAGATTAGTGTTTTCCTTCAATCATCGGTAGTAATCGAGTCATATCTGGCAATTGCTTATTTTACTTCGGTAAGTTAACTTTGTGAAATGTGAAGAAAGAAGTAAGAACTATTATGTATGGCATGTTTTAAGCACGTGCCCAGACAAGATTACTTAAATAATTATTTTTTGTGTTATTATTACTTGCTAAATTAGTTTTATGGTGGTCACTTATTAATCCCTTTGCTCAGGAATAATCATACTATGGTTGGTTACAAATGAGTATCCACGATTTTTTACAATGTTGAATGCAATGTTTCTACGTTTCTGTTTGTTCAAAATATTTTGCGTGAATTTCTCTCTGTTTATTCCGACTTTACCTTTCGAATATGTGGAAATGGGATTCCAATTAATCAGTTTGCAATGATCTAGAAATGTACTTCAATGTTTTCATACGGTGTCCTCCTCAAATTGACTGTGATGTTTTCGTCGTGTTATGTGTGTCAGTAAGTAAATATTGTGAACGAGATTGGAAACTTGCTGCCGGACTCCTTTATTTTGGAAGCTTTTGAACTTTGTATGTTCTGTTAGAGCATTTGCCCGTTGTACGGTAAACAATTAGACTCATCGATTTACGATTTACTTGAACGATTACCGTCTACTTGTAAGCATGAAGGCTGTTTCAGGTAGCTTCGGTTCTGACACCGGACCGAATTCACCTATCACCTATCGGTTCCAATGTTTTTCGAATCGCTAGTAGCGCAGCATGCACCACGGCCCGGACTCCTCGCTCTTGCTCACCAACCAAAACTGCGGATGAAGAGAGACTCTCGATTCTCGCCAGAGATGAAGAAACTATCTTTGCGCCACTAGATAGAGCTGTGGGTTGGAAAGTAGTTAACTATTCGTTCCAGCCTGTACCATATTTTAGACTATCTATAAAAATGAAGGCGCACACACGAAAGTAAGAACCGGCTTCCATCCTCAATTTAAAAGCTCCTTCATAAATATATCAATGGGCAGCTGTTGCACACGTTTGCTGTGAGCGTTACAATAGTCGATACTTGTGTAAAAACCTTCAAAAATAACGATGGCAGCACTAAAAACTTCCGAAATCCACCCTTAAACTTAAAAAAATGATTTTATTTGCGAGAGTGTAATGGCGGCGTAGGGCAATAATAATGAGGGACTCCTATCTTAATTTCGTCAATCTCTTCATATACTGACAAGGAGGATTCACAGAATAATTATAGACTACAGAGTTGTGATCCTCATCTGAATGATGGTACCGTGGCACCTGGTGACAATGTATGTAAGGGTGACTTAATGGTGTCAGAGTAGAGACGTATATCTTATTGGTCACTTCTTGATGGAGTTTTGGTATTATTCAGGGCCGCAGCTACACCTCTGAGGGCCCGGGGCAACATGCATTTCGGAAGCCCCCCTAAAATTGGAGAAGGTGACTGGAGATGTGAGGAGTCACCCGGGCCCTTCTGCTCTTCCACGACTCCGCCAATGTAACTTTAAGTGGTAAAACAGACTTACGAGTAGACCTGTCTTTTTCGTGGGCTTTTAATCGCTGACATATGGCGCAGGACTCTCAAAACTTCCCCTCTGCTCTTCCGGGGCACCACCAATATAACTTTAATAGGAGAAATAGACTTATGAGCAGACGTGCAGTTTTGGTGGACTTTCATTCACTGACTGGACGCAGGACACTGAAAACGTCCCCTCTGCTCTTCCTGGACACCGCCAACGTAATTTTAAACGGAAAAACAGACTTACAAGCAGACCCGTCTTTTTGGTGGGCTTTTAACCACTGACAAGCACAGGGCTCTCAAAACGTCCCCTCTGCTCTTCCGGGACACCGCCAATGTTCATTTAAAGGGGAAAACAGACTTACGAACAGATCCGTCTTTTTGGTGGGCTTTTAATCACTGACAAGGCGCAGGGCTCTCAAAACGTCCCCTCTGCTCTTCCGGGACACCGCCAATGTTTAATTAAAGGGGAAAACAGACTTACAAGCAGACCCGTTTTTTTGGTGGGCTTTTAATCACTGACAACGCACAGGGCTCTCAAAACGTCCCCTCTGCTCTTCCGAGACACCGCCAATGTTTATTTAAAGGGGAAAACAGACTTACGAGCAGACCCGTCTTTTTGGTGGGCTTTTTATCACTGACAAGTCGCAGGGCTCTCAAAACGTCCCCTCTGCTCTTCCGGGACACCGCCAATGTTCATTTAAAGGGGAAAACAGACTTACGAGCAGACTCGTCTTTTTGGTGGGCTTTTAATCACTGACAAGGCACAGGGCTCTCAAAACGTCCCCTCTGCTCTTCCGAGACACCGCCAATGTTTATTTAAAGGGGAAAACAGACTTACGAGCAGACCCGTCTTTTTGGTGGGCTTTTTATCACTGACAAGGCGCAGGGCTCTCAAAACGTCCCCTCTGCTCTTCCAGGACACCGCCAATGTTCATTTAAAGGGGAAAACGGACTTACGAGCAGACCCGTCTTTTTGGTGGGCTTTTAATCACTGACAAAGCACAGGGCTCTCAAAACGTCCCCTCTGCTCTTTCGGGACACCGCCAATGTTTATTTAAAGGGGAAAACAGACTTACGAGCAGACCCGTCTTTTTGGTGGGCTTTTTATCACTGACAAGTCGCAGGGCTCTCAAAACGTCCCCTCTGCTCTTCCGGGACACCGCCAATGTTCATTTAAAGGGGAAAACAGACTTACGAGCAGACTCGTCTTTTTGGTGGGCTTTTAATCACTGACAAGGCACAGGGCTCTCAAAACGTCCCCTCTGCTCTTCCGAGACACCGCCAATGTTTATTTAAAGGGGAAAACAGACTTACGAGCAGACCCGTCTTTTTGGTGGGCTTTTTATCACTGACAAGGCGCAGGGCTCTCAAAACGTCCCCTCTGCTCTTCCAGGACACCGCCAATGTTCATTTAAAGGGGAAAACGGACTTACGAGCAGACCCGTCTTTTTGGTGGGCTTTTAATCACTGACAAAGCACAGGGCTCTCAAAACGTCCCCTCTGCTCTTTCGGGACACCGCCAATGTTTATTTAAAGGGGAAAACAGACTTACGAGCAGACCCGTCTTTTTGGTGGGTTTAAATCACTGACAAGGCACAGGGCTCTCAAAACGTCCCCTCTGCTCTTCCGGGGCACCACCTATGTAATTTTAAACGGGACAACAGACTTACGAGCAGACCCGTCTTTTTGGTAGGATTTTAATCACTGACAAGGCGCAGGGCTTTCAAAACGTCCGCTCTGCTCTTCCGGACTGATATAATCACCACCATTTTGTTCTCGCGTTTGAAAACAGTCTATGAGTATAGGAGTGGATTTTGTGATTTTTTAGTGCGCTTATCGTTATTTCTATATGGCATTAGCCCAAAATCAACTGTTAATAAGCCCGTAGCGAAAGTTTGCAACAGCTGCATTATTCTCTATGTACCTTAATTTCCCGAATTCCTCTTCCACCGTTCATCTTCATCCTTATACATTTCAAATGGCCGTTTTCAAACCGAGGAAGTTTTAGAGGAAAATCCAAGGAACGTGGTAAAATTCGTTCCTCAGCAGTGGCGTATACTTGGGATTTTTATTGGGGGGGGGGGGCAAACCAACTTTTGAGAGATGCACTATGGTGGGTCTAGGGGGACACCCTTTAGTGTGAGGGGGTCCGGGGGTCCTCCCCCGGAGAAAAATTCTAAAATTCAGGCTCGCTCAGACGTTATTTTAAGCAATGTTATCGCATACAAATGACACCAAATTTAAACAAATTAAAAATAGATTTTACGTTTATTTTCTTCATTTCTCTGGCGAAAAGAGAACTTTTCAGTTTCGGTTTTCAGCTTATTGATGAAGCTGATATTTCGAGGCTTTGGGAAACTGTTCCTCACGGTTAGCAGTATCTGAAAATTTAAAACTGCAGTAAATGTAATGTTCCACTTAGTGGCGTAAAAGTTTAGATTCTTTTTGAGGGGAGGGGGTAGTAAATAGTCCGATACTTTGGGTAATCTGGGGGGGACACTTTCCAGTAATAGGGGGTCTGGGGGTAATCCCCCGGAAAAATTTGAACATTTAGGTTCTCTCAGACTAAATTTTGAGCAATTGAATCTTTCAAAAATAACCAACCGACAGAACAGAAGTTAGTAGACTCAATGTATAAATTTTCTTTATTTCATTGACAACAGAGGAATTTTTCACTTTAGATTTACTTTAGGCGCAGTTTCAGGGTAAAATAGCTCCACTTTTATTTTGTTGTATTTGTTCATCTTTTCTTTTCTCCCTTCTTCTTTTCCCCTCCTCTTTTTCATCAAATTATTGGGGGGGGGGCAAAATGACACTTTGCCCCCCCTTCTCAAATATTGGAGGGGCAAAAAGGTCATGCCCCCCCTAAGATTACGCCACTGGTCCTCACCGCTGTTTCGACTTGGTTTTCATATCGACATATTTGCGTTTCAACCGTGCGGCTCTGATCTCTGATGTTTCTTCCACAGGATGAAATTTTAGTGGCTCGGCAGACAATCTCATCTGTAATGGTGAATGATCCGTGCGGCGGAAAGAAATCTCTGTTCCAGAAGTTAGGATGCGGTAGTCACGCAGGGACTCTGGCTTGTAAGGAAGCATTATCTGCGTACAACCGGTTACCTGTCGAAGAGAGACAGGAGTGTTTCTTCACAATAAGTTCCGGGTGCAAGGATCTAGCGGGCTCGAGGAGATCCCAATGTGCCTTCAGATACAAAGTTATGGTTCCTCTGGATGGCGGGAACGGGAGATCGTCAAGATCGGTGACCGTGAGATACGAATGGAAACCTCTCATTGTCAGAGTCTGCTACCAGAGTGATTTGCAAGAATCTCGAAGACAAGTACCACTGTCAGTGGCTTAGAATGCTTAGAATATCATCGTATATATTTACGTAATAACTTTTACACAGCCAATCGTTGAAATTAATTTAATTTTATTTGCTTCTCATAATTTAACATAAATTAAACATGGACAAAAATTCAAATTGGGTAACATAAATAGAAAACAGAGATCATTACAACAGTAAGTAATCAAAACAGAGCTGCCGATTTGCGTAGATTTAGTGACATTTTGAAATTCACCGAAGATTCCACCGGTTGAGAAAAGATTACAGAGTTTAGTTCAGAGTATGTCTGTAATGCTCGAAAATACTAGCGTCTTTTATCTTGTCTCAACCGGTATATTTTAGTTAATTAACGCGGCGTTTCCACCTATTGAGAAAAGATTGCAGATCAGAGTATTTTCGTGCGTTACAGTCATACTCTGAACTAAACTCTGTAATCTTTTCTCAACCGGTGGATTCTTCGGTGAATTTCAAAATGTCATTAAATCTACGCAAATCGGCAGCTCTGAATCAAAATACGAGGCATAATTTGTATTAATTGTTTTAAAGAAAAAAAAAGAAAAAAATAAGAATAATAATTTACAAAGTAATTTACTTAAGAATAATATTTTTTTTTTTTCATTTTTTTTTATTAGCTCCTGTAATGATTTGGATGTTATTAAAGAGTCACAACAAGTCAGAACACACAACAGTCACCTACTGTTAGTGGTGAACATGTTGCTCCAATTGAAATCCACGTGAGATCACTAGCTTTGAAGTCAAAATTTCAATAAATTATAATCCTTTACTGCACGAATATTTTTTTTTTCCGTTCGAAAACTTGATTTTCAATTGATTTTGACTCAAAATGAAAAGGGAAAATAAGGAACAGATTTCTAGCAATACTTGTTGCGCCCAATAGATCTGCAAAGTACCGATTTTAACATGGGCCAGAGAAAAATCACGTCCGAACGGTTCAATAATATATTTTCTAATGTTTTTATGGCCCCCATCATGGAACCGGGCTTTTCCAGACTCTGGTGAAAGCTCCGAACTCTTCATTCTTATGAACATAAGGGATGACGACACGGACAAAAATGGTATTTGAATTTTCAAGTGTACAAAAAGGGAGAAGTAGATTATACAGGGTGTTGAAAAACTGTTCCCGAATATTTCAGGGGCGGATTTTACAGGTCAAAATGAAACCTTTTTTCCCTACAAACATGTGTCCGAAAATGCCCCCCTTTTGAGCTACAGCCCCCCAAAGTTTTAAAAAATTGACGGTTTTTTTTGGAATAGCGACCACTATTATGAACCAAATGTCCTAAAAATTGGTGTCCCAATGTTTTTTTACGTGTAGAATCCATTAATGACCTCGAGAAATTCAGAAATTGAGTCTGACTGTACTTTTCACGCAATCTTGTACCTTTAACGGCACGAATTTTACGTTAAGGATTAAAAACTTGAAGAATAATTACCGAAATCAGAGGCAAAAAACCCTTAAGATTTTTGATTCTCTTTGTTTCTTTCAATACGACGTGTTTTAAGCGAGATAATCGCTGCACAGTGTGGAAAAGTCAGCGCTTTTACCATAGCGGCCGGCCCGAAGTAGCAGCGGAGAGGCGGGTTGCATACTCACTGCCGCTTTTCATGGTAAAAGCGCTGACTCTTCCACACTGTGCAGCGATTATCTCGCGTAAAACACGTCGTATCGAAAGAAACAGAAAGGACAAAAAATCTTTCTAAGGGTTTTCCGCCTCTGATTTCGGTAATATTCTTCAAATTTTTAATCCGTAACATAAAATTCGTGCCGTTAAAGGTACAAGATTGCGTGAAAAGTACAGTCAGACTCAATTTCTGAATTTCTCGAGGTCATTTATGGAATTTACTCGTAAAATTACTGTGGGACACCAATTTTTAGGACATTTGGTTCATAATAGTGGTCGCTATTCCAAAAAAAACCGTCAATTTTTTAAAACTTTGGGGGGCTGTAGCTCAAAAGGGGGGCATTTTCGGACACATGTTTGTAGGGGAAAAAGGTCTTATTTTGACCTTTAAAATCCGCCCCTGAAATATTCGGGAACAGTTTTTCAACACCCTGTATGCCTAAATGGTACTACGATGCAATATAGAGTTAAGGCATACAATTTTGAAATAATTCATCAGAACGATTTTCAAAAAAAAAGGCGCCAGTTTAAAGCATGAAGAAAACCTGACCCGTGCCCATCACTCAAAAGTAGACGACTGTTGACTGTTGTTTCGATGAGTTCCGACCAAATGGGTCAGTTGCGTACTTTTGCTACATCAATATGACACATTGAGTCTAGCTGAAAATTCGGCGAAAATAACGACGCGCACATAAAAAACTTTCAAAATCCACTTACTAACTCAGGAAATCACTTTTATTGCAAACAAATCCGCGCTACACTAAACACTATTATCACCGACGTACAATTACATAGACGGAACCATCGCGTTTATGTAAACATCAAAATGACTTTCAAACATTTGAATGTTTCGTTCAGATTTTTCCCCATTTAAACTGACCAAAAAAGTCGAACGCTTAATCATCGGCGATGACCAGGCATTTCGACTTTTCTAATGTTTAAATGGGAAAAAGAAACTACCGTAGAAACCACTGTAGAAAACCTTACCCAAGTCCATCACTCAAAAGTAGGCGACTGTTGGCTGATGTCGTTTCGATGCACAGAAAGAAAAAATGTTTTAAGTTTTAAAAAAAAAAAATTGAATTATATGACAAAAAGACATATTTTGAAACTGAAACTAAGTATTATTAAGTTAAAAAAAAAAAAAAAAAAAAAAAAAAAAAAAATTAGATCAAAATACCTTTTTAATTTAAAAACAATTATTTTTACCTTAAAAAGAATTAATTTTAGTTTAAAAGTTCGTCTTATTGTCATATAATTCAATTTTTTTTTTTTAAAAAACTTAAAACCCTTTTTCTTTCTGTGTGAGTTTCGACCAAATTTGAGCTTGGAAATTGTACACGTGTCGCAAGATTTGCTCCGGGTCCTTATTTGTCTCCGGATTATAATGATGATTTCCGAGAACATCAAAGACTGGTAAAGGTCACATTCTGCCTCCATGGACGTATCCAGCAATTTGACAACTATTAACTCACTCCGTTTGAACGAATGGAGAACAATCGATTCAAGAGGGGGCCATGACCCCTTTTCTAATCGATTGTTTCTCATGGATTCAAATGGGAATGATACACATGCAGTTGTCTGAATACTATATCCGCATTTGTCTCCCTTCATTTCCCCTCTGATCATAAACTTTGTGCCTCTCTTTTATTTTTCTCGATAATTATTTAACGTTTCGTGATTGTATTAAAAATCTCTAAGCTCCAGTATAACTAGAGTCCCTATATGTAGAGAGTTAAGACAAGTGAAACCATGGGCGCCGCCATTGGATGCGATTTTGCACATTTGCTTACATTCTGAAGGCCGTTGTTGTGTTTTGGTCTACTGCAAAGATTACAGTGCCGCAGAGTTTCTATCAGTGTGATCTTTCACTGCTTTTGTTGATCGACATCCATTAACGATTTTGAAGGCTCTTTTGAGAATAGGGCACTTGCAAACTTTTGCTATAAACAAATAAATAGTCCAATCCTATGTAAAGACCAGCGAAAATCACGAAAATAACCCAAAGAAAGTCTAAAATTCAGTAATAAACTCACATAACTGCTATGATGGCAAGATGGTAATGGCGGTTCGACGCAGGTATCATGGGAGATTCTTGTCCATTAAGTCACTTTCTCTACGGAAACACAGAGATATGTCTCAATTTAGATAGGAATCTCCCATGATACCTGCGTCTCTCCGCCATTAAACCCGATTCTGAGAGTGAATTTCGTGAGATTCTTAGTGTACCTCATCGTCATTTTTACGGGTTTTCATGCAAGAATCAACTCTTCAATCCCCTATAGCAAAAATTTGCAAGAGCGCCATCCCATTATAGATATTCTTGAGGTGCATCCTGATTAAAATTAACAACTTTGTCCACAATTAATTCTTTTATCCGTGAAATACCGTTCGACCCCTTCGTTTGTAAACAAGAGTATGTAAACAAAAGTGCAAATCGCATCCAATGGCGGCGTCCATAGAGCCTAAAACTCATTAACCAATCAGAGGTTGACTATACCCTCTTGTCTTAGCTACCTACATATACACTGCCCCGCAAAAAAACCGGCGCACCTGGCGCGCTGGATCATTCCGCTCGAAAATGCGAAAAAATTACAAAATTTAAAATTGTCATAACTTTTGAAATAAAAGAGCTAAAAATATTTCAAGACTAGGGTCGAATTTCTCATACTCTCTAGTTTTTTATACATAAGCTTAAATTTTCTTTTGGTCATTTTTCCGCCCGTTTGAAGAGTTTTTCCAAACCCTCGCGAAAACTCTTCATATACGGGCGTACAAATGACGGAAAAAAATTGAACTTATGCACAAATAACTAGAAAGTATGAGAAATCCGACTCTGGCCTTGAAATATTCTTAGCTTTTTTAGTTCAAAAGTTATGACGATTTGAACTTTTAACATCTTTTCGCATGTGTAAACTGTGTGTTCAGAAGCGGTTTTTACATGGTCTCGGAAAAGTGCATTTTCCGACCTTAAATTTTTTTTTTAGACATAACTGAGGTATTCAGGTCGATAGCCCTGACTCTGAGAAATCTGATGCATGCCTCAGATTTTGTCTATCTATGCTACTTTATCCCAAAGATATGTGAGAAGTTTGAGTAACTTTTTACAGATGTGCTCCAAAAAACAGTTTTCGTGAGGGTTTGGAAAAACTCTTCATACGGGCGGAAAAATGACCAAAAGAAATTTTAAGCTTAAGTTTAAAAAACTAGAAAGTATGAGAAATCCAACCCTGGTCTTGAAATATTTTTAGCTCTTTTAGTTCAAAAGTTATGACGATTTTAAATTTTGTAATTTTTTCGCATTTTCGAGCGGAATGATCCAGCGCGCCAGGTGCGCCGGTTTTTTGCGGGGCAGTGTATGTAGGGACTCTAAGTATATAACTAGAATAAAACAGAATCCTTAGACGCCACTTTGGGAGACATTTATAGAACTTTTTTCAAAAGTGACACTCAACTTTGTTTTTGCTCATTTTTTAATGTAATTTTTCTTCTTCTTCCTCTTCATTTTCATAATTAACAACTGAAATGACAAACAAAAGAAAAACAACATTAACAACAGGATTTTGTTTTTAGTAAACAACAGACAAGTTCATCCGATGACGTCTTTTCAGACCACAGTTGTTCAGACAACTCCTCGTCCTCCACAACCCTTTTAAGCAAAATTTCGTTGTTGCTATCACCGTTGCCAAAGAATCACGATCCAAAGTTTCTCCCTGAATTTGTACTTTTGCACTTTAATCAAGGGATAGGAAAGACTTTATAAATAAATTACCCCATATTTGAAACAAGCCCGACTGGAGTTAGGCTGATGCACATTTTTGGTATACAGGCAGAGCTGCCAATTTGCGTGGATTTAATGACATTTTTTATTTCACCGTTGATTCCACCGGTTGAGAAAAGATTACACAGTTCAATTCAGTGTATGACTGTAATGCATGAAAATACTCTGGTCTGTAATCTTTTCCAAATTGGTGGAAACGCCGTTATCTAATTAAAATATCTGCAAGTTTTCAAAGTTATCGACGATTCTATACCGGTTGACAGTGGCGTAGCCAAGGGGGGGGGGGTGTCCAGGGGGTCTGGACCCCCCCCCCTTTCCCTTGTCACCAAAATTTGTCCTAAAAAAAGGTCACTTTTTGCGTTTTCAAACTTTGACCAAATTAGTATCTTTGGACCCAATTTTCGGACCCCCCCCACCCCTACTCCCCTAGAAAAATTCCTGGCTACGCTACTGCCGGTTGAGAAAAGATATAAAAGATGCTAAAATTTTTGGCAACCCCGCGGCAACCCGGTGAAGGTCCAAGTCGTTCTTTTACTCTCCAATTTCGTTCCTGATAACCGCTTCATCGGAGCGATCTTGTGAACTCCGATGAAATTCATCAGAACCACTGGCGCAACCAGGATATTTTCCATCTCTCTCATTTCCCATTTGAATGTATGAGTAGGAAAAGGACAGAAGGAGGGGGTTTTATCCCCTTGTCCATCCTTGTCTTACATACGTTTCTTAATGGAGAAAAGGGAGAGATGAAGAAACTCTCGGTGCGCTACTGATCAGAACTCTTCCCCCGGGATACACCGGATTTAACGGAGTAAGAACTCCGGTAAACCTCAAAACTAACCTCAAAGAAGTAAACAGCCTATTCCCGTGTGTTCATATGGGTGCGTTATGGAGGTTATTGAAATGTAAACAGACGTTTTAAGCAATAACACGCTGCGCCTGTGATCGTTCGGAAATTCATCGGAGAACCGATGAGCTTCATCAAAACATTATTGGCTTTATCAGTGGCGTCGCGTGCAATTTGGCAACAATGTATTCTATCCATTTAGTTTCATGTAAAATATCGAATTCAGGGGGTGCACAGTGCACAAGGAAAATTCGATATATTTAATGAGTTTAAATGGAGCAGTTACACTGTTGCCAGATGGCACGCGACGCCACTGGGTTTTATCGTAAACACTCCCCGGAAATTCTGATGCACGAAGGTTATCGGATCAGGGAGTTCTAGAACGCTCTCATGGATCCGAAGAAACTCGAACTTCTGGCTAGGGGCGCAGCCCGATCCCCCCCCCCCCCCCCCCCTCCCTAGATTCCCTCCCAAATCCGATTCCCTCCTGGTGTCGATTAAATAGGAAAAAAACGACAACATCGCAACAACAAGTTCAAGAAAAAAGGAAACAACTATAATAACTCAGTATGTCAGGATTGTATAGTTCGGATCATAAAGGAGATAAGAAGTACAAAATTAAGATGCTGGGATGAAGAAAATGGGCTCCGTCGACAGAATGTCTGTCTCCAAACTCTGCTTCCCAATCACACAGCAAAATTTGAAACCAACCCCCCCCCCCCCCCCAACCCTTATCATCGCTGCCGAATGATTTTTTTATTTTATTTAAAAATTGAACAAATCAAATCGTAAAAATCACTCAACGAGTGATGGAGCCCGGCGCGTCAAAAAATTAAAAAAATAAATAAATAAATAAAAAATAAAGCAATTAAAATCACTCTACGAGTGTATTTTGCGTCAAAATTATGGTGACGATCAGGCTCTCATTGAAAAATTCTCACCGTTTCATACCAAAATTCCCCGATTGTTTTTTTTTTTTTTTTTTTTTTGTGAATTTTTATTATACTTTATTTATGTTTTAAATTTCTCGACGCACAAATCTCTAATCTGTATACATCCGCCGTTAATTACTTTAGTTTTTTATGTTTTAAATTTTTTGACGCACCGGGCTCCGTCCGTTTAGGAGTGATTTTAATTACTTTTTTTTTTTTTTTTTTTTTTTTTTAATTATCATCCGACAGCAATGATAAGGGAGGGGGGGGGGGAGAGAGTTTTCAAATTTTGCTCTATGATTGGTGAAGCAGAGTTTGGAAACGTTCCATCGACCGAGCCCAGTTTCTTCATCCGATTATCATAATTTTGTTCTTCTTATCAACTTATGATCGTATAACTAAACAATCTTGACATGATGAGTTATTAGCACAGAATAATACAATCAGAACGGAAACTCCCATAAGAGCCTATGGAAGCAAGTTTGGAATTTAACGGCACCAATAGGCAACGCTGTGGTCCTTTATATCAACATGGCGGACGAGTGTGATTTGTGTTGAAACTAATTTATTTCTGTAAATTCTGGAAAAAAAATCTCAATTTTCCGGCCTCACTTTTATTCTAATGGCATTTCAGAATGAAAATTTCGCGGATCATGTCCTATATTTTTAAGCGTGCCGTATATGTACGGTACGCTTCTTGTTTTCATTTTCATATCTAATATATAGGTTGCATGCTTTGTTTATGGCAAAACCTTGGCGGGAAAGGTTTGAAAAATTAAAAACGTATTTTCTTAAAACTGGTTTCATTAATTGTTAAGTTATTGCTGCAATCCAGGAGGTCTCGGCGTCTATTTTCTTAAAATTGTAAAAGTTTTGGTATTCCTGTTAATTTCATTAAGTTATTAAGCGTCAAAGTCGAATTCCTTTGAACGGGATTTCTATACAGGTCCAGCAACCTAAGTCATTTGTGCCAACCTATGAGTCAAAATTCCAAGGCAGGAGGGGGGTGGAAACATCCTTCACAGAAACCCTCTTTGCCCCTCGGTTTTGGGCTCCACCGGTCACGAGATTTCTTCACGGTTCATTAAGCGGATAGATTTGTGAATGAGTGAGAGAGAGAGAGTGTTAGAGAGGCTTTGTGTCTCGGATCTCGCAGGGTCTGAGGACTCATATAAAAGTGTCAAAATCTGTTTGACGACGGTATCAAAAAGAAGTGACGGCGAGGTATTGATGAAGAGCGGGCGGGGGGGGTATAGAAAAGGGAGGGGCTCATTCATATCCTTAAGTAAATCTGTTTAGTGATGACGTCACGATCAGAATTGGTTCCAAACAAATGCTCTATCTCGCTCTCTCTCGTTGATTTACCTATAAGAAATCAGATCCAAATTTTCGAACGCAAATTCATGCTAGTTAAAGAACAGTTTTCTCAAATTTTATTGCACCATTAGATTCCACGTACCTTAAAGCTTCTTTTCACGCTAACATAATTCCTAAAAGATCACAAGCGAATTTACAATCACAGTTATACCGAAAGATGTTCTACGTTTTGTCCTCGTCTTACTCACGGTCTCTTATGGGAGTATGTATCAAGTATCACCGCAATGACACTCAATCATTCTAACTTCTCTTCGTATCGACGCTATTGTTCGAGGTATAACACATGTCGTGATGGTGCTGATAAGCCTATATCCTAGAATTTTGAGCTCATAAGAAACTGTGAGTGTGACAAGGACAAAACATAGGACTTTCTTCGATATAACTGTGATTGTGCATTGATGCGCGATGTTTCAAAAAGTTTGTGGTAGCTGGCTCATATTTTATCACTGAGAAAAAAGAGGCTGTTAAAACTATAAGAATAGAACCATAGATGATTTCGCCTTATTTCAATCATGAGACCTATCGTTGCTATAGTCAGCGCGCTTGAATCTACACGAATTCCGATTGTCTCTATGGAATTTCGATTATTTCTATGGGAAATAAAGCGCGGGAATATATATTCTATTGGAAAATTTATTCAAACAATCGGAAATTTTTATAAGGGACGTGGAACCCAATGGTGTGATAAACACAACGTGTAAAGAACGTGTTGTTTACTAGCACTTGTACTTGAAAATTTGGACTGTATTTCGTATGGGAAAACCCACGAGAGCGAGTGAGACGGAGCCTTTGTTTGGAACCAATTTTTTTCATGACGTCACACTAAACAGGTCTTTGCATCGAAACATTTGAAATTCTGGGGGATCGGCAAATTGAAAACCCCTTAGTGAGCGTCTATGCAATCAAGGGATTTTTGAGGAAATTTTGGGCGTTTTGTTGAAAAAATTAAGGTTTTTAAAATCCAGAACAAAGGGAGGGGGGTAAAATTCGCATTAATAGCTCTAAAAAGTGGGAGGGGCTGTCAACTGTCTTCCACCCCTGGACAGCCTCCTCGCTGCGGCTATGGAATTGACTCTGGAATAACTTATTCACCTATCCTAAAAAAGTTTCTCGCGTGTACAGTATTTTTTACTGGAAGCTTCTTCAAATTTTGGAAATTATAGGTCCATATGGAACTTTGCTTTTCCAACACGAAAAATGATATCGACCGACGGCAACAGAAAAAAAAAATAATACTACAATGCGTTATAATGAATAATGGCTTAGTTTTGACTGTAAACTTTCGATACTTTTCAACAAAATAAATGGGGGGAGGGGGAATTAAAATCCACAAACGTCTTAAACCTCCACACCTACTAATCTATACACCTAGAATGCTTGACGTGTAAAAGGCACCTGAAATAGTTAGTTCTGTATATTAAAGGATTTTTTTGTCATGAATTCGCAAGTGTTCCATTTATTCATATTACATATCTACATCGTGACAATCGCAATAAGTGCTGACAGCACCTAAAACGGAAAAAAAGAAGAAAAAAAAACTGTTTATTATTTCTAATCACGGCTTTTCCGAATATGACACTTTTTGACTTCAAAAGAACGCAACCTCATTTTTGATCCCTGAACAAGCCATTTAAAAGGTGGAGAAAATATATATTCTCTATACTTTATGTGGGTAAAAAAGATCGAGTCTTATCAAATAATTTTCTCTTTTCAGCTTTCAATGGATTTGTTGCAAACTTTTGCTACAGCGCTATAGAGTTTTGATTCTGATGTAAAATCGCCTGAAACTTACATTGGCGGCATCAAATAGTCATAAAATCCATTAACAATTCCACAAAACGCATTATAAAGAAAGCCAACATGACAGTCGTAAAGCCGAACAATCTGTGCACGCGCATACGACGAACATCAACATCAAAGATAGAGGCGATCCATTTTCCCCTTTTTCGTTGAAAGGTAGGGAAAAGAAAATATCTCTACAGTCAAACTGTGATTTTAAAATTTGCATGGTCAAGATGTTGTGTTCTGTGAAGGGTGGCCGGGGGGGGGGGGGGGCAAAATATCAAGAATATAGGGTGTTTCAAAACTTAAGTGCCTAACTTATGGAATGTATTTTTGGGGTCAACAAATATATACGGCTTTATTTTCCTACATGAATATGTGCTGCAAATGTTTCTCTTCTGAGTTAGAGCCCTCCAAAGTTTTGAAAACAAAAGACAAGAAACAAAAAACAAACACAAATTTCATCATTTTTCACAAAATAAGCTCAATTGGAAAGCACTTGTCACAAAAGAACTGAGTGACATTTTTGATAAAATTGAGTTATTGATTGATAGACCTAGCAATACTGAATCTCGAAGCAACAAGTGCACCTTCTAATAACAGCTATTTCCCGTCAAAATTCCAGGTAAAAGTGAGCTGGTGAGCCTCATTGTTCAAAGTCATTGTCCATATGATGAAATAAAATGAGAACTTGGTTCCTTTTTCTTAAACCTTAATCCGAGTCACGTAAGGAACCAACTCCGACTTGGTTCCTTTTATAGAATTGGGAACGGACTTAAGTCCGGATTAACGGATTTTAAAATATCAACAGTGTAAACCAACTCTGCCGTTTAGTTTCTCTTAGAGATTCGTTTTTCGTGATTATGCCAAACAAAAAGAAGGAAGGAACCAAGTCACTTTAAACGCTAAAAATTAAGTAGGTACCTTTCCTGCATTGGAAATTCCACTTTTCCGGTGTTGAAATGCAAAAAAATAACACGGTAGTTGAATGAAATCAAAACGTAAGTAATTCCAAGTTTTTTGTTTAAATGCTAGCTCTTCAACTTTGGACTCAATTTTCTCGAGATCAGCTCCATGTCACGTGGTTCCTCTTTGATGAATTATCATTGCTAGCAAAAGCAATAAAGCTGTTCAGACTTTAGTGGCACGCTTTTCCAACACCTTTGTGTTGGAATTTTCCCTGCTTGTTTTTTTTTTTTTTTGCGCGCGAATTCAGATGTAAGCATCCTATATCCCAACATGGCGGACGCGAAATGAATTTGCTTCCAAATCCGATAGAGTTTCCGTTCTGATTTTATTATTCTGTGTTATTAGGTTCTTTATCTTCTTAAACTTGTCCTTGCGACGTTGCCGTTATTTTCTATTTATTCGACATCGGGAGGGATACAGAGAGGGAACCTAGGGAGGGAATCGCGCGACGCGACGCCTCCTGCCCCTGGCTGGGGCTATGTCTGTTCAGCGAGTTCAGCAGTGGCGTAGCGTGCAATTTGGTAACGTTGTAATGAGTCTATTTAAACCCAGGTAAAAGATCGAATGCGAAGGTGTTCACCGATCACCCAATAGTTCGATATTTTTCATGGGTTTAAATGGACTCATTACAACGTTGCCAAATTGCACGCTACGCCACTGGAGTTAAGAGACTTGGGATGCCGAGCGGAAACGCTTATTTGACAACACTGCTGGGCATTTAAGAAAGAAGGTGCGAGACAAATTAAAAGGGTCTCTCATTGTCAGGTCCTTCAGAGGCGAGTTCGGACGATCCGTCCTCGGACTATCTTTGGTTCAACGGCTACCACTAACTCTATTGTTTTGTATCATTTTCTTTAAATTCTTTGTGATATCCAAATTTTCTTTCGGCAAATTTAAAGACAAATTCTGACCACGTATTCGATCGCAGCGCAATTTTTCCTTGTGATTGACTCCCAGTTTCAAGATTAAGGTGAATGATGAGTTGATGAGTTAGGGAAAATTCAGAGTTCAATCTGTTAATTTAGACGAACCTTGGCCTATTTGCGTGAAAGAGCCTTATTCAAAATGGGCAAAAATGGCTTCGGCCCAGTTTTGTTTGAGATTTCGGGAGGTGATAGAGCATGATTTGAGGCGTCCAAAACTGGCCTTGTTTTTGATCTAGCCCCAAGGGAACCGGGGGGGGGGGCGGGGGTGCAAAGTCAAAACACAAAATCCGCCAGAACTTTTGAACGCGTTGTTCGATTTGAAAAAACTTTTTTTTCAATCGATAGATCTTTTTAAGACCTTTCTTTTTATATACATGTTTTTGTATTTTTCATGGTTTTGAGTCAAGTTTTGACGACTTTTTGTTTTTTTCAGTTTCAAAAAATTTACATTTTCCCCCCTGTGCAAAATTGTTTTGCATGGGTAAAAATAAAAAACAGTCGTAAGAAAAGCTCTTTCAATTTCCTTTTCAACCGTTTAAATTCGATCGCGGGGCAACGCTTCGTTACTGAGTTACGCGCGCTCAAAGTTGCCAAGGTCCGACCTGGCTGAATTTAGAGGCCTCCCGGTTTCCTGCCTCACACCTTTGACGCCGCGCTTTTTGCCTTATGCGACCAGCTGCTCAGCAGATATTTCGAAAGAAACATCTTTTCTATTATTCTAAGTAATTTCTACTCGTATAAACCCCCACCCCCCACCACCACCACCCTCACTTCATACCCTATCACGTTCAATACTTCCCCCTGAATAGACGCAAGTTTTTTAAGTTTCAAGTCTAAATTGAAGGAGAATACGCATAAAATACAAGATAGAAATCTCACCTTGTTAGTTTTCGCTACTTGAGTCCTCACCCTCACTCTCCGACTCGTAATTTCCAAAGGATTTTTTCGTTAGCGGGAAACGTGAATTCAAAAAGGCAGATGGTGACGAAAATCCTGGTGTGTAGCGGCCGTAGAACAGGAACCAAACGATTGAAACGACATGGGCACATGGTGAGACAGTTCTTGCTCCATTTTTGCAGGTACAAAACGCACTTATATCTGACTCCGTAGAAACCAGCTCCAAATCCAGAAGTATGAAAATATTATAACCTTTATTTGATACATGTCTCGATATGAGTTTAGCCCTTATAAGTAGGGGTCTCTGAACAGGGTGTGGGTAATACGGGTCAATTTTCGGCAGATAATCATCTGTGGCAATGAGTAATTCATAATTTTTGTTAGCGAAATGATCGCCAAGATAGCTTTTAGCGAGCTTAATTTGATGGGTTCCAGAGAACTTAGGCAGATCTTTTGGCGTCCACGGAGGAAGTTGATTGAAATGTTGCGCGGAGAGAGTCTCGAATAAGGTCCTTTTTCTAACCAAATTCTCATCCTCGACAAGTTTCTGCAGATAATCGCATCATTGATTTGATCTGCTCCAAGAGTTCATGATAAAAATACTCACGACCCAAAATAGTTAATCAGCAGGTGTATTTCCGAGTTGCCAGTTTTATCCATCTTCATTGAACTGATTATCCCACTTGATGCATTTCAGACACTGTGCTGTCAGATTCAGAGTGAAAGATCGTAGTCCCCCCCCGCATTAAAATCGATGCTGTGCGTCTCATATACGTGAAAATGGTGACGATTTTAATGAAGCAGTGATTTGGAATTAAAATTTTGAGCACTTTAGAGATTATCCGCTTTCTGTGGATACTTTAATGCAGGCAATTCATGATTTGCGTGAAGAGAGTGAAAGTTCTACCCCTGACCTGTGTTGTGAAAAATGTTTTTTTCGAAAATACCGCTAACCTGAGAGCGCGGCGTGATAAGAAAAGAAAATCCTTGGAGTAATACAAAATATGCTTACTTGAAAAATTGACCATTATTACGCACACTCTGTTCAGATACCCCTACTTCTAAAGACTAAACTCATATCGAGACATTTTTCACATGAAGTTTATAATATTTTCATACTACTGGATTTGGAGTTGGTTTCCACGGAGTCAATCATAAGTGCGGGGTGGGGGCCGGGTTTATATGAGTAGAAATTACTTAGAATAATAGAAAAGATGTTTCTTTCGAAATATCTGCTGAGCAGCTGGTCGCATAAGGCAAAAAGCGCGGCGTCAAAGGTGTGAGGCAGGAAACCGGGAGGCCTCTAGATTCAGCCAGGTCGGACCTTGGCAACTTTGAGCGCGCGTAACTCAGTAACGAAGCGTTGCCCCGCGATCGGATTTAAACGGTTGAAAAGGAAATTGAAAGAGCTTTTCTTACGACTGTTTTTTATTTTTACCCATGCAAAACAATTTTGCACAGGGGGGAAAATGTAAATTTTTTGAAACTGAAAAAAACAAAAAGTCGTCAAAACTTGACTCAAAACCATGAAAAATACAAAAACATGTATATAAAAAGAAAGGTCTTAAAAAGATCTATCGATTGAAAAAAAGTTTTTTCAAATCGAACAACGCGTTCAAAAGTTCTGGCGGATTTTGTGTTTTGACTTTGCACCCCCCCCCCGGTTCCCTTGGGGCTAGATCAAAAACAAGGCCAGTTTTGGACGCCTCAAATCATGCTCTATCACCTCCCGAAATCTCAAACAAAACTGGGCCGAAGCCATTTTTGCCCATTTTGAATAAGGCTCTTTGAAGTCAATATGAAGGAAAAATTGCGCTGAGATCGAATCTGTGGTTTTAGACTTTGTGTTGAAATGGAGCTGTTGCAAACTTTTGCTACAGGCTTATTAATAGTTGAATATGGGATAATACCCTGTAAAAATAACGATTACCACACTAAAAAATCACGAAATCCACTCCTAAACTCACAAAATGCTTCTAATGCGAGACCGTAATGGCGGCCGAGGCCGCGGTTTTCTTATTGCAATTGTATGCTTCTTCTTCGTCTTGTGTGGTGTTGCGAGAACACCTCGTGTAGATGGCGCTGATTGAAGATAGGGAGACCCGATGAAAACCGCGGCCACGGCCGCCATTACGGTCTCGCGTTTAAAAGCATTTTGTGAGTTTAGGAGTGGATTTCGTGATTTTTTAGTGCGCTAATCGTTATTTTTACTGGGTATTACCCATAATCAACCATTAATAAGCCTGTAGCAAAAGTTTGCAACAGCTCCATTCGCGGCAAGGAAAATCTGATAGAACACAGAATTTAGAGAAAATGTTACAAAACAATAGAGTTAGTGCCAGTGGTTGCCGTTGAACAAGAGATGAGGACGGATCGTCCAAACTCGCCTCTGAAGGAGCTGACAATGAGAGACCCTTTTAATTTGTCTCACATCTTTCTTAAATATGTCCAGCAGTGTTGTCAAAAAGTGCGTTTTCACTCGGTAGCCCTATAGTCTCTTAAGCTTAACTCACTGAACAGACTATATGTTTGGTCGCGCTCCCGATCCAGGCGCGGCGCGGCTAACTCAGCGCCAAGCGTGCGCGCAGCTGCCCCGCGTCCACCGCGAACCGCCTAGTTCCAAACCACAGTCTAGGCGGTACCCCCTAGTTTTTAAGCTACAATGTATATATGTTTGTTCTTTTTTACCTTCTTTCTACGATTAATAAGTTCAGCTTTTATTTTTCTACTTTTCTGTATATTTCCTATCATTCATCCCTTTTATTTACTCTAACTATTTCACGGGTCCTTTTGACCATTTTCTCCTTCGCCTCGCTTACGGCATTCATTCTAATTTTAACGACCCTCTGTGGTCTCACTCTTCCTAATTGTCTTCAACGATCACTCAGGTGCTCAGCTCTGGACGTCAATTCACGGACTTTCCCTCAAATTACTCCAGAACCTGTGAGCACTCGAATCTCTCTCTGCGCTGTTCTTTCAGCAAGACTATCTATTCGTCGCGTGCGTTCAATAGCCGCGATAGTCACCGTAAGTATCATTCGTCGTGTGCGTCTTATAGCCACGATAGTTACCAACCCCTACGTCGTGTGCGGTCCTGTAGCCACGATAAGAACCCCAATTCGTCGCGAGCGTCCCATAGCCGCGATAGTTACAGTAATTTTCCGCCGCGATTACCAGAATCGCGGTAAGATCAAACCCAGCAGCCACTCTCCTTCCGAGAGTGAAGAAATCAAATTCCGAATACACGTGCGCGTCTCTATAGCCACGTTACCCCGTTAATATCACAAAACCCCTTTTTACTTCAATCTCATGGTCCTCCGGTAATCTAAATTTAAAATTCTAAAATCTGTAATCTTTGTTCTTTCATTTCTATAGTCTTTGCCCCCCAATACCCCACACTATACGTCTTTTGATCAAAAAGGGTCTATGAAACACAGATTTAAAACCATATAAAGTCGGCAACGCTGATCAAAACACCAACTGCCAATTCTCCCGTCAAAAGACTTTAGAATTAACATGGTACGTAATGTAACTGACGGTAAGTGGCGTGCGGTGCGGCTTCGCGTCGGTAGGACAAGAAACATTACGGCTACAACAAAATTAAATTAAAAAATAAATAAAAAAAAAAAATAAAAAAAAAAAGGGAGAATAAACCTCTAGAAAAATTTAGTTCCAACTAATAATATAAATTTGCAACACAAAGTTAAAATACTGCGGAGGGGGGAGGGCATAATTGGTGTACCATCATAGAACATAAAAAGCATTAAAAAGAGGGGGGGGGGGGGGTCGAACAGTGCTGCTTTTTTCCGAATGGTTATTCAATTTTTCCCCATTAGAGATAAGGTGATTCTTCTGCGCTTAGTGCCGATTTCTGCCACCAGAGCGCTACCGTTCGATTTATGTCAAATTACAGGCCAATAGTAATTTATATTTAAGAAAACAGAGTGTCAGTTACTAGATAATAATCAAAAGAATGTCTCTACAAAATATCTCGTCAATAACTTCAAAAATAAGGCTGAAAGCACCAAAAAAAATGGAATATCGCAAATCGATTCTTGTATCGAAATGCGGTATTTCATTTTTTGTTACTTCCAGCTTTATTTTTGAAGTTATTGACTAGATATTTTGCGGAGACGTTCTTCAGATGATTATCTAGTAGTAACTAAGAAAACGGATACGGTGGTCAGTTGACCACCGTATCCGTTTTCTTAAATATAAATTACTTCCGGCCTATAATGGAGCTGTTGCAAACTTTTGCTACAGGCTTTTAATAGTTGATTATGGGGTTAAACCCTGTAAAAATAACGATTAGCGCACTTAAAAATCACGAAATTCACTCCTAAACTCACAAAATGCTTTTAAACGTGAGACCGTAATGGCGGCCGGGGCTGCGGTTTACATTGAGTTTCCCTATCTTCAATCAGCGCCATCTACACGAGGTGTTCTCGCAACACCACACAAGAAGAAGAAGAAGCAAACAATTGCCATTAGATTTTAGCGGCTTCGGCTGCCATTACGGTCTCGCGTTTAAAAGCATTTTGTGAGATTAGGAGTGGATTTTGTGATTTTTCAGTGCGCTAATCGTTATTTTTACAGGGTTTTACCACATAAGCAACTTTTAATAAGCCTGTAGCAAAAGTTTGCAACAGCTCCATTTTACATAAATCAAACGATAGCGCTCAGGTGGCGGAAATTGGCACTAAGCGCTGAAGAATCGCCTTCATCGCAAAAGTTAATAATTTATAGTAAAACCTGGCAACGTTGTGGTTGTGATGTGATGGGACGGAGTGACATATCCAAAAACACTGTGTGCAATCGCACTTATCTGCTTAATCTGCTTAATCAAGCAGAGACTCAGTAATTCGTTAAACGAGACTAGTTAATTTTCTTTCTCTGGCAGTTCCAATTTCCAAACGAGATCTCACGTATATGGACCACTAGCACGATGATCAGCGGTGTGGCTTTCTGGGTTCTTTCTGGTGCATTTATTCTTGAGAGTGCAACCAAAGTCCAGTCAATGCAGGAAAGATACCAAGCTGTAAGACCGTACCGAAACCCGGTAAGCAGAGATTGTTGTTTTCTGAAGGAGCAGTAACTTACTATACATAAATATATTTTAGCGAAAGTTGACTGAAGATTGTATGTACCTCAGTAGCGCACCGAGAGTTTCTTCATCTCACTATTTTCTCCATTAAAAAACTATATTAGACAAGGATGGACAACGGGATAAAACCCCTCTTTCTGTCCTTTTCCTACTTAAACATTCAAATGGGAAATGAGAGAGATGAAAGAGATCCTGGTTGCGCCAGTGATGTACCTAGTGAAAGAATTGAATAATGTCAGTCGACTCCTTAAATGTTTCAGAGAGGCAATTTGCAATACTCATTACAGTGAATTTACCCTTGTGTTACGAAAGTTTTTTTTACATCTTCTGATTACTTTTGAAGGGGGGGGGGTGAATTTTCTTCCCAACATAAAGCTATTATACTAAGGAGCACTAAAGGATTTTAAGGGGCAAGGGTGGATTTTTAATTGTGTTTACTTATTATTTTTCTCTATAACTATCAATTCTAAAAAAAACAATAAACCCTGCGTTGAAACAAACGTACTCTCAGCTTTCTAACGAGCTAATGTTTTTTTTTTTTTTTTTTTTTTTTTTTTTTTTAAATTCGGCTGACGCGTTGCGGAAATATCGTGGATTTTCCACACCCGTCTCTCCTTCAAACGTACCCACTTTTCACGCGCTGTGAAGTTTCACTGAAAAAATGAAAACAAGACGTTAAAAAAGTATAATAGAGCTATTGTTTCGTTGAAACAAGTTATAACATTGTTGTGAGGCATCTCACCTCATTTTTTGACATAGTCACCCGCTAGATTCTTGCATTTTTCATATCGGTGCAACAATTTCTGTATGCCGCCTTCTTAAAATTCTTTCCCCATTCTCCTGAACCAGGTTTTGACCCAAGCTTTCACGTTTGCATCATTGCTGAAACGTTTGCCTCCAAGAAATCACCCCAATTTCAGAAATAGTTAAATTCATCACTAAGAGCTAAGTCTAGAGAATATGATGGGTGCGGGAAATTTTCCCTCTTAAACTTATATATTCAGCAAATCTTGGTAATACATCAAATACAATAATTTTCTTCAAAAAACAAGAAAACCGATGTGTACGTATAAAAGGTTATTTTGAAGTTTTTCCCCGTTCCATTGTGACTTTACCGGAGAAGTTCTGTTTAACCGTAGGAAAACCTGAAGTTCCATAACCATCCAGGTGAGAACATTTTGCTAGTTTCTGTCTTGTGTCAGTTTCTATATCGTGCAAATCCATCCAGAAGAAACAGCTCTATCGATTTTACTGTATGTGCGATAAAATTTGAGATAACCGGTTGTTTACTAGAGTGAATTTGCATTCGAAAAGGATCTAATTTCTCGTGAGTAACTCAAGAAAGTGAGCGGGATAGAGCATTTGTTTCGATCCAATTTTGATCTTGACGACATCACCACGGAAAAACAACGGAAAAAAACTACGGTGAAAATAACATACGGATACCTGATTTTGGCACCTGCTAGATGTTATGGTAATGTTAACCAGAAGTATACTATGTTTTGACTAGGTTCTAGATGATGTTACCTGATTGCATGTCGAATTTACTCAAAAGTATCGGTAAATGTACCAAACTTCTGGTCAAGTTTACCATAACATCTAGCAGGTGCCAAAATCAGGTATCCGTATGGCTATTTTCACTAATCTTTTTTTTCCGTGCAGGCTGATAATTATGAACGATCGCATCGTAATGCTATCGAGTCGATGATCTAGTGCGTGTTATCTTATGAGCGGTGTCATTCCGATACAAAACCTCCCATCTCTACGGAAATTCTCCGATAGCTCAGGAGTCATCGGCGGATTTCCGTAGAGATGGGAGGGTTTCTATCGGAATGAAACCTTTCAGAATGGCACCACCCAGTGGCGGATCCACGGGGGAACACGGGAGCACGTCCCCCCACCAGAAGCCTCACATTTTGCCTTTTTTCAACAGAAAATATCCCGAAATTGCTTCCGTCGACGCTTCAAATTTCAAAATTACACAGGCGTACTCCCCCCAAGAAAAATTTTCTGGATCAGCGAGCCTCTGGCATCACCCATAAGATAACCCTTCAACGCGCCGTGTTTCTAATGAGGAATAAATCATATATAACCCACTAGCAGTCAGTATAATCTAAATTTGACGTTTCTGCGCGTTGTGTCACATTACGACACATATAGAGCTCGTTTCAGAAGTGTAGGCGGACCTAGACCGATAATCTTTGGAATTTGTCAACATTATTTCTGATATTACTCGATGAAAATGAATAAAACTAAAATTGAGTGTTCACTTTTCAATGAGGAAAACTTTTAACACAAAAGAATAAAGTCAGGGGCAAATTCGGTATTGTTTTGAAGGAATAAAAGTTGAAAATTCGCCAAATATTATGGTTTTGGTCCGCCTACACTTCTGAAACGAACTCTAAGAGCATTGAAAAATAGTTGATAGTCGCGAAAACAGAGAGCGCTACGTATGAGATCTCACATCAAATCATGCAAAATCAGGTCAACAGCTAAATTATCACTTGAATCAAAAAATGTCTTTTCATTGTAATGACTGTCGATTATTTTTCGGTAATCATTTAAAAATTCCTTTGTTCAATTTTTTTTTTAACCAAATAAAACGACATTTAACCCTTTAAGGGCCAAGCCCGAGTCTACTCGTTTTTCTTCACTAGTCTGCTTCACATTGTTCCAGTCTTCATTCCGGATAAACGCGACTATTGATGAAAACATGTGCATTACAAGACGTCTTCGGGCGCCCTCAATGTACCGTATAGGCAATTTCAACTCCCCCGAGTACGAACAGTTAACTACCTTCCCTATTTAAACAGAGGAGATGCGTTTTTTTGAAATAACCTTGCCCTTAGAGGGTTAATTGAAAAAGAATAAATAAAATCCCGCCTTTTTGTATGCGTTACACCATATGTTGAAAAAATGGCGGAAAATTACGTTTTTGAGCATACAGATCAAAAAATAACACAATGATTTTTTTTACTATTTTTCCCACCATTAGGGTGACTAGATGAATTGAAAAATTCATGTTTCGTCAAAAAAGAAACAAAAAATCGTGCAGTAAAGGGCTAACACGCACTCGATCATCGAATTGATAGCAATAAGATGCGATTGTTTGTTCATAATCATCTTGCCAGGCAGTGGCGCGGCGGCTCGTGCAAATTGGCAACCATGCCTATTTGCCACTCAAAACTATGCAAAAGTATCGATATCTTGGGGGTGCAATTACACCTCCTGAAGATCGACAGTTTTACATAGGTTTAAATGGAGACAATCCATTGTTGCCATATTTCACGAGCCGCCACTGTTGCCAGGTTTATTGATTATGTTTGTTTAACCCTTGTGAGCCTAAGGGGGGGGGGTAGATTTGTACCCCAGGCCAGTTTTTTTGACGCCATTTTGTCAAAACTGCTCAAAATTTTTTGGGACTTCATGACATTTTAAGTTAGGATACTTAGAACACGTCCACCAAATTTCATTAATTTTTATGAATTTTTGTCGATATTATAGAAATTTAAAGTGTTGGGGTACAAACACCCCCCCCCCCTTCGTCCTGCCAGTTTTAAGTTTGGAACCATCTATTACAGTGAATTTTACGGAAATTTTATGTAGATTAAGAATATTAAGTCAGATCATTGAAAAAAAATTGGAAATTTATCAAAAATGGAAAAATAAGATGATACCTACCTCATTTCATTTTTTCCATTTTTTTATTTTGACATTTTTTTTAAAAATAGGTGTAAATTTGGCAACATAGCAAAAATTTACTCAAATTTCACATAAATTACTCTCTTAGGGTACTAAGTACATAATCCATCCATTAAAGTTTCAACATTATTGATGCTGACTGTGCTGCATGAAAATATCCTTGGGGTACAAAAATACCCTCCCCCCCCCTTAGTCCTTTGTGTTACCGAAATACCTTAGGCTCACAAGGGTTAATCTTAATCGAACGCTATTTGCAGGCTCAATATCAACCGCACCGGGATGTGATCAATGCGGTCATTGCCAACGACAGGTGTAACGAGAGGATATCTCTTTCCCAGCAGATTGGATGCAGTAGCCATGCAGGGATCGCGGCTTGCAAGGAGGCATTACGGTCATACCTCCAGTTACCGGAAGAGGAAAGAAGAGAATGCCCGTTTATCAGGGGAGTAGATTGTAAGCGACTCAATCCAACATCAACATTGGAGCCCTCGTCATCACCGAAACGATGTTCGTTTCGGGTTAAACATTTCGACGCACGTTCTGTCTTTACGCATTACCAGTGGAAATCTCTCAGAATGTGCTACTTGAACCCAGTGCAAGACGCTCAGAGACGAGTGGGTCATTGATTGGTGTTACCCAGAGATTACTAAGCCTAAGAGTTATGGCACTTCCTATCTCCGCCGTGTTAAAAAACCGTTGGCCGGGCTCCGTAAAAAACGCCTGCAGAATGACCGTGATACAACGTGCAGTACGCTGGTGACCGTAAACATTGTTGTTATTCATGTTGTTGGAAATGAGGTTAGATTCTCTGCTGCATCTAAATGTTTGTCATTTAATGGCCGATGGGATGATTAAAGTGACTTAGATTTTCAGACTCACGTACAAAATATACTCAGAGCTCATTAAACTTCCCAAACACTTTATCAATCTTATTAATTTAGTTAGTGGCGTTGCTGTCAAATCTCATTCAAACGACAACAGTAGTAACAATGTTTACAGTCACCAGCGTACGCCACATTGCATACTTCGTAGGAGTCGAATAATACTTTTGAATCGTTATGCCATATCTCTTAAGCTTATTGTTAGTAATCTCTGGTGTTACCATCATAGCGGACCTGTCTCTTTTAAATGGGGCCGATGAAAACTTTTGCTAAAAGCAATATTTAATCGTTGATTCTGCGGGCCGATCATTTACTTTATCGTTAAACCGATCGTTAAAACTGTCTATGAATGATGCTATTGGTCGAAAATTGTAAAATTTGGCTGTTCCTATGGTAACCATCGTTAAGAGTCTCGTTTTATATAGGCTATTCATGAGTAACCTTTAAAAAACGGACACGTTAACGATGGTGACCATAGCAACGGCTAACACAGAAAAAAAAGGATGTGCTCCAGACACGAGCTATACATTTACCAGTACGTAACGTGCTCAGAACACAAACATTTCAGGTTCTGGACACGACGGGATGCGTTTCAGACGCAAACTCAACCTAAATAGATTGCGCTCAGAACTCGTTCCCGTAGTGGTGTGTACATTCGTGTCCAGAACATAGGAAAGTTTGTGTCTGGAGCACGTCCATTTTTTTCTGTGAAGCTTTACAATATTCTACCAATAGTATCCCTCGTAGACAGTTTTAACGATAGCTTTAACGATAAAGTAAATAATCAGCAAGCTGTTGTAAAAACCTCCAAAAATAACGATGACAGTAATAAGAACTTCCAAAATCCACTCCTAAACCCAATAAACTCTTTCATTTGTGCGAGTGTAATGGCGGCATAGGGAAATAATTATTGGAGATTCCCATCTTAATTTCCTATTTTTCTCTATGCTGACAAGGATGATTCACAGCGTAATTAGTCATCGGAGTAGTGATCCACATCCGATGAATGGTACCGTGACATCTAGTGACACCGGTGTCGATTGAAAGTCGTCTCTGATTGGTCACTCCTTGATGGAGTTACAGTATTGTTAGTTGGAATCTCCCATTATTCCTAAGTCACCATTACGCTCGATCAAATAAAAGCGTTAATTGAGTTTAGGAGTGGATTTCGGAAGTTTTTAGAGCTACCATCGTTATTTTTGAAGTTTTAACACCATCAGAATCAACTATTAAATTGCATTTTAGCAAAAGTGTGCAGCAGCTCCATTGATGCATAAAAGAGGCAATGAGAATAGGCCAATAAAGGAATTCGTTTTTTCTTCAAAAGATTTAATTAATTTTGATGGATACACAGCCATTTGTTGTAAACTTTCATTGATAGAAATATTGTAGATCACGCTGTTCAAATAGTTAGACAAATCAATAGATTGGTCATTCTTCAGCGAAACACTAGAGCTGCAGCTTCGTGTATATTTAATGATATTTTCAATTCACCTATATGCTTCCACCAGTTAACCAAAATGATTTACCGTGTGGCTGTTGCGCACTTTTTTAATAAGCGATTTAATAGTCGATTCTGGCGTAAAAACCTCGACAAATAACGATGACAGCAATAAAAACTTCCAAAATCCACTCCCAAACTCAATAAATGGTTTTATTTGCGCGAGTTTAATGGTGGCCGAGAGCAGTAATAATGGGAGATTCCCATCTAACTATGCTGTAACTCCATCAAGAAGTGACCAATAAGAGATTACTTTCATTTGACACCGGTGTCACTAGGTTTCACAGTACCTTTCATCGGATGTGGATCACTACTCTGGTGCCTGATTACTCTGTGAATCATCCTTGTCAGCATAGAAAGAGTGACGAAATTAAGATAGGAATCTCCTATTGTTACTGCCCTCGGCCACCATTATTCCCTCACAAATAAAAGCGTTCATTGAGTTTAAGAGTGGATTTAGGAAGTATTTAGTGCTGTCATTGTTTTTTTCGAGGTTTTTACACCAGAATCGACTGTTAAATCGCTTGAAGCAAAAGTGTGCAACAGCCCCATTTCCGCATTGTATTTTTGAGGGTGTCCTAAATTGTTTCGAGCGTTCCGAAAAATCTTTAACCCACCATGTACTCCGTTTTGCATTCTGGCTCGTCAAATGCAAGATTTCCAGTTGCCACACGAGTTGGAAAGCAGTAGAAATTGGAAATATAAAATTTCAATTCTGGGAAAAATATATGCATATGGTGAAAACAACGTAGCTTGAGGTAAAATCGTGTATCTATGTGTAATAATTGTTACTTTTGACTTGATGAGACGTGACGAAGTCGATCATACGCTGATAAGGTTCAACATATACTTTCTTCCAGTTGACAAATTCTTCTAAAGTCAACGAAGCTGTTGCAAACTTTTGCTACAGGTTTATTAACAGTTGATAATGGGGTAATACCCAGTAAAAATAACGATTAGTGCACTAAAAAATCACGAAATCCACTCCTAAACTCACAAAATGCTTTTAAACGCGAGACCGTAATGGCGGCCGGGGCCGCGGTTTTCATTGGGGTTCCCTATCTTCAATCAGCGCCATCTACACGAGGTGTTCTCGCAACACCACACGAGAAGAAGAAGAAGCGTACAATTTCCATAAGTAAACCGCGGCCTCGGCCGCCATTACGGTCTCGCATTTAAAAGCATTTTGTGAGTTAAGGAGTGGATTTCGTGATTTTTTAGTGCGCTAATCGTTATTTTTACAGGGTATTACCCCATAATCAACTATTAATAAGCCTGTAGCAAAAGTTTGCAACAGCTCCATTATTGTGATGCTATACTTCTTTACGGTGCATACAGCTTGGGACATCAACGGGATTCCATAGAGTCGGGCTATCAAAAACCGTCTCTCCAAAGTTCAAAGCACTGTTCAACTTATACGTGGAGTGGAGTCTCTCACCTCATTCTCAAAGACTAGTATATAAAAAGAACAATCCGTTCAAAATGAGGGCCGTGCAATTTTTGAGTTTTCGATTAATACGCTCAATTTGAAAAAAAAAAAAAAAAAAAAAAAAAAAAAAAAAAAAAAAAAAAAATGGGAATCGAAAAAGATTCTTCGAAAAATAAGAGATGATTCGAAATTATTAGATAGTATCACTGTCTTCCCCAGGGTATCGTGGGCATGCAGTAAGCGTTCGATGCAGTGGCGGCTCGTGCAATCTGGCAACTGTGCAATTTTGCCATTTAAACGTATGCAAAAAGATCGATACTAGGTGAGGCGCTGCGCCTCACCAAGTAATCGATTATTTTACACAGTTTTAAATGGAGTAAATCCATTGTTGCCACATTGCACGAGCCGCCGCTGGTTCGATGTGAGAATTGCGGTGCTGGTTGGAGAAACTGTAAACATTTTGTATAGGCTAGCTTCATTTTCAATTTCACTAATTGCGTGCGGGAAAGGGTTTGCTCTGGTCAATGCCAATAGTCAGAGCAAATTCAAGTGGTCAATTTTGACTCAAAATGGCCGAAAAACGTTAAAAACTGCAAAAAATCCACCTCCTCATGTTGAAGCCAATGAAGAGGTACACCTTAGTTACATAACCTGAGCCCCCCCCCCCTCCTCGTGACCTGGTATGGAATCAAATGATATTGTTTTTCTGCACGTAAATACTCTGATTTGTAATATTTTTTTTAATCCTGCGATCACCGTTTGAGTATAAAATTTCCGCAAGTTTTTTAAAGTCATCGACGACTCCACCGAATGAGAAAAGATAACAGATGCGAGCATTTTCATGCTTATAGTCATAAAATGAACTGAATGGTATAATCTTTTCTCGACTGGTGAGATCATCGGTGAATTGAAAAATTCCATTACTTATACGCAAAACGGCAGCTCTGAGTTATAGGCCGAGATGCGCCAGTCACTCTCCCAGAACTCCCCCCCCCCCCCACCACCACATTTTCCTGTAATACACTACCGTAATTGAAATATCTAATTACTATAAAACGCAAACGTTTTGACTCATGGGCGGACGCAGAAAAATTTCCAAGGGGGGGGGGCAACATTTTTGAACCCCAATGGAAAGTCTAGGAGACCCCCCCCCCCCCCCCGGAAAAGGGGGAATTTTTTCTGTCCAAATAGTGTACAATTATATTAACCCATTGCAGGATGTACATGTATCAAAATAATAATAATAATTTTGACGTATTTGATATAATGGATAAAGGGGCAACAGACAGTGGCGGCTCGCGTGCAATTTGGCAACAACGGATCCTCTCCATTTCAACCTATGTAAAATAATCGTTGTTTAGGAGCCGCATTGCACCCCCAAGAAATCGATACTTTTGCATAGGTTTAAACGACAAAACACATGCTTGCCAAATTGCACTTGCCGCCACTGGCAACAGATAATAACGATAGTACGAAAAATGTTTAATTTTACTATTCCTTGCAAAAAATTAGTTAAAATTACAAAATATTCTAATATTGAAGTTTGAAAACTATTACTTTTTTGATTAATATTTCATTTTCTTTTTTCCTATCATTTTTTATCATGAAATGTTGACTTTTCTGAATTCCAGGGGGGGGGGGCGCTCCGGGAACCCATGTTTTGACATCATAGTCAAGAGTTTTCATCGAGCACACAAGAAAAGAAGCATACAAGGTTGCCTAGTGGTTGAAATCTGTCCTAATATATGATTTGCCTTGTGTCTTGAAAAAAGTATTTACAAAAAATGAAGTCTCCTGTAGTCAAAATTCGACTATGTATATCTGTGATTTTTTGCGACATCCTATGCCTCCTCCCTGCGATCGGTAAAAATTCTTGACTGCCAAAAATTTTGCGTTTGAAAGTGCAGCCAAATCTATCTTGCTTTTAAAAAGTCTATGGTCGGCAACGCTGTTCAAAAGACCAACTTGTATGGAAAAACACAGCCATTCCCTTTGTTACCGAATGGCATTTACCAGTGGCGCTACACCAGTGGTTCCCAAACTATTTCCCACGCGGCCCCCTTGTGAAAATAAACTTTAGGGAAAACCCTTCGAACACTTTTTCACATCAAATTTAATTTAGGATGGGCGGAGGGGGGCAGACCCCACTATATTTTCCGGGGGAAACCCCCAGACCCCTAGACCCAACAGTAGGCTGGTTGCAGAATTTTTCTGCAAATTTTAAGCAGATGTCTTGGTATATAAACGTCAGATTTGTTAACTTGACATACTATTACAAACCCTTCTCACAAATTCTTTATCAATCTCAAAAAATAGAATGAACTTTGTTCGTTTACTTTTATGTGCATAGTGATTTTTTTAAAATTACATTTAAAACCATGTAAATTTGGTGGCAAATGTATACCGTCAGGACACAAAGGGTTAAGTAACCGTACGTACGTGAACCGAGCGTGAGTGACGCTGATAAGTTCTGCCTCTATACACATAACTCACCCTGGGGTTTTCTTTTTATAGGTGAACGTCATTTTGGGCAAGGGATTTAATTTTTAAGGATACAAGGGTCTGTGACTCTGTGCATCTAATATTTTCTGGATTGCATGATGAATTTTTGGGTGGCTGTTATAGAAGTCAAATCTCTACTTGTAATTAAAGTTCTCCGCGGCATTGGTAGTTGTTAATCCGTTTATTGGGTAGAGGCTTGCCGGCCAGTGGCGGCTCGTGCAGTTAGGCAACAATGTTCACCCTCCATTTGATTCTATGTAAAAAAATCGATTCGGCAGTGAAGCAGCGCTTCATCAGTATTCGATTATTGTACATAGATTCAAATGGAGGAGAAACATTGTTGCGAAATGGCACGGGCCGCCCTTGGCTTGCCCACTTGTAGGGAGGGTACTTAGAAGAAGAAGTGTGTGTAATTTTTGCAACACACTGTCAGATTGTGCAGAAACGATTTTGAGTGGAAAAGATGACCCAAAAATTTTGTGCGGAAATGATTCTGTGCGGAAAAGACTAGCAGCCACCCCCCCCCCCCATTAATGTTAAAGGAAACTTTTTACCCTCCGTAAAAAAAAAAAAAAAAAAAAAAAAAAAAAAAAAAAAAAATTAAAAAAATTAATTAATTAATTTATTGAAATTTAAAATTTCGAAAGAACAAAAATAGACCCTCTGAGGAATATTAAAAGCTACTTCTCTGTAAAATGTGGATGTATATTGTATATGGACCCGTTGGTCATAGCCGTAGCCGGGATATTGTCTTTCTCTCTCTTAGCCCATTTGAACGCATGTGTTTGAAAGGGATGGATATAGGGCATAGGGGCTGTCACGTGACTTCAGCCCCTCTTCCTGTCCTTTTTTAACACATGCGTTCAAATGGGCTAATAAGAGAGAGAAAGACAATATCCTGGCTACGGCTATGCCGTTGGTTCAAATGTTATGCTGGGATAGATATAGACAGATAGACACCATCGTAACAATTTCTCAATTTCTAACCTATCGTTAGATTAAAAAAGTAAAAAGAAATTTGCCGAGGAAATCCAACTTGTCATTTAGTGACATATTATCCCTTCACTGCATGATTTTTTTTTTCTCAAGCAAATGTGGATTTTTCAATGTATTAGGTGGTCAAATACATGGGAAAAATAGTGAAAAAAATAATTTGACGGTTTTTCGGTCAAAATTATCTTTTTTCTATTTTTTACTCGTTTTTTACAAGTGATATAACACCATAAGAAATGGCGGGAATTTTTTTATTTTTTTTTTTTTAAATTTTCTTTTTTTTTTTTTTTTTTTTTGTTTTTTTTTTACTTTAATTGGATTTTTCAAAAAGCCAATGCCGGAAACTTTATAAAAATAATCAAAATGAGGTCAGTTTGGATACGGGGGCAAGTTTCCCCCCTGACATGATTTCGATCACGAACCCTTCACTGCATGATGTTTTCTTTCAGCCAATTTTTTTTTTTTTTTTTTTTTTTGTGTGAGCTCAAAACATACCTTCTCCCGCGTTGACACACCATGCGCCGAAGGCATATCTCAAAACCTGTATTTTATATGAGCGTTTGAAGAATTTGTTCCACCGGTGGAACACCATGCAGTGAAGGGTTATATTTCATATAGTTTTCATTTGATTTAACTGTTTACTTTCGTATGGCCCAAAAAAAAAAAAAAAGTGAACAGTGACCGACCTCAAGTGTTTCTTAACTTTGAGTTTTTTTTTTTTTTAGGAACTATTTCATACCATTTTTTTTCCATCAAGACGAAATTGGAGCAAAAAACAGAATAGAGGTTTTTAGGAGTTTCTTTTTTCCAGTTTCATAAAATGTCGTCCTTTTTTCGTCCATCTTTTCTCGTACTAAGCTATTTTTTTCCCTTAAATTTACGTCCTTTTACAATGTAGTCCTGCCTTTTTATATGCCCTTCCTAAAAACCGTCTCATCAATTAAAGTCCCGAAATAAAAATATTATATTAAGGTATCTCTCTTTCGAGGAAAAGTTTGACATATTTTAAAGGGGAAAAAGATAACCTGACAAAACTATACAACATCTTTTGAAAAAAAAAACCGGTTTAATTTTCGTTGACCGCAGACCTTTTGGACCCACAATTTGAAGGTACCCAACCCGCCGAAATAAATCATTACAAAAGAGCAACTGGTTTATTCTTTCTGTTTTATTTAATGCTGTTTATACATTTTCGTTGTTTTCCCTTTCTTAAAAATAAAAAAAAAAAAAAAATAATAATAAAAAAAAAAAAAATATACATGAAATAAGTCCTGAAGGATGGAATCGTTTTTACATTCAAACAGTGAACAATATTTTGTAGGGCGAATAAAAAAAGGGCACTTTTTTCAACCGGACCAAAAATTGAGGACGAATATTACCGGACAAAATAACCGTGCATGGACCTACGTTTTTGGACAGAAAAATTTAGGCACAAAAACCGAATAAAATCTCCTATAACTGAATTTCGCTTCATCTAAATTTTGGGAATTTTCCCTACGAACCTTTTTTTTGGGGGGGGGGGGATTTCCCTATTTTTTCCTTTCGCGGACCATAGTTTGGGAGCCCGCTACCTTACACCAACATGCTTTATCTTTACATATATTTACAAAAATATCGTGTCGCAAGTCCATCAACACTTTCTTAGAAAATAGCAAATTCCTACTTTCATGAATAAAAATTTTATTTCTTTCCGAAGAAATAATACCACGAAAAAGTTTACGGTTCATACATTTTCAAGTAAACAACCTACAGTTGCATGCAGATATGACGGAAAATACCGTCTCAGCAAACCACCTGTTTTCATGGAGTCACAGTGGACCAGAATAAGTCAACAAGAGCTAAAAATAAGATCTGAACTGAAACACACTAAATATAACAGCCTCGAATATATCGATTACATACCTCAGATATGCAGCCGATTTTTTTTCGGGTTTATTGACTAAAGAGATACTTTTTAGCAAGGTGTCGTCATCAGGAAATAAATGAATCCAGTGGCGGTTCGTGCAATGGGACAACAACGGATTATCTCCATTTAAACCTACTTAAAATAATCGATTTTCAGGGGATTTACTGAATCCCTGAGAAATCGATTTTTTTGAATAAGTTCAAATGAAAAAAATATGGTTGCCAAATAGCTACAGTGCCTCCCACAATTTTTTTTTCTTGCTTCTCTTTCTCTGCTATATTGTTCTGCAGGCTATACGGTATATTCATGCATATATATAGGGGTGTAACTCATTTTCCATAATTTTCGACTCACGCTAACTTACGTCCTTCTCCCTAGTATATCTGTTAATTTTTCCCAAGTTTTGACAGTGCATTTGTGTTCATACGACAGTAATCAATAGGAATCGGGCTCTTGCAAACTTTTGCTAGCAAATAAATAGTCCAATCTTATGTCCAATAGTCCAATAGTAAAAATCACGAATATTACACTAAGAAAGTCTAAAATTCAGTAATAAACTCACATAACTACTATAAAGGCAAAATGGTAATGGCGGTTCGATGCAGGTATCATGGGAGATTCCTGTCTATTATGTCACTTTCTCTACGGAAACAACACAGAGATATGTCTCAATTTAGATAGGAATCTCCCTTGATACCCGCGTCTCTCCGCCATTAAGCCCGATTCTGAGAGTGAATTTCGTGATTTTTTAGTGCACTCATTGTCGTTTTTTACAGGTCTCTATGCAAGAATCAACTCTTCAATCCCCTTACTGCAAAAGTTTGCAAGATCCCCATTAGATCTTAATCCCTTCACTGCATAGTGTGACTCTGGTGTCTAATGATGTAAAAATCCCTAAATCAGACATAGCAATGCATATTTCGACTTATTTCATATTGTATCACCAGTGTCACATTAAAAGAAAACATAAAACGGGCCTAAACATTTTCCGAAATACTACCAGCCCCCATTATAATGCATTTCATATAGTGGAAATCATCGTATCCAAAGTCAACCCCAAAGTTCATTATCCTTACTAAGTTTTCGGCATTTGCGGTTTGAAAAATCCAAGTAAGGTACTTAAACATTTTATTTTTTTTTTTAAATGTGAACAAAAATTGTTTTCTTCTTTTCCCGGCATTTCTTATGCTACTATAGTATGTGTAAGAAACGGTGTAAAGCAGAAAAATGATCATTTTGACGGAAAAACCGTCCAATTATTTTTTTACACTATTTTTCCTATGTATTTGACCTCCTAGTTAGAGCCCCTGTATATCAAAGAGTCTCGCCAAATGGGATATATATTTTGATTGGCTGTGCTGGATCTTAGGCTGTCACGGAGCTCAAGGAGGCGTTCTGTGCTATTCTCCATAAGATTACCGTTGGAATACTCCTACGAGGAAACGTACACGCCTCCTCGGTGAACCAAACCAATCAGAGCGGACGCCTCCTTCGACCTCTTCTTCACGTGTCGAGACTCTTTCATATACAGGGACTCTACTCCTAGTGAACAGAAAAATCCATATTTGGTTGAAAAAAAAAGTCATGCAGTGAAGAGTTAAAACCGATCTATGGAGATCGAGAGGCTAGCTCAAAATACACATATAATCAATTAACAACTTTAAAAAAAAAAAAAAAAAAAAAAAAAAAAAAAAAAAAAAAAAAAAAAAAAAAAAAAAAGCAAAAAAAAAAAGAAGCAAAATGTATAGACCTTCGAATGATTGAATCTATTTCTTTTGATTTCAATCTTCTTTGCTTGTTATTTTATTTGATTTGATGTTTTGTATCCATAAATATGTCATTATCAGGTGTGGTCAGAGATAACTAAGCTAAAGAGATATGGCAGAACTGCTCAAAACTGTTAATCGACTCCTACGAAGTAGGCAAACTGGCATACGATCTGGTGGACCATTTTTGTAAACAATTCTGAAAGTAACCGAAGTGCGTTCGGCTGGCAGTAAATGACTTTTGACCAGTGGCGGCTCGTCAGGTGTAGTTAGTGTAGTGGCACTACACCTACTTTTTCAATTTTTTTTTTTTTTTCTCTCTTCAAATTTTCAAAGATAATGGTCGCTCTTGATTAAAAATTACTGGATTTCAGAGAAATTAAAGGGGGATAAGAGAAAAAGAAGTTGTAAAGAGCACCGAATTATAAGAACATTTGTAAGAGAGCAGCGCAACAAGAAAGATGAAAGACGCGATCGGAGAGCACGGTTATACGCACTACGCAGAAGCAGTCGGGTTCGCTCGGGTAGTGTAGGGTAGTGGAGTTCGAGTCAACCACACGGTTGTCATGACAACCGCGACTCGCCCATGTAGACGCTACTCGCTCCAGTGCTGTGACTCTCTGTCAACATGCTAGCAAGTGTAGTGGCGAAATGAAACTCCACACCATCAATATGTTAGGAGTGGGGGAAGCTGTCTATGCTCTCGGTAGTCTCGGCGCGCCCGCGCCACCTCAGTCCCTCACCTCACGGCTCAGTCTATGAATTTGCACTAATTTGGCGCTTGCATTTATAATTGCTTGAGTTATTCCTTATTATCGAGTTATTGTTGTCGTTTTCAGTCCCCCCCCCCATAAATTATGAATCCCGTGAATGATGTAGTTTTACTATTGATGATAAAAAAATATGTTTTTATTGCAGGTTTTGCTCAAAAATTTACTTATATTTTTAATGTTTTTACTTTTTTAAGTTATTAGCGGGGGGGGGGGATTTGTTATTACTATATTGTCGCAGGAGAACTTTCGTGTCTCGAAATAGTTAAAACAAGTGAAAAATTAAATCTGAGGCTGGTCAAATTTTCGAAAACTTTCCGCGGGAGGACCCCCCCCCCCCCCTACTGGGAGCGTCCTCCCAGACCCCCACAACTACACCTAATTTTTCAGTCACGAGCCGCCACTGCTTTTGACTAAAGTTTTAGTGGTTATTTTGGTGGTTAAATTTTTCCCTTGACATTTTCCATCTTATCAACGTGTTTGGAAAGCAAAAAAATTCAGAAAAGTGTGTGCCTAGAATTTATTTCCACTAACAGCAGTAATAGCAATGTTTACGAAAAATGGTCCACCAGGTGGTACGCCGTATTGTATCACGGCCTATTTGAAGGCGTTTTTTACGATTGTCGATTAACGGTTTTCTAACATGGCGGGGATAGGACTTGCCATATCTCTTTAGCTTAGTTATCTCTGGGTGTGGTTCACTGATGAAAAGCTTCAACCAAGTTCCACTTCCAACTATACTGACCCATGAATACACACATGCTGGTTTTTACCAGCACTGATCCTATATTGAGGCAAAAACGAAACATTTTCATGTTCAGAGAAATAGATGTTCCGGTCTAATGTGTGAAGGATGTCGCATGACGTCATTTGCTGTCTGAGAAAAAAAAAAAACAAGAAAGCCGTTTCCCAGAACAAACGAATCAAGGGGGAGAGGTCGGTAAATTGACAGACCACGAGATATAAGTCGTAATATCAAACCCTGACTAACACTAAAACCGAAGGATCTGTTATCAGACTATTGTAAGCTGCTAACAAAGTCTCCATCTCGTTTCGAGCCGCAATAACCAAGATGGTCTCCAGAAGAGTTATTCTCGTTCTTTTTTCTTTTGCACTTTTACTCGAGCATGCGTACAAAGTTTATTCGGTGCTGGAACAAGTAAATAAAGACGACAATCATCTCTGAATTTTGTTCAGACACGTCATTTATTCAGTTTTAGAGCCAAGTTTGAAAAATGTCGCTGCCCTCAAAGTAATTTCCAACTGATTTCAAACTGTACTTACCAGAGTTACCAGAGTTTGGCAAATGGAGTTGGTAATGGATTAAATCGTCGTTTTTTGGAGGGTGATTTTATGGTGTTCAGGGCTGATTTTTTACTAGCCACCCATCATATTAGTTGCGAAAGAATTAGATCTAATTGAAAAGCCTTAAAATTTACTATATTTATTTGTGAAGAATACAATTAATTACCTTCCAAAGGTTTGACGATTAACGATTACCCAGTAATCAATCCCAATCCTACTTGCCCAACACTGCTTATGACTCATTAATAAGAGCATTTGCGATTTCCAGTCGCATGGAAAAGTGTCTTATTGTATTTTGCCAGAGATAATTTCAAGAAAAATAAAAAAATAAAGTTTTTGTAGGTTCTCATAGAAAAACATCTGGATACTGAAACAACAGGTTTCAACAAATATATAAGATTTTAGAAAAAAATTACTGGAACGGACTCTAACGTGCTGGACCTATGTCATTAATCAGCGTTGTTTTATTTTCAAACTAACTGATATCAATTTTTTTTTTAATTTTTCACATTCATGCAAGAATAGTCTACACATACCAAACTTTTGTTCGCACAAAATTCAACTCGATCCACTGACATTACTTTGAACTGCTGACAAAACTTATCATATAAGAGTTGGAGGTCAGGTGGTTAACCAAAAATTGGTCTACAGCTACCTACAAGGTTTAATGGATTGCGTTTGGTCACAAAATGTCTAATTTATTAGGTCCAGCGCTGTATTTACACTTTTCCCTCCTATGAGCCATCTGACAATGGGTCTGTTGCAAACTTTTGCTACAATGATAAAGAGTGTTTCATCGTATGTAAAATCGCCCGAAAAGTCCATTGGTGGCATCAGAAAGTTATGAAATGCAATAATAAACTCACTAGAGACGTTTAATGAAATCCAAGATGGCGGTAAAATATCGAACAATCTGTATGCATGCAACTTTAACATCCAAGGATTGCCAACGTTGACAACCTCACAGCTTCAGAGGTTATGTGTTTATTTACGTTGTGATTTGGTGTGATCAATATTGTGAGGTTGGCTATACTTGGATGTTCGTGGTGCATGCATACAAATTGCTCAATATTTTACCGCCATCTTGGATTTAATTAAACGCCTCTTGTGAGTTTATTATTGCATTTTACGACTTTCTGATGCCACCAATAGACTTTTCAGGTGATTTTACATATTATTAAACACTCTTTATCGTTGTAGCAAAAGTTTGCAACAGACCCATTTGCCGCTCCCTCATAAGCTCATGCTTTCTTAGGGGTCTGGGGCGCGTGACTCTCCAGTTAGGATCTTCCCCCGAACATTTTTGAAATTTTTACCCCCAAGACATGCAATATTACACGATTTTTAGAAAAATTTCCCGATTCTTTGAACACGAAATTAATCGACTCCATTCGCCAAGGTGAATCGATAGAGGGGCAACAAGCGGGGTTTTCGTGTCGTCACCTTTTTGCCCATGTTTAAGAGTCATGAGTTAACATTTAGCGAAAGAGCCTCAGATGCAAAAGACATGCAAACCCATAAGGGCGATCGACTCCATTTGCCAAGCTGAAGCGGAATAAACATTGGGCAGCCCTCTGGAGGAAAGCAGAAAACAACCCAATGTTTTTCAGGGCTGCCGTTTTGCGTATAATCAATACTATTTTTCTATTCACCGATGATTCCACCGGTTGAGAAAAGATTACACAATTCAGTTCAGTGTATGACTGTAATGCACGAAAATACTCTGATCTGTAATCTTTCCTTAATCAGTGGAAACTCCGTTGATTAATTAAAATATCCGCAAGTTTTATAAAGTCATCGACGATTCCACCGGTTGAGAAAAGATTGCAGATGCGAGTATTTTAGTTTATTACAGTCATGCACTGAACTGAACTGTGTAATCTTTTCTCAACCGGTGGAATCATCGGTGAATTGAAAAATAGCATTGATTATACGCAAAACGGCAGCCCTGATGTTTTTTGCAAAGAGTAGAGTTGACGTTGAAAGAGTATACGTTTTCTGCTTTTGTCGGCCATCTTGCCTGCAATGATTTTGAACTGCGCGCCACTGACTTTGTGGCGCGAAGTCAGATGAGCACAAAGAGTAAAGAAGAGTCGCAATTGAATGGAAGGCCTGCGTGGTCAACGTAGATAAGGGATCCGAACGCGGGCTGGCCCCTGATTGGCTGCAACGGGTGGAGCAAAAATGACTCGGGGTATAGGGAAAATAATACGGGATTATCGTTCCAGGGCGTTTATCTCGAAACCTAAGCAAAATAGTATCAAAACAAATTATACGAGTCGATTCAGCAGATTTTTCCGAACAATTTGATAGGTCATAAGTGTCACTTTATTGCAAATTCGAAAAGACTGTTTCAGTTTAAAAGTACGCACAATAGTGAGTTACTCAAACACTGCTCGAACACACGCCAAGCATGTAATCACACTATTGTGCGTACTTTTAAACTGAAACAGTCTTTTCGAATTTGCAATAAAGTGACACTTATGACCTATCAAATTGTGTGGAAAAATCTGCTGAATCGACTCGTATAAATTGTTTTGATACTATTTTGCTTAGGTTTCGAGATAAACGCCCCGGAACGAAAATCCCGTGTTATTTTCCCTATACCCCGAGTCATTTTTGCTCCACCCGTTGCAGCCAATCAGAGGCCAGCCCGCGTTCGGATCCCTTATCTACGTTGACCACGCAGGCCTTCCATTCAATTGCGACTCTTGTTTACTCTTTAGATGAGCATACCTCTTTAATCTATAACCTTGCGTTTGCCTCACATTTTTTTAACCTTAAATTAAAAATTGTAACTAATCCATTGGAAAGTAATTTTAAAAAGTGTTTAATAAGAGTGACTATCTGGATACAGAATTCTAATCCAACCATCCAAGTGAGAAAAGTTTGCATATTTCTGTTATGTGTCAGTTTATTTATCGTGCAAATACTTCCAGAAGAAACAGTTGTATCGATTTTTGTGACCAGATATCCACTCTAAAACACTTGCACTTTCGTTTCTAACCAATTTCAAACTTATTTGTCACACTTTTTTTTTTTTTTTTTTTTTTTTTTTTTTTTTTTTTTTTAAAAATTTAAAGGGTAAAAAAAGTGAGACAAACAAACCAAGCCTGTGTAAAAAACTTCCTTAAGAAATTTCGATCATGGCTGTTTTCGTTGCTGCCTCAACCAGCGGCGGCTCGTGCAATGTGGCAACAATGGACTTCCTCCATTTAAAACTGTGTAAAATAATCGATTACCTGGTGAGGCGCTGCGCCTCACCTAGTATCGACCTTTTTGCATACGTTTAAATGGCAAAAGTGCACGGTTGCCAGATTGCACGAGCCGCCACTGGCCTCAACATAACGTCCCAAAACTCCTCTCTATCGCCATAGCTCATTGCAATAGTCCCTGTATACTATAAGCATGCTTATAGTATACAGGGACTCTAGTTCCATGAATAAAACATTACCCTATTCACCTCATTAATGAATTTAATGGATTTTTACGCCTTAATGACATAGAGTGTCCGGCTGTTATGAACATAAAACCAGGGTTTCTCATCATAAGATGCGTCTTTCTCACCCCTTTCGCGAATCTGCCCATGTATCTTGACCCGCTGATCTCAAATTCGGCCTTAGTTTTTACTCAAAACGCATTCTTATTCCAGAATTCCGAATTTTTTGCTAAGAAGACGTAATTTCGAATTTACAAAATCTGGGCCAGTTTAATGAATTCTGTTAACCCATATATGCCTAACTTCTTTTGAACTTGTTAGAGTTAAAAAAATTTAAAATTTAAAAATTGCGAAATTTTCTGGTCCAGCTAAATTATAGGTGCTGAATGGTCACAGCATTGATTTTTGAGTTAAATTGGCCTAAATGCACTGTAATTTGGTGCAAAAAAACCATTTTAAGTGGGTCGTTAACGACCCATTAGGCAAATATGGGTTAATAGCATTTTTGAAATCAGCGTCTCAAAATACGTAAGGGAGCGATGCTGAAGTGAAATCGTGTGAATGTCGCGGAAACGTTATGCCGTCTTTGATGCTTACCTTCGTCAATGTAGGCATAATGGCTCATACAGTCTAAACAATAATGGTGTGCTGTATTATTACTGTTATTTTATTTTAAAGATAAATTCTTATTAACCCTTTATGGACCAAGCCCGAGTATACTCATTTTTTCCCTCTGGTCTATTTCACATTGTTCCGGTGTCATGATTCCGAATCAATGCAATTCTAGATGTCTTCACTTCACTTGCAAGGAGAGGTTTAACTGGGCGCCTGCAATTCTTTGTATAGGCAATTACAACTCCCCCGAGTACGAACAGTTAACTACCTTTCCTTTATATATTAAAAAGTGACGATCTATTGAACAAACCTGGTCTGTAAAGGGTTAATAAGAGTACATTTGAGTCTCGCGTGAATCACAGGTTTATCGAAAGTCTAAGAGGATTGTGCGAAGTCCTATCATTTCTATTCTATGCCAAAATTGCTAGCCTAATGGGGCAGTTGCAAGGGTCTGAAATGTTGTGTTTTTTATAAAGAAAATGAAAGTACTTGATGAGCTGAGAACAAAGATGCCGTTGGTTTCTCATTAAGTCCCATTGTTCCGGAGATGAGATTTTGGCACAAAATACATTGTTTTAAATGGGAATTCCGCGTAGTGACGTCACTACGCCCACGATTTTTTACAACTTTACATGTGTGTATCTCCAAAACCGAGACACTTAGGAAAAAACCAAAGGCACCATTGTTCTCAGCTCATCAAGTACTATCATTTTTCTCATAAAAAACACAACATTTCAGACCCTTGCAACTGCCCCATTGAGTTAATCAGCGTCTCAAAATACGTAAGGTAGCGACGCTGAAGTGAAATTGTAGGCGTAGAATTATTCTAAAACACTAAAAATTAGTAAAATTTACACTGATTGATGGTGAATATCGCGGACACATTATGTCGTTTTTGATGCTTACTTAATTTAATGTTGCGATCACAGAGCCCTCTGGTAACAGTCATGTCTGCAATTAAAATGACCCGTGCAATAGGAGGATGTCTTTGCTGCGTAGGGCTGGATGTGGTACACACGAGGGGAATGTAGCATGTATTGTAGAGTAGCATTGGAGGAGTACAACAAGTTGACGCCAGAGGAGAGATCGTTATGTATGTACGTCAGGAAAGCCGAATGCAGGGATGTTCCGGGCACAAGAGGCAACTCCGTATGTTCATTCAACGTTAAACGCTTCGTACCACTGAGCACCGCGGGGACTAGAGCGTCACAATCCATGGTCGTGAGATATGAATGGACACCACTGAGAATGTGCTATACGAGGCAAGTTCGGCATTCTCAAGCCACCCTAGGAGCAATGTTGCCACCCAGGCAACAACCGACGTTGTAATGGAGATTGTTTTTTTTTTTTTTTTAACGTCAAATCAATGAAATCATGAAAAAATAAAAATGCACAAAGTAAACTACAAAATACTAATTACAATGGGGCCCTCGAAAACTTTTGCTGTAAGGAAAAAATAAACGGAGGGGGGGGCGATTGCCCCCTCCACCCCCCTGTATCCGTCAATGTTCAGTAATAGACTCAGATAACAAAAGGAAAAAAAAGATTAGCGAAAATAACCATACGGATACCTGATTTCGGCACCTGCTAGATGTTATGGTAAACTTGACCAGAAGTATGGTACATTTACCGATACTTTGAGTAAATTCGACATGCAATTAGGTAACATCACCTAGTACCTAGTCAAAACATTGTATACTTCTGGTTAACATTACCATAACATATATCTAGCAGGTGCCAAAATCAGGTATCCGTATGGTTATTTCCAGCGTAGTTTTTCTTCCGTGCAGCTGTAACGGCAAAATCTTAATGGCAGGAAGTATACCGTCTAATATGTCACTTTCTCTACTGAAAAACAATGTTTTTCTCAAATCCGTTAGGAATCTCTCGCTTTATACCTGCGAAGCTTTACCATTATGTCCGATTCTGAGAGTGAATTTTCTGATTTTTTAGTGTACTCACCGTCATTTCTACAGGTTTTTATACTACAATCAGATCTTCAATTAATTGTAGCAAAAGTTTGCAAGAGCCATATTGCATGGCTGCCAAATTGCACGAGCACTGCTGCAAGATACGTCTAACAAACATCATGAAAACTTTTCAAGCTTAAAGTTGGTAATAAATATTTGTTCTAAGGTTTTCCTACACGTGATGGGGCAGTTGCAAGGTTCTAAAATGTTGTGTTTTTGTAAAGAAAATGAAAGTACTTGATGAGCTGAGAACAAAGATGCCTTTGGTTCCTAGTTAAGTCCCATTGTTCCGGAGATGAGGTTTTGACCCAAAATACATTGTTTTAAATGGGAATTCCACGTAGTGACGTCACTACACACCAGATTTTTTACATTTTTACACGTGTACAACTCCGAAAGCGGGACACCAAGGAAAAAACCAGACACCATTGTTCTCAGCCCATCGAGTAATATCATTTTCTCTTTAAAAAGCACAACATTTCAGACCCTTGCAACTGCCTCATTGGAAGTCACTTACGCATAAGTGTTCGACATCAATTACAAAAATTCATCCTAGCTTCGATTCTAATTGAGGCTATCAGCTCCGCTACGGGGCTTTCACTGTTAGCGGCTGCAATAAACAATCGATTTTCTTCTATACTCTCATTAAAATGTATGAAAAAGGATCGATTATTGTACTCTAAAAAAAAAAAGATTACCATACAGAGGCATGAAACTATGGGAGTGTTTGTAAGGGATAGTACAATGGGGCTCTGGCAAACTTTTGCTACGAGCAAATAAATAGTCCAATCTGATGTAAAAGCCAGCAAAAGTCACGGAAATTACACTGAAAAAGTCTAAAATTCAGTAACAAACTCACAAAACTGCTCTAATAACATGATAAAAATGGCACTTCAACGAAGGTATCATGAGAGATTCCTTTCTAATTTGTCACTTTCTCTACGGAAACACAGAGATATGACTAAAATTAGATAGGAATCTCCCATGATACCTGCTTTAAACTGTCATTATACCTGATTTTGAGAGTGAATTTTGTGAATTTTTTGTGTGCGCATCATCATTTTTACAGGTTCTTATGCAAGAAAATCAACTCTTCAATCCCCTGCAACAACAGCCTTATTTCTCAAATACAAATAAAAAAATACAACGGTTTTTTTTTTTTTTTTTTTTTTGCCTTTGAGTAGTAGTAGCAGTACACTGAGAGAATTCTTTTTTTTTCATCCAATGTATATTTCGTTGGTGTTAAAGAAATTGCGCAGTGAAATATTGACGAGGGGAAATTCCATTAACCAAAGGAAAATGTCAAGCTTGGCAAATGGAGTATATCGCCCTCAAGGGTTTCTATATCTTTTGCAACTGTGGTTCTTCCACTCAGTGCAACTCATGACTCATCATGGGCAAAAAGGTGATGTCTCCAAAATCCCCCTTGTAAAATGAAACGATGGGTGCGCCACTGCAAGTGGAGTTTTGGAGACATCACTTTTTTGCCCATATGATGAAATCATAAGATGCAATGAGTGAAAGAGCCACAGTTGCAAAAGATATGGAAACCCTTGAGGGCGATCGACTCCATTTGCCACGCTGAATCGATAGAGGGGTCACAAGGGGTGTTTTGGAGACATCACTTTTTTGCTCATATGATGAAATCACAAGATGCAATGAGTGAAAGAGCCACAGTTGCAAAAGATATGGAAACCCTTGAGGGCGATCGACTCCATTTGCCACGCTGAATCGATAGAGGGGTCACAAGGGGAGTTTTGGAGACATCAATTTTTTGCCCATATGATGAAATCATAAGATGCAATGAGTGAAAGAGCCACAGTTGCAAAAGATATGGAAACCCTTGAGGGCGATCGATTCCATTTGCCACGCTGAATCGATAGAGGGGTCACAAGGGGAGTTTTGGAGACATCACTTTTTTGCCCATATGATGAAATCATAAGATGCAATGAGTGAAAAAGCCACAGTTGCAAAAGATATGGAAACCCTTGAGGGCGATCGACTCCATTTGCCACGCTGAATCGATAGAGGGGTCACAAGTGGTGTTTTGGAGACACCACTTTTTACTTTCTCACTCTAATGAAATTAGAAAAATTGAGAAAGTTTTGCGATGGCGCAGAGATTTTTGATGCACTTTGTTTCGATACTTGGCCCGCTGCGACTCAGTCAATCATGATAATTACAAAATAACCGGCTTTTATCATGCTTAATACTATCCTAAGGAACATCCATCCACGATATTTCAGTATTTATTAACCATATGTGGTTTGGAGAGGTAAATGCATAAAATTTCTGTGGCGTCCGTGAGGCGTGATCTGTGATCTGTGCGTCCGTCTGTTACCCAGCATAACTTTTGCACAATAGGTCCAAATGTATTCAAATTTGGCAGAAAGGTTGCTTCTAACATTCGCCAGAGGGACTTTTTTTGTTTTTTTAAAATTTTAATTGTTAGGTTAGTTATGGAAGAAAAATGGTTTCCATTAAAATCAATGGGAAAATGGGTCAAAAAAGAGAAAAATCTAAATATTTCAATATTGGATCTTTGGATTTGGAATAAAATTTGTAAAAACATTCTACAACCAGCCCACAGTAAAATTACTCCCTCATACTTCAGCAAAATAGCCCTTCAGACCGTTTAACCCTTGTGAGCCTAAGGTATTTCGGTAACACAAAGGACTAAGGGGGGTATTTTGGTACCCCAAGGATATTTTCATGCAGCACAGTCAGTATCAATAATTTTGAAACTTTAATGGATGGATTATGTACTTAGTACCCTAAGAGAGTAATTTATGTGAAATTTGAGTAAATTTTTGCTATGTTGCCAAATTTACACCTACTTTTAAAAAAAATGTCAAAATAAAAAAAATGGAAAAAATGAAATGAGGTACCATATTATCTTTCCATTTTTGATAAATTTCCAGTTTTTTTTTTCAATGATCTGACTTAAAATTCTTAATCTACATAAAATTTCCGTAAAATTCACTGTAATAGATGGTTCCAAACTTAAAACTGGCAGGACGAATGGGGGGTATATTTGTACCCCAACACTTTAAATTTCTATAATATCGACAAAATTCAAAAAAATTAATAAAATTTGGTAGACGTGTTCTAAGTATCCGAACTTAAAATGTCATGAAGTCCCAAAAAATTTTGAGCAGTTTTGACAAAATGGCGTCAAAAAAACTGGCCTGGGGTACAAATGTACCCCCCCTTAGGCTCACAAGGGTTAAAAAATCAATTTAAGGCGTTTGAGCCAAAAAATGGAATAAAAGTGAGAAATTAATCTTGTAACTCAGTGACAATTACTAAAGGCTGGATGAATCTTGATGAAACTTTGCATACACAATGCCCTACCACAGTACTGACATATTTTCTTCTCACTCTCATCAAAATAAATCCTTTGGACCGTTTCAAGGGACGATAAAGGTGCGATTGAGAAAAAATAAGACCAATTAAGCAAATAAAAACATAATCCTACTCACTTATTGAGATTATTCGGGTTATTTCCCAAATTTAAATTTTTAATTGAATCTGGCACAAACAGTCTACCTACCTATATTTGCTCTACTTTAAATGGAATTTCTTATCATTACAATACCTAAACAGCCCTTAAGACCATTTAAGAAATCAAAATAGGTGCGCTCGAGCCAAAAAATGGAATTATCGTGAGAAATTAATCTTTAAACTTGGAGTCAATAAATTATGGCTCGATGAATTTTGGTAAAACTTTTATACACACAATCCACTATCAAAATGCTAACATATTTTCCTTTTTTAGTCACCATACACAATCGATAAAACCTTTTCAAGAGGCAAAATAGGTGGGATTAAGAAAAAAATATGGGAACAGCAAATAAAAAACATAATCCTTTTAAATTGGGATAATTCAGGTTTGGTCTAATGAATTTTGATGAAAAATGGCGAATACAATCTACAATTAGTCTACAAAAGAGATTTCCCTTACAGTTACAATATAAAACCCCTTAAGAGAGTTTAAAAATCAAAACAGGGTGTTTGACCCAAAAAATGAATTAAGGTGAGGAACTAATGTTAAAACTTGAAGTCAATCATTAATGGGATGAATTTTGATGAAACTTTGCACAAATATAATTTGTTACCGACCCACTAGAATATTCCTATCATACATTCATGATAAAAAACCTTTAAGACCGTTTCAAGGGCAAATATAGGCCGATCGAGCAAAAATCTTTGAAACCAAGCAAAAAAAAAAAAAAGAATCATAATACTTGGAATAAGAAATTCAATTATGACTCAATTATATTTGATGAAAATTGCAGAAAAAAGTTTTCAACCAGCCTAGGCAGAGATTTTTTTGCCATGAAAAACTACAATATACAACTCTTAAGACTGGGACTGTTTAAAGGCAATATAGCTGTTCCATCAAACTCAAAATAGAATATCCAAAAAAAATTTAAACTTATAAGGAATAGTCAACCAAAAATGGATGGATAAATTTTTGTTGACATTTGGTGTACACAATCTACAAACAAAGAACATTTTGGGTTTTAGTCTACCAAACTAAAAATTCTTTTGAATATCCACAGTCTAAAAGGGGAAAAACCCAAAATATTGTAGTTATTGAATGAAACGCAAAGATCAATATCGATTTCTACAACCTATCAAAATTAGGGGGGGAAAAAAACTCCGACAGATGGAACAAAGAACAAAGGGAAATGAATGCAACTCAAGAAAAAAAAATTCTTATGACCTGGAATCACTCTAAAAATTGTTGAATCAAATTAGAATTGAAATTAGGGATTTAAAGTGGCCTTCAAGGATGAAGTAGGCAACTATTCGTACAGCTTCTCTGCAAAATCGCAAACACTTCGAATTGAAGGCGAAATTATGTCCAGAGGTGAAAACATTTGAAATTTGGTGGGGGTCTAGGAGTCTCCCCCAGAATTCTAAAGGGGGTCTGGGGGTCTCCCCCCGAATTCTTGAAGGGGGTCTGGGGGTCCCTCCGAGAATACTAAAGGGGTGTCTCCCCTAGAGTCCCTTGATGGAAATATTGTATAGGGAGTACCGACACGAGCTCAACGAATTATGATTGGTCGTTGGTTTTAGGCTCTCACGGAGTCGAGCAGGAGTCGACGACATCAAGGCTCCACACGAAAGGAGTCAATTCGTAGAGGAACGTATGGGAACGGACCGGAATGCCGGCAAATCCGCCAGTCCACCACTGGTCCACTGTCGAACTTAACCTTCGAATTCGTTCACGCGGTCGACAAAATCGACTCCTGTCAAAATGCATAAAGCGTCGTGTCGGTACTCCCTATACAATATTTCCATCAAGGGGCTCTAGTCTCCCCCCGAATACTAAAGGGGGTCTGGGGGGCTCCCCCAGAATTCTTAAGGGGGGCTGGGGGTCCCCCCAGAATACTAAGGGAGGTCTGGGGGTCTCCCCCAGAATACTAAAGGGGGTCTGGGGGTCTCCCCAGAATACTAAAAGGGGGGGCTCCCCCGAATTCTTAAGGGGGGGCTGGGGGCCCCCAGATAAAAATGGAGGGAGAAAGTGTTCGTAGGGTGTTCCCCACAATTTATTTGCCCATATGATGAGTCGTGAGTTGAACTGCGTGAAAGAGTGCTTATCTCGGAACGCCTTAGGTGAAAACTTCAAATGTCAACAAAATACAAAATATTATAAAGCAATTAGAGAAGACTGACCATTTTGAGTATCAGGTTCTGACAAGCAGTAGCGTACGCAGGAATATGTCTCTCTTTCTCTTCTCCCGTTTGAATGTGTGTGCTGGAAAAGGAAAGCAATATGGGCTGTAGTCTCGTTTTAGCCCCTGTTTCTGTCCTTTTCTAACACAGGTGCTCTAATGGAGCAAGAGAGAGAAAGACAAATTCCTGCGTACGCTACTGCAGTGACAAGTATCGGCGCCTGCTTCCGAACCACATCAAAGCGCATCGGTGAGTGATTGATGAGCAACGAGTCGAAACTCTGCACCAACCAACCGCTCACCGATGCGTTCTGACGCAGTTCGGAAGCATGCACCGCTACTTGTCAGCCCAATATCAACATATAGTCTTGCTCTAACTCTCACTAGTACAGATTACTACAATCAGAGTGGACACTCCCATAAGAGCCAATGGAAACAAGATCTTGAATTAATTAGCACTAATTATAATGGCAACCGTGTTTGCTCACTTCTGAAGATGGCGGACTTGCTTTTTCAAGCTATACAAACAATCAGCTAGATTTGACGCACAACCAATCACAACCCGGACAAGTGCCGAAGATTGCCGGAAATGCTCACTTTCCAATATGGCGGACGGACCCGAATGTACCCAATGTTTCAAAGTAAATTAGAGTTTTTGTTCTGGTTAGAGTGTATTCTGAGTCACTAATAGGAAGCCCACCTTTGCTTAGGTGGGGCTGCTTGAAGACGGATCACTATTCCACGATGTGATTGCCGTTTTTGTAACTAATAAAAAAAATTAATGAATGCAATGCTTGTTGCATTTTTAAATGATGAAGGCATTTTATGATTTTGTCTTTTTGAACAGAATGACAGCATTTACATGTAATGAAAAATTTCAAATGAATGTTGCAGTCGTTATTTTCAATTTGATAGCGTACATTTTTAAGGCAACTTCAGTTTTGTAATTTTGGATTGTTGCGCTGTTTGTATTTATATTTGTATTCATTGGTGCGTGCTTTTATTTTGTTATTATTCTTCTATCATTCCTCCTTCCTCTAAGAGCAATTGGTTTAACTGTCATTGACAATGGGTGAGTCATCAGGTTAGGTTGTCCCAAAAAAATCGGAAGTGCTTGGAAGTTAGCTCCGGTGAGTTTTTCCCATTCTTTATGTCGATACAAAGTGACTGAGTTCATTCCGGGGTCTATTGGTGAAGAGCAACCCTTGCCTCAACCCCTTTAAAGTTTCAGTGATTTACCCATTTAAAACACATTTGGGTTTCCGAGGACAAACGGCACAAATTCTTCAAACGGCCGAAGAGGTTTCCCTGATAAAGCAGGCTAAATTTTGACCATTCAAATCGAAAGTAGACGCAAAATTGGGTCGGGTAAGATATCTGTTCACAAATTTTCGAGTTTCTTTATATTCAGGATAAGGGGTCAAACATGAGCAAAACCCCAATTTGACCTCCTTTTTAAACATGGAAAAACTTTGAAAAAAAAAAAAAATGTGAAATTTGGTCTATGTCAATCTAATTTTGAGTCTACTTTCGATTTTAATGGTCAAAATTTAGCCTACTTTATCAGGGAAACCTCTTCGGCCGTTTGAAGAATTTGTGCCGTTTGTCCTCGGAAACCCAAATGTGTTTTAAATGGGTAAATCACTGAAACTTTAAAGGGGTTGAGGCAAGGGTTGCTCTTCACCAATAGACCCCGGAATGAACTCAGTCACTTTGTATCGACATAAAGAATGGGAAAAACTCGCCGGAGCTAACTTTCAAGCACTTCCGATTTTTTTGGGACACCCTACAGCAGGTGCTGACGTTCCTCGAACGTGTATTTGCGGCGAGAATTAATCAAAATCAGCCAAGAAATGTTGATTTTTTGGGGCAGCGCTGATGGCGCTATTTAATCTGGACCAGCTTTGCCTAGCATCACCTTAACTATGGTTAGCCAATTTAATTTTTCTTTTTGGCCGAAGAAAGTTTTTTTTAACTACCTATCCGATGGTCGAGACGGTAATTATATGAATTTGATATTACTGATTTGTTGCTTTTTAAGTTCGTGATGTTTATGGGACTCATAGGACTCGAGTTTTACCCTTTAGGTTAGCACAGCTCTGATTTTGAAGCAAATTATTTTACGGTTTTTTGCATTTAAAGCTGGTCCCCTTTTTTGGACCAAAAGCATCATAACCTCGGCTAAAAGAGCGTAATATTTGCCACAGGAACCGTAGAACTCACGGAGCATTGGCTTGTTTTTTTTTTTTAGCTCTACACAATTGCCACTAAAAAAATGTGCCTGAAAAAACTATAAATTCAACGAATTCGGCCCCCTCTCTCATCGTAGCAATTACTGAAGCTTTGCTTTTAGCATAGATGTAAGCGACGTTGCCAATTTGCAATGTTTAAAACTCTTTCTTTTGTTGGTTTGGCTTGAGCCAACTCGGAACGGGTAGAGCTCGTTTCACGAGAGAAGGCCAATGACAGATCATGCGACTCGCTGCGCAAAGACGTGTTAGCGTTTTTGCACATGCGCAAAAACGCAAACTCGTCTCTTCGGAGTAAACAAACCCATCTGTCATCGGCGAACTTTCGTGAAACGACCTCTATCACCTCTATCATGGACCAGCTCGTAAACAACTGTGCGATTTCATCGAGTCATTACATTGGTACTATGAATTAGTGATTGTGAGCGGTCATTCATATACACATGTACTTCACACGCGTTAATTAGCCAAGGCCGGCGATCTGAAAATTTCAGGGATGGATCCACCAGGAAGCTGAATAAAATCTCCTCGCATTAACCTTTTTATACCTGGTGTACATTTCAATGAAAATGTACCAATGTTTGATCAATAATAATGTTGAATAACATAAGTTAAAATAGGAGATTCATTAGAATCAGATTATCGTTAAATAATGAAACCGATGAACTTTACGATAACTTTTATTCACATAATTATACAACTTAAAAACGATAAGATCTAAAACAGCGGCCGGCCGGGCTGCGCCCCTTTTCTCGAGTGAGGTTACACAGACTTCACCAATCAACGGTGAACATCTGACTGCTAATCACCAATCAACAATGACTTAAACTTATACATTTCAACAACATATAATCTTATGAAGAATTTGAAAATTTGATAAGCATATGATTTTATATGAGAAAATTATGCCCAGATCAGCTATTATGGCCAATATCCGTTACTGAACATAAGGTATTTTCAGGTTTAAAAGGGTTAAACATTTCAAGATTTCATTTCAAAAGCATTGAAGCGGCGCCGCCACCACCCACCGGCAGCGAGAGAGGCCCAAAAGGGCAGTCGCTTCTCCACCGTGGAACTTGGAACATCCCAAATTTTATACACATATACTCGCCAGTTTTTTTCCAAAAACAAGCTGAAAACAAAAAATTGACTAATTATGTTTGCCGCCACATTAACAAATACAGCCCCCTCAAGTAAAAAAGTTTTCTACATGTGCCAATGCTCATCAAATGATATATTTTTTCGAACTTTAGATCTAAATACGAACTTCACTTTCTGCTAAAACCAACGAGTGATACCTAAGGAGAGGATATTACATATTATAAGTCCTATACGAAAGTGTGACATCATGGACGATCTTATTCTATTTGGTTTGCCTCATTTTTTTTTTGAAACCTTAAATAAAAAAAATTAATTAATGGGGCTCTTGCAATTAAACTTTAGCTCTGGGCAAATGAAGAGTCTAATCCGATGTAAAAACCAGCGAAAATCACGAAAATCACACTAAGTAAGTCTAAAATTTAGTAATAAACTCACATAACTGCTTTAAAGTTTAACGGCAAGATCGTAATGGCGGTTTGACGCAGGTATCATAGGAGATTCCTGTCTAGTTTGTCACTTTCTCTACGGAAACACAGAGATTTGTCTCAATTTAGATAGGAATCTCCATGATACCTGCGTCTTTCCGCCATTAAGCCTGATTCTGAGAGTGAATTTCGTGATTTCTCAGTGTACTTATCGTCATTTTTACAGGTTTTTATGCAACAATCAACTCTTCAATCCCCTGTAGGAAAAGCTTGGAAGAGCCCCATTCTTTGGAAATAGACCTTTCAATGAAAATGCAAGCGTTTTGAATGGTTATCTGAACACATAATTCCAAGAAAATTATCAAGGTGAGAAAATATGGCTTGTTGGTGTTCGGTTTCTTTATTGTGAATCTTTCAAAAAAAAAATTGTTGTAAATCGGTTTCTGGTGCGTGTCCAGATATTCACTCTGAATCACTTGCTAATTCGTTTGAAATCAATTTCAAATAGATCTGTCACAATTTTTTTTTCTAAATATTTAAGGGTAAAAAAAGTGAGGCAAACAAACCGAGCCCGTGTGAAAATGTCTATAATACATTTTCACCATGGCTACCTCTAACACTGTCTCAAAAGCATGCAGGTCCCCAGTGGCGTCGCGTGCCATCTGGCAACAATGCAACTGCTCCATTTAAACTCATTAAATATATCGAATTTTCCTTGTGCACTGTGCACCCCCTGAATTTGATCTTTTACATGAGTTTAAATGGATAGAATACATTGTTGCCAAATTGCACGCGACGCCACTGCAGGTCCCGCACAAATCCTCACTCTTGGTATAGCTCGTTGGCAGTGGCGTAGCGTGCAATTTGTCAACGTTGTTATGTGTCCATTTAAATCCATTAAAAATATCGAAATATTGGGTGTTCGGTGAACACCTTTGCATTCGACCTTTTACATGGGTTGAAATGGACACACTACAACGTTGTCAAATTGCACGCTACGACACAGCTCGTTGGCTATAAAATGTCTAATCATAAGCAGATGTGTGTCAGTCACCCTTTCAGGACCCTTCCAGGACCCTTCCAGGACCCTCCAATCGATAAATCTACTTACACTCTAATCCATAACCTGATTTTAGAGAGTCTGGGTGGCACTTTGGCAACAAAGATGGAGATTCTGCAACTCAAAACAAAAAAAAACACAACTTAGCCCGTTTGGTATCAAATGGCCTTTGTTTACTGCATGCATTGAGTATACAAAATGAAGGCGGAATTCACTCCAGAACAATCTTGCCGTTTGTGTATATATTTAATGGTTTTTTTTTTTTTTTTTTTATCACCGATGATTCAACCGGTTGAGAAAAGATTACACTGTTCAGTTCAGTTCATGACTGTAATGCACGAAAACACTCGCATTTATAATCTTTACTCAATCGGTGCAATCGCTATTTAATTATTAAAATAAACGCAAGTTTTTTTTTTTTTTTTTAAAAGTCTTCTATGATTCCACCGATTGAGAAACGATTACAGATGCGAGCATTTTCGTGCATTACAGCCATATACGCTAAACTGAACTGCTGTGAAATCTTTTTTCAATCGGTGAAACCATCAATGAATTGAAAAATGACACTAAATATACACGGAACGGTAACTATGTTCCAAAATATCGCAAATACGTATCGCTTGGAAACTACAGTGGCGTAGCGTGCAATTTGGCAACGTTGCATTGTGCCCATTTAAACCCGTGTAAAAGGTCAAGTGCAAAGGTGTTCACCGAACACCCTATTCAATCTTTTTCGTGGTTTAAATGGACACAATACATTTTTGCCAAATTGCACGCTACTCCACTGGAATGGAAAGTTCCTCGAGCGTGATAGACAATGTTATTATTTATGTTGTGATTCGCGTTTTTTTGCTTCAAAAAGACAGTTAAGTTTTATTTATAATGTACAGGGTGTTATACAAAAAAGACTTCGCACTCAAACTATTTCGGATACAGCTAGTTGCGAATTTGGATAAGCGCTAGAACAGAGGCCAAATTATTTCGAGGGGGCACTTTTTAAAGGGGTCGCCAATTTTAGAGCTCCCGGGGGGAGGTGGTCTCCACCCCTCTAAAATCTAGCACCTCAAATGAGGACCTCCATTTTTTTTTAATGATTGGAAAGAAAACGAAATTTTAGGACTTTCAATGCAAACCCGAAGTCGATATTATTAGATTCAACGGCATGAAATGATCGGTGACCTGACACATAGCCGTAGCCAGGATATTTTCTCTCTCTCTCTCTCTTAGCCCATTTAAACGCATGTGTTAGAAAAGGACAGAAAGATGGGCTGAAGTCACGTGACAGAACCTATATCCATCCTTTTCTAACACATGCGTTTAAATGGGCTAAGAGAGAGATAGACAATATCCTGGCTACGGTTATGACCGGACATAATCAGGGACAGATATTTTAGAAAACGTGACGAAACATTTAAATTAATGAGGATTGAAAGAGTTTTTAGGAAACAAATTTTACCTTAACAGATATCGTCGTTTCTTTCGATGCATCAAAGTTCAAAGTTCGATAAGAACCCATTCGTAGAACATTCGTGGAACTTTGATCTTTGATATCTCTAGAAAAAAAAAAAAACGACACCGATCCTTCTGTAGTTTGCTCCAAATGAATCGGCTAGTATAGCTCTATTTTTTTTACAATGAATCACAAATCAGGGTTTTTTAATATCCTAATTTGAAAGTTTCAAATTTTAGGAGTCGTCCCCCCCCCCCTTGAGGAGCCTGGGAATCGATGACCCTCTGAAAAGACGTATCTCTCAAAATAATTAAACCCTTATCTTAGCGTTTTCAGAAAACCAAAGTCGTTGCTTTTTCACAACCTCTGAAAGTGTCAATATTTTAAAAAAAAAAATTAAGGGCTCAAAAACGTTCTTTGCGAGTTGCATATATTTTTGGAAATGGGTCTATAGCTTGAAATTCGATTTTCAATTTATTTAAAACGGAAAACAAGGTCGACTTCCGGTTTGCGTTGAAAGTCTTAAAGCTGTATCATCTTTTCAGTCATTTGATGAATAATGGAAGTCCTCATTTACATTATTGGATCCATCGTAGTCAGTAGCGCCACGATAGTTTCTTCACCTCTCTCTCTTTTCTCCATTAAGAAACGTATGTTAAACAAGAATGGACAAGGGGATAAAATCCCCTCTTTCTGTCCTTTTCCTACTTATACATTCAAATGGGAAATGAGAGAGATGGAAGGGATCCTGATTGCGCCAGTGCAACGAGAGTTTCTTCATCTCTCTCGTTTCTCCATTAAGAAACGTATGTTACACAAGGATGTACAAGGGGATGAAACCCCATCTATCTGTCCTTTTCCTACTTACACATTCAAATGGGAAATGAGAGAGATGGAAGGGATCCTGATTGCGCCAGTGCAACGAGAGTTTCTTCATCTCTCTCTTTTCTCCATTAAGAAACGTATGTTAGACAAGGATGTACAAGGGGATGGACCCCCCCCCCCCCCTTTCTGTACTTTTCCTACTTATTCATTCAATTGGGAAATGAGAGAGATGGAACAGATCCTGGTTGCGCCAGTGCAACGAGAGTTTCTTCATCTCTCTCTTTTCTCCATTAAGAAACGTATGTTAAACAAGAATGGACAAGGGGATAGAATCCCCTCTTTCTGTCCTTTTCCTACTAATACATTCAAATGGGAAATGAGAGAGATGGAAGAGATCCTGGTTGCGCCAGTGCAACGAGAGTTTCTTCATCTCTCTCTTTTCTCCATTAAGAAACGTATGTTAAACAAGAATGGACAAGGGGATAGAATCCCCTCTTTCTGTCCTTTTCCTACTAATACCTTCAAATGGGAAATGAGAGAGATGGAACAGATCCTGGTTGCGCCAGTGCAACGAGAGTTTCTTCATCTCTCTCTTTTCTCCATTAAGAAACGTATGTTAAACAAGAATGGACAAGGGGATAAAATCCCCTCTTTCTGTCCTTTTCCTACTAGTACATTCAAATGGGAAATGAGAGAGATGGAAGAGATTCTAATTGAGCCAGCGATCGTAGTGCGAGGACCATCTTTGGGGGATCCCATCGACAATCTCCTTAAAAAGTGTCCCTCTGGAAATAATTGAGCCCTTGTTTTAGCGTTTTTCAAAATTTGCAATCGTTTTCGAGATAATTTGAGTAAACCCCCATTTTCTTTAACACCCTGTGTATGATGCTCTCTAACAAATTTTCAAAAATAAAGTGCTGCAAGTTCAAAATTTTTAGAAAATCAAGAATTCCTAAAATTGTATGAGTCAAAATTGTTTTTAATTTCCAAACACACCCAAAAAAAAAAAAAATAAAAAATAAAAAATAAAAAATGAAATAAACGAAAAATATCATTTAAAATTAACGGCTTTTATCTTTGAAAGCACGCCACCTGATTTCATGTAGTCACAGTGGACCAAAATATGACATTTTTGGCTGTTGTTACGGAAGCAAGAATTAAGATCAGAAACACTAAATGTACCAGTCTCGGATAAAATTAAACTGCAGCCCAATTTGAAAGATTTTGGCTGGTTACTGCCGATACCATGGTTTCGGGTTTATTGACTACTACAAGACGTTTTAGCACAGTGTCGTCATCAGGACATAAATTAATTCAATTTAATGGTGTATAGCGCAAAAAAGATGTATAGACTAAAATAACAATCGAATTGATAACAGTACGTACATTAAGGCACAAAAACATATCAAATCAGTTCTTACAATACGATGAGTGAAACCATACATATATTGACAGGGCGGCTTCTTCTTTATTTTATTTTTTGCTTCATTTGCGTAAAGTGCCTCCTTTGACCAGTGGCGGCTCGTGCAATGTGGCAACTGCTAATTATCTCCATTCAAACGTGTGTAAAAAACTCGATCTTCAGGAGGTGCAGTTGCAGCCCCAAGACATCGATATTTTTGTATAGGTTTAAATGGCATAAATAAGCATAGTTGCCAAATTGCACGAGCCACCACTGCTCTTTCAAGCTTCTTTCCCTTTGCAGGGAAGCTTCTTTCTCTTTGTTCTGCAGAGTATGTTTCAATTTATTTCCTTTGGTTCACATCTCCTTTGTTTTTTACTTTATTTATTTATTAACTTTTTTCGTCCTTACGATATCACTCTCTGATAAGAAGCTTCAATCATATTCAACTTCCAATTTTAATTAACCATGAAAATACACAGTATATGTATCCAGGTTTTTCTATTTTTCATTTTCTCTTAAACCGAATGACAACTAATTTTACAACTTACATTACGGCTGATTCTTTAACCCATACTGCATGATTTTTTTTTCAATAAAATAGTTTTTTTCAGTACAATTTTGATCCTTGAGACAGGGAAAAATAGTGAAAAAATTCTTTCCATTATATTTCTATGGTAAAGAGCCTGAATATTATTTTTTCCAAATATGGCCTTACCCGCATTTAGGTATCCATGCAACTGAAAATAAAGTTTTCAGGCTAAAAAAAAAAAAAAAAAAATTAAAGTAGTAAAAAATAAGTTAGTAAGTTTCAATAGTTGTTTTTTTGTATATGGTACCCCTGCGTTACTCCCAAACATAACAATGAAAATCGGAAAATCTCTATCAGATTTTCAGTAAGCTATTTTCAATCACTCTGCACGTTCTCTATCCTGTGCTGCGCGCTCTAGGACAAAATCGAAAATTCTTACTCGTTTAGTATCTGTTCCACATGTGACCCACCTTGCAGCGACAGTACAACTCAAGTCTCCTACTTTTAGATAAGGCTTCAAAGTAATTGTTCCAGATCTGGGCTCATCTGCAGTTAAGGGTTAAAGCATAAAGGATCGAATGTGCCTAAATCCACTTTTTCGAGCCTTTGGGAAAACTTGATGAGGAGCTGCGGTTTCTCTTTCGCAAGATGGAATTTCTTCGACCACGTCTCAAATAACAGTCACTGACACAAATAGTTATAGAAGTCTCAAAATTCAATAGCATGATCTCAAAAAATTTCCATGGGGTGTTTTTTTATTATTATTACAATGGGTCTGTTGCACCTTTCGGCTACAGCGTTTTAAAGTATTAATTCTTATGTAAAAAGCCGAGAAAATAACAATGGCAGCATCAGAAAACACTAAAATTCAGTATTAAACTCACAAATTACGAAAAACACTAGACACTTTTCACCCCTGTATCTTTCCACCACGTGCACGGTATTTCGCGAAATTAGCGCGGCACATTCAAATAATCACGGCCGACTGTCATCACAGCTGACTTCATTAAACAAATAAACAGTAAACACTGACAGCATCTCTGTTCGAATTCTTACGTTTCAATGTCCTCAATTCCTCACAAAAGGTTGTGAAAGGTACGGAGACCGATATTTGTGTCGAAAACTTATCAAAATGAAACAATAACACACAGGAGTTCCAAGCATGATGATCGAAGTTGGAATCATCCTTGAAACTCATGTGAGTTATTGTTTCATTTTGATAAGTTTTCGACACAAATATCGGTTTCCGTGCCTTTCACAACCTTTTGTGAGGAATTGAGGACATTGAAACGTAAGAATTCGAACAGACGCCGTCAGTGTTTACTGGTTATTTGTTTATGAAGTCAGCTGTGATGACAGTCGGCCGTGATTATTTGAATGTGCCGCGCTAATTTCGCGAAATATCGTGCACGTGGTGGAAAGATACAGGGGTGAATAGTGTCAAGTGTTTTTCGCAATTTGTGAGTTTAATACTGAATTTTAGTTTTTTCTGATGCTGCCATTGTTATTTTCTCGGCTTTTTACATAGGAATTGATACTTTAAAACGCTGCCGAAGTGTGCAATAGACCCATTATTATGAACTAAAAATAACCAGGTTTGAATCCAACTATAATGGATTTTGATTCCAACTTCAGTGGCGAAGCGTGAAATTTGGCAACACTGTATGTATTTTCTCCATTTAAATTCACTAAAAAAGTCGAACGCTTCAGTCATCGGCGATGGCCAGGCATTTCGACCTTTCTAATGTGTTTAAATGGGGGAAAAGGAACGTTGCCACTGTCCAACTTAGAAGAAAGCATACATGGGTGCGGGTAAAACCGCAGCAGTGGCGTAGCGTGTAATTTGGAAACGTTGTAACGTGTCCATTTAAACCCATAAACAAATCTAACTATTTGGTGTTCGTTGAACACCTTCACATTCAACCTTTTACACGGGTTTAAATGGACACATTACAACGTTTCCAAGTTGCACGCTACGCCGCCACTGAAAACAAGATCTGAGAAAGACAGGTTATAAAAAATGTCACAAACTAAGAATATTTGAGGACCGTATTATAAGAACGCTTGTTAATGACTTAAAAACGTCTGCAAGGATACAGATAAGCAAAGTCAGTCACCTGGGTTGCAAACGTTGGGCAAAACCTAATTGATCGTTGTTTTAGGCCTCTAAGTTGTCTAATAACGTTGGTCTACAATGAGTCACAAAACCAGAATAGAAAATGTATTTAAAGATCATTTGTTTCAGTAAGATATCGTGTTCGTAACCTTTGCTTTCAGCCACTTATTAACCCCTTATGAGCCAGGCCCGAGTGCACTCGTTTTTGTCCTCTAGTCTATTTCACATTGTTTCTATGTCTTCATTTTGGATTTAAACGCAAACATCGATGAAAACACCTACAGGATAAGGTTTCGTACGGGCGCCTTCAATCCGTCGTATAGGCAATCCCAACTCCCCCGAGTACGAACAATTAACTACCTTCCCTAATTACACGGAGGAGTGGCGTTTTTCAAATTGCCGAAAAAATTGCACGGCAGCCATCTTGAATTTTTCAATTTTGAAAAACTAATGCAAAATTTGAATTCAGCGTTAAAAAATACCCCTGAATACCAAATTTCAAGTCATTTGGACGGGGAGAACAGTTAATGCCAACTTCTACCACCTATTGTGCGCCCCTCGGGGCGGCCTTTTTCGCGAAAGCGCCAACTTTGAACTCTCATAACTCCGCTTCAAAGCATTTCTCCAGCATGCGGTTTAAACCATTTTTAGCAAATTGCGTCTACTTTTATCCTGGAAACAATTTGCGATGATTCGTGCGTTGCAAAACTTCCAAAATTAAAAAAACTGAAAACCCGATTTCAAAAAAATAAAAAAAACTTCGATAAATCGATTAAAAATTAAAATTAGGCAAATATCATACACAACAATCGAAAAGCCTTTAATGAATCTATCTTTGCGCACAAAGTACATCATCATATCGTTATTCGTTCAAAAGTTATGGGCGTTTGGAGTGTCTAACTTTGGACCCCTCTCCCTCCCTTTCCCTTCGTCCAAAATCAAAAAATAGGCCAGATTCGGAACGCTGATTTAATCCTCTATCATCCCTGAAAGTATTTCACATTTCACTCTCAGGGGTTAAAAGGCCGATTTTGAATAATGTCCTTTCCGACGTTTCCACAGATTGAGAAAATATTACTATGCAGATCAGATTATTTTAGTGCAATACAGTCATACTCTAAACTGAACAGTGTAATCTTTCCTCAACCGGTGGAATCAATAGTGAATTGAAAAATTCCATCAATCTTACACTAAACGGCAGCTCTGTTAACCATACTGAAGCAAAATCGTTTACTTTTCATGTCCAGAGAAACAAATGTTCTGATCTAATGTGTGCATGATGTCTGGGACGAAGTCGCATGTGCGTCATTTTCGGTCTGAGAAAAACTGTCTGTTCTGGAAACAATAAACGAGACAACATGAAAACGGTCTCATCGAACACGGGATAGCTCGTTGTATAAAACCGGCTAAAACATCGAATCGACGGATTCGCTATCAGACTGTTGTAAGCTGCTAACAAAAGTCTCCATCTTGTATTGAGTCGCAGCCAAGATGATTCCCGCCAGAAAAATTACTCTCGTTCTTCTTTGTTGCACACTTTTACTCGAAAATGCGAACAAAGTTCGCTCAACGCTTCACCAAATTCAGGTAGATATGAACTATATAAATATAACAAACTTTGAATTTTATTCAAACGCATTTTTACTTTCTCACTCTAACAAAGTTAACCCTTAACTGCAGATGAGCTCAGATCTGGAACAATTACCTTGAAGCCTTATATAAAAGTAGGGGACTTGAGTTGTACTGTCGCTGCATGGTGGGTCACATGTGAAACAGATACTAAACGAGTAAGAATTGTCAATTTTGTCCTAGAGCGCGCAGCACAGGATAGAGAACGGGCAGAGTGGTTGAAAATAGCTTACTGAAAATCTGATAGAGATTTTCCGATTTTCATTGTTATGTTTGGGAGTAACGCAGGGGTACCATATACAAAAAAAACAACTATTGAAACTTACTAACTTATTTTTTACTACTTTAATTTTTTTTTTTTTTTTTTTAGCCTGAAAACTTTTTTTCAGTTGCATGGATACCTAAATTTGGGTAAGGCCATATTTGGAACAATTAGTATTCAGGCTCTTTACCATTGAATTATAATGGAAAACATTTTTTCACTATTTTTCCCTGTCTCAAGAATCAAAATTGTACTGAAAAAAAAAATGATTTTATTGAAAAAAAAAAAAAAATCATGCAGTTAAGGGTTAAAATAAACTGTAGGGAATACCGTAGCAACACTTTCTCACATCAAAGTTAATCTGGGGGAAACCCCCATCTGACGGGGGAAATATACGTAAACAATAAATGCTTCCCACCGAATAGAAAATGTGCCGGGTAATTGCAGTGGTGATCCTGGGTTCGGGCGCCAGTCTTCCAATTGAAAACAAAAAAAAGTTCCAAAGGATGTCGAAGTATAAAATCAAACTATAAGTCAAAACACAACTCTCATGTTACCCAGAATACGACTCAGCGCGTGCCCCCACCTGGTAATACGGAAGTGGGGACTGTAGTAAATACTTCCTGATAACCTGGCATGAAACAACTAAGTAAATTGTCTCCTGGAGACAAAAAGTTTAAACTCAAGGTTTCAAGGCTTCAAGCACAAAAATCTATGTATTTGAACAATACCAAACAATACCAAACAAAACAGAATACTACAGAGCTGGGCTACAACCCAAATACAAAAGGCGCAAAAGATCTTTAAAATACGCATCTTTTGGCGCAAAATTCACGTCAATATCTCTTTTCGTTCAAAAGTTATGGAGCATTGAAGGTTTTGACTTTGACCCCCCCCCGCTCCCTGTTCACCAAATTTAAAAAAACTGCAGATATACTGAAAGAAGACGCTTAGTTCTATCATCTCTGAAAAAGTCATCTATTTCTGAGGGGGGGGACTCCTAATGGTAGTAATGGAAGTAATGGATTTTACACGTGGAATTACTACGGCACACCAATTTTCATGACATTTGGTTCATATTATTGGTGATAGCTATTCCAAAAAAACCATATATTTTTTAAAACTTTGGGGGGCTGTAGCTAGAAAGGGGGGCATTTGGACCCATGTTTATCGGGAAAAAAAAGTATTATTTTTCCTTCGAAAATCACCTCCTTCATTTATACGTGTTAATCTAGGAACACCCGCTGTATATTGAGGTATGCGCCATCAGATGTTGTACAGATTGTGCAGTTGTTTCTTTGTCAAACAGATTATACCCAAGACACCCACTGAAACGAACTTTTTCGATCGAATTTCTCCTTAAATGAATGATTCTTCCCAGAAAAATACCACTTTGGTATTGTAGATAGATAATCAAAAAGAAGATGCACAATTTTTGCAACAACTGATGGCGCATACCACATTATACGGGGTGATCCAAAAGTCCGGCGACCCCTGAATATCTTTTGAATGGCAAAAATAAACTCAACAAATAAATTGTTAACTTAACAGAAACCCCTGGTTGATTTAGCAACTTTCAATTTTTGTTAAATCAGCAAATTTTGAATTGTTGCTTTAACAATTGATTTTTCCAGTGATGTTATACGGAAACGATACTTTAAGGTACGTGGAATCTAATGGTGCAATAAAATATGAGAAAACTGGTGGTTAACTAGCATGAATTTGCGTTCGAAAATTTGGATCTGATTCCCTATGGGATAAATCCACGAGAGTGAGCGAGATAGAGCATTTGTTAGGAACCAATTTTGATCATGACGTCATCACTAAACAGGTCTATTTCAGTGGCGGCTCGTGCAGTTTGGCATCAACGATGCTCTTCCTCCATTTGAATACATGCGTAACAATCGATTGTTTATATTGCGATCGCAGAATGAAGCTAGGCTGATGCTTATTTCTCCATTTGAATACATGCGTAACAATCGATTGTTTATGAAGCGCTGCTTCACTATCGGATCGATTGTTTTACATAGAATCAAATTGGAGGAAAAATGTGGTTGCCAAATGGAGGAGTTGCAAACTTTTGCTACAGGCTTATTAATAGATGATAATGGGGCGAAACCCTGTAAAAATAACGATTAACGCATTAAAAAATCACAAAATCCACTCCTTAACTCACAAAATGATTTTAAACGCGAGACCGTAATGGCGGCCGGGGCCGCGGTTTTCATTGGCTTCATTGGCTTTCATTGGCATTGGTTTTCCTATCTTCAATCAGCGCCATCTACACGAGTTGTTCTCGCAACACCACCCAAGAAGAAGAAGAAGCATACAATTCCCATAAGAAAATCGCGGCCTCGGTCGCCATTAAGGTCTCGCGTTTAAAAGCATTTTGGGAGTTTAGAAGTGGATTTCGTGATTTTTTAGTGCGCTAATCGTTATTTTTACAGGGTATTACCCCATAATCAACTATTAATAAGCCTGTAGCAAAAGTTTGCAACAGCTCCATTGCACGAGCCACCACTAAAATCCAATGCATGCCACTGATTTGTCTTGACTATGTATTTTATATTACAATCGCAGAATGAAGCTAGGCTGACGCTCTGGTCAATAATCGACAATGATAAGTGCGTTCGGGGGATGTCCTCTTTGCAAAGAGCTTGTGGCTCACAGGAGGGGAACGTAGCCTGTAGAGAAGCTTTGAAGAACTTCGCTAAGTTGCCGGCTGAAGAAAGGACGTTGTGTATGGACGTCAAGAAGGCCGAATGCAGAGATGTGCCGGGCACAAGACAGAAAGCCCGATGTTCGTTCCACGTTAAACGGATCGTGAATCTACCCGTACCGAGCGGGAGCAGAGCGTCGGCGTCGGCGACTATAAGACACGAATGGACACCAGTCAGAATGTGCTATCTGAGAGCAGTGAGACATTCTCAAGCCAACAAAGGACAATTGTTGCCCCCTGCGCAACAACCGAACTTATAGATTAGGAATTGTGTTTTTCTTTAAGCAAATTTTAGCGATCGAATATCATTCACTTCAAGAATTAATGATTGCCAACTGATGCTGCTGATCGGTGAAAAAGCCGCTAGCCAATGAGAGTCGAGAATGAACTTCTGAATGATATTCTCGTGAAAATTAATGAAAACTGCGATAATAATATTCAATAACATAACCTCTAAATCAGCTCTGAATGACATGGCCATTTTTAACAAAAAAAACTAGCGTTTTCGAAGCTAAAATTATGTTTGTCTCATAGGAAAATGACTTCTACGCATGGTTTGTACAATAAACTTTATTCGAAAAGTTCGTCATTTCCGAAATTATCGTGGCGAAAGGAGTCAAAAAGGATAGAAGATGAGATTTCTGACAACGGTTGCAACAATTCGAAAATCGAATCTACCTCCGGAGGTGAATTCGAAATTTCCAATTGTTGGAATTCAACGGTCTCCGGTGAGGCCAACGAAACAATCGAATATCATCAAAATAAAATGCAAATCCATCGAATATCATACGACGGTGAATGATATTCGATCGCGAAAATTTGCTTTTTAACCCTCGAGTGGTCACGTAGATGACAAACCTAATCCAGTTACTCGTTTTCGCGTGTGTTTTTTCGCGAATGGGTCTGTTGCACACTTTGGCTAGAGCGTTTTAAAGTATCTATTCATATGTAAAAAGCCGTAAAAATGACAACGGCAGCATCAGAAAACACCTAATAACACACAGGAGTTCCAAGGATGAATCCAGCTTCAATCATCATCCTTGGAACTCCTGTGTGATATTGTTTCATTTTGATAAGTTTTCGACACAAATATCGGTCTCTATACCTTTCACAACCTTTTGAGAGGAATTGAGGCTATTGAAACGTAAAAATTCGAACAAATGCCGTCAGTGTTTACGGTTTATTTGTTTACTAAGTCAGCTGTGATGACAGTCGGCCGTGTTTATTTGAATGTGCCGCGCTAATTTCGCGAAATATCGTGAATGTGGTGGAAAGATACAGGGGTGAATAGTGTCTAGTGTTTTTTGCAATTTGTGAGTTTATTAATGAATTTTGGTGTTTTCTGATGCTGCCATTGTCATTTTTACGGCTTTTTACATAAGAATAGATACTTTAAAACGCTCGAGCCGAAGTTTGCAATAGACCCATTTTGAATTTTCAAAGCTGAGATTTTCAGTGGCTGCCCTTCTTGGATGGGACCAAGAGGGTTCCGAAGTTTTTTATTCTTTTTTTCTTTCAAAACCTGGAAGTTACTAAACGTCAAAAATCGCTGGATGACGATTGTCATCCACGCGACGCTTTCAAGGCCCGTTTTTTTTCAAGTTTTAAAAATTCTGAAATTCGACCTTGAATATACATCCTAGGAGAAAAAAAAAAAAAAAAAAAAAAAAAAAAAAAAAAAAAAAAAAATATATTTCTTTGAAATTATCATTAAAAATTTTGAGCCTAAAATATTAGTATTTTCAAATCTGAATTTCCCATTTTTTAGTTTTTCGCCATTTGCAAAAAAATGGGTCGGAATTTTTGAAGTTTCAGTCATTGAAGTTACTGAGGAAGGTTTTCCTTATCGATTGAGTATGCATACATGCATTTTTAGCCTTAAATCGACAGACTTATAGCCATTTAAAAGTGGACGACATATGTCACCCACGCAACGTTTCGTGTCACAAATGCAAGCGCAACCACTTGAAGGTTAACCTTTTGTAGCCAACGAGGTATCCCTGGTAAAAGTGTTCCATGGATTTCCATGACCAAAATTCCGTGGGCAATGGGGCTCTTGCAAAATTTTGCTGTGAGAAAATAAAAAGTCCAATCTGATGAAAAAATCTGCAAAAATCACGAAAATCACATGAAGGAAGTCAAAAATTTAGTAGTAAACTCACATAACTGCGCGAATGACAAGTTCGTAATGACGATGACGGTTCAATTAACGCAGGGTATCATGAGATATTCCTGTCTATTATGTCACTTTCTCTACGATGGGAATCTCCCATGATACCTGCGTCTCTCCGCCATTAAGCCTGATTTTGAGAGTGAGTTTTGTGATTTTCTAGTGTACTCATCGTCATTTTTACGGGTTTTTTATGTGAGAATTAACTCTTCAACCCTTTTTAGCAAAAGTTTGCAAGAGCCCATTATTATTTTTCCATAAAATTTCATGGAATTCCGTGAGAAAAATATTATTAATTCCGTGGGCCGTTTATGGGATTCCATAAGATTTTCCATGTAATTTCATGGAAAAATAATATTACCCACGGAAATAATGCCGGCGGAATTTTGGTCAGGGAAATCCATGGAACAGTTTTACCAAGGATAGCAGTGGCGTCACTAAGAAAAGGGAAGAGCCCATTATAATTTTTCCATAAAACTTCATGGAATTCCGAGGGCCGTTTATGAGATTTCATAAGATTTTCCATGTAATTTCATGGAAAATAATATTACCCACGGAAATAATGCCGGGGGAAATGTTGGTCACGGAAATCCATGGAACAGTTTTGGCAAGGATGGCAGTTGCGTCACTAAGGGGGGGGCCTCATGCCCCCAAACGGTGAAGAGAGAAAACGTGTGAAAAGTAAAAGGAGAGGAGAAAGAGTCTGCCCTGCGAAGAAAACGAAAGGAAAAGAGAGAAAAAAAAAGGGGAGAGATAGAAAAAGAAAGAAATAGCAGGAGAAGAGGACAAGGAAGGAGAAAATTAAGGGAGGAAGGGGAAGGAAAAGATATTAACTGTAATTATCCTATATTATATTTGTAAGAATGAAGCTAAGTTCCTGGAGAACCGTTGCACCGTTCGGTAGGGGCCTGGTACCGATCGGTAGGGCTCGGCTTCAATGCTTGGGGAAAAATATAATTTTTTCCGTGAGGGCCCCGCGTCCCTTTTTAAAATGCTAAAAACTTATCTCTGGAAAAGTTGTGCGAGTGCGAAAAGGATGCGAATCAGTTCGTTTTGCAAGGGTGGGAGAGAGAAGCGAGATTTTGTCATCCTTCTTTAAATGCATACGTGCGGACGAGCATACGATTTTGTACGCGTGTGAGCGAGAAACGTGCTGCTCTGTCAATTTTTTTTTTTTTTTAAATTTGATCGAGCGATTTGACGTTACCGTGGCGATTGTGATCATATGTTTTTTGCGCGGAAGGACCAACGACCTCTATATAAGACCGCCGAACGAATACGAACCAGCGAAACCCCCCAAGAAAAAAAGTTAGGTTGGGAAAAAGAGGTGCTTGGCCGGATAGGAGAACCTCTGTTTACACGTATTTTTATGAAGATGTTCTCTTCCGTTTTTCGCTTCTAAAACTCCTAATTTTACACGGATTTTGCTTTTCTTGTCTTAATAGAAGGAGGATAGCTTGGGCTTTGACCTCCGCCCTACCGGGTCCAGTAACGTTTTTTCAAAAATACATGGAAAATATAAGTCGTTGAAGTGGACACCCGTTGGTATGCTCTGAAGACCTTGCAAATCACGTTCGCCTGTTTACGACGATTCAACCTGTCTACAAATCGGCTTTTAGTCATTTTTTGAGTCTACTCCTTCACTCTCAGTCCTTTTAGTGCTAGATTCTTCAAAATCCGTAAAGTTTTAGTGGCTGAGGAGGTAATTTTTCTATACTTTTAGTGTGTACCAGTAACCCGCCTGTGCTAGAGTTCGTAGTTACTTAACTTGAGTTCGTAATTTCTGTACATTTCCCTTCTGGGTGATTTTTCATTCCTAATATTGTTTTATCAATCTGCGCCATCATCAGTGTCTATTAAATACTGTGATTGTGGTGAAACCCGCCCGCCGTTAACTCTGGATGCCGGATCGAGCCGACAACTAAAAGGGGTTTCTGGTTAGTCATCATCAATTTTGTGAAGTACTCATCATGTCAGGAGTGATTCCCTCTTATTCCTTTGTTTAGTCGCAGCATAATTCAGCCTTGATTTAGGATTCATCGAAAAATTCCTCTCTTTGAACCAACCGTGGTTTTTGCGCATTCTTCGGAATCTTAAAAGGGGAGCTTGGAGGGGGAGGCTGAGAGAATGGCCTATAAGATTTGCGTTAAGATTTCTACGAACAGCACCTAGAGGCTCATTCAGTTAAGTTCATGAAGTCGTATCGGAAAGTATTAGATGGCAGTTATATGAGGGACCCCGTTTCTTCATCACACATTTTAGCATTTTTAGCTGCTGAGACTCGGACTGCTGAGAACCGCAGTCACTTACGGGAACACTTTGGTAAACGGACCGAACCGCCATAAGCGGCAATGAGTGCGAGTGAGAAACCTTAAAACGCAAAAAGTCTCTCTCTCGCACTCGCAGTCGCTTACGCGAAAAATTTGGGAAACGGACCGAACCGCCATAAGACGTAATGAGTGCGAGAGAGAAACCTTGAAACGCGGGGGTCTCTCTCTAGCACTCGCAGTCGCTTCCGGGGAAAATTATGGGAAACGGACCGAACAACCTTAAGACGCAATGAGTGCGAGAGAGAAAACCCTTTAAACGCGAGAGGTCTCTCTCTCGCACTCGCAGTCGCTTTTGGGAACACTTTGGGAAACGGACCGAACCGCCATAAGACGCAATGAGTGCGAGAGAGAAACCTTGAAATGCGAGAGGTCTCTCTCTCGCACTCGCAGTCGCTTCCGGGGAAAATTATGGGAAACGGACCGAACCGACATAAGACGCAATGAGTGCAAGAGAGCAACCTTGAGAGAGAGACCTCTCGCGTTTCAAGGTTTCTCTCTCGCACTCATTGCGTCTTAAGGCGGTTTGGTCCGTTTCCAGAATTTTTCCCGTAAGCGACTGCGAGTGCGAGAGAGAGACCTCTCGCGTGACAAGGTTTCTCTCTCGCACTCATTGCGTCTTATGGCGGTTCGGTCCGTTTCCCAAAGTGTTCCCGTAAGCGACTGCGAGTGCGAGAGAGAGACCTCTCGCGTTTTAAAGTTTCTCACTCGCACTCATTGCGTCTAATGGCGGTTTGGTCCGTTTCCAAAATTTTTTCCCCTGAGCGACTGCGAGTGCGAGAGAGAGACCTCTCGCGTTTCAAGGGTTTTTCTCTCGCACTCATTGCGTCTTATGGCGGTCCGGGCCGTTTCCCAAAGTGTTCCCGAAAGCGACTGGGAGTGCGAGAGAGAGACCTCTCGCGTTTTAAGGTTTTTCTCTCGCACTCATTGCGTCTTATGGCGGTTCGATCCGTTTCCCAAAATGTTCCCATAAGCGACTGCGAGAGAGAGACCTCTCGCGTTTCAAGGTTTCTCTCTCGCACTCATTGCGTCTTATGGCGAGTCGGTCCGTTTCCAATTATTCCTGTAAGCGACTGCGAGAGCGAGAGGGAGACCGATCGCGTTTCAAAGATTCTCTCGCACTCATTGCGTCTTATGGCGGTTCGGTCCGTTTCCTAAAGTGTTCCCCTAAGCGACTGCGAGTGCGAGAGAGATACCTCTCGCGTTTCAAGGTTTCTCTCCCGCACTCATTGCGTCTTATGGCGGTTCGGTCCGTTTCCAAAATTTTTCCCGTAAGAGACTGCGAGAGCGAGAGGGAGACCGATCGCGTTTCAAGGTTCTCTCTCGCTCCATTACGTCTTATGGCGGTTCGGTCCGTTTCCCAAAGTGTTCCCATAAGCGACTACGAGAGAGAGACCTCTCGCGTTTCAAGGTTTCTCTCTCGCACTCATTGCGTCTTATGGCGGTCCGGTCCGTTTCCCATATTATTCCCGTAAGCGATTCCGAGTGCGAGAGAGAGACCTCTCGCGTTTCAAGATTTCTCTATCGCACTCATTGCGTCTTATGGCGGTTCAGTCCGTTTCCCCAAAATGTTCCCGTAGGCGACTGCGAGTGCGAGAGAGAGACCTCTCGAGTTTCAAGGTTTCTCCCTCGCACTCATTGCGTCTTATGGCGGTTCGGTCCGTTTCCCATAATATTCCCGTAAGCGACAGCGAGTGCGAGAGAGAGACCTCTCGCGTTTCAAGGTTTTTCTCTCGCACTCATTGCGTCTTATGGCGGTTCGATCCGTTTCCCAAAATGTTCCCATTAGCGACTGTGAGAGAGAGACCTCTCGCGTTTCAAGGTTTCTCTCTCGCACTCATAGCGTCTTATGGCGAGTCGGTCCGTTTCCAAATTATTCCTGTAAGCGACTGCGAGTGCAAGAGAGAGACCTCTCGTGTTTCAAGGTTTCTCTCTCGCACTCATTGCGTCTTATGGCGGTTCGGTCCGTTTCCTAAAGTGTTTCCCCCAAGCGACTGCGAGTGCGAGAGAGATACCTCTCGCGTTTCAAGGTTTCTCTCCCGCACTCATTGCGTCTTTTGGCGGTTCGGTCCGTTTCCAATTATTCCCGTAAGTGACTGCGAGTGCGAGAGAGAGACATCCGCGTTTCAAGGTTTCTCACTCGCACTCATTGCGTCTTATGGGGGTTCGGTCCGTTTCCAAATTATTCCCGTAAGAGACTGCGAGAGCGAGAGGGAGACCGATCGCGTTTCAAGGATTCTCTCTCGCTCCATTACGTCTTATGGCGGTTCGGTCCGTTTCCCAAAATGTTCCCCTAAGCGACTGCGAGAGAGAGACCTCTCGCGTTTCAAGGTTTCTCTCTCGCACTCATTGCGTCTTATGGGGGTTCGGTCCGTTTCCAAATTATTCCTGTAAGCGACTGCGAGTGCGAGAGAGAGACCCCTCGCGTTTCAAGGTTTCTCTCTCGCACTCATTGCGTCTTATGGCGGATCGGTCCGTTTCCCAAAGTGTTCCCGTAAGCGACTGCGAGTGCGGGGAGAGACCTCTTGCGTTTCAAGGTTTCTCACTCGCACTCATTGCGTCTTATGGCGGTTCGGTCCGTTTCCAAAATTTTTCCCGTAAGAGACTGCGAGTGCGAGAGGGAGACCTCTCGCGTTTCAAGGTTTCTCTCTCGCACTCATTGCGTTTTATGGCGGTTCGGTCCGTTTCCCAAAATGTTCCCGTAAGCTACTGCGAGTACTAGAGAGAGACCTCTCGCGTTTTAAGGTTGCTCTCTCGCACTCATTGCGTCTTATGGCGGTTCGGCCCGTTTCCCAAAGTATTCCCGTAAGCATCTGCGAGTGCGAGAGAGAGACCTCTCGCTTTTTTAAAGGGTTTTTCCCTCGCACTCATTGCGTCCTTTGGCGGTTCCGTCCATTTCCTAAATATTTTCCCCTAAGCGACTGCGAGTGCGAGAGATAGACCTCTCGCGTTTCTCTCTCGCACTCATTGCGTCCTACGGCGGTTCGGTCCGTTTCCCAATCATTCCCGTAAAGACTGCCAGTGCGGGGAGAGAGACCTCTCACGTTTCAAAGGTATCTCTCTTGCACTCATTGCGTCTTATGGCGGTTCGGTCCGTTTCTCAAATTATTCCCGTAAGCGACTGCGAGTGCTAGAGAGAGACCGCTCGCGTTTCAAGGTTTCTCTCTCGCATTCATTTTGTCTTATGGCGGTTCGGTCCGTTTCCCAAAGACTTCCCGTATGTGACTGCGAGTGCGAGAGAGAGACCTCTCGCGTTTTAAGGTTTCTCTCTCGCACTCATTGCGTCTTGCGGTGGTTCGGTCTGTTTCCGAAAGTGTTCCCGTAAGCGACTTCGACTCGCAGCAGCTAAAAATGCTAAAATGTGTGATGAAGAAACATGGCCCCTCATGTAACTGCCATCCAATACTTTCCGATACGACTTCATGAACTTAACTGAATGAGCCTCTATTTGCTGTTGGTAGAAATCTTGACATAAATCTTATAGGCCATTTTCTGTGCCTACCCCTCCAAGCTCACCTTAAAGATTCCGAAGAATGCGCAAAAACCACGGATGGTTCAATGAGAGGAACTTCACGATGAATCCTGATTCAAGGCTGAATTGTGCAGCGACTAAACAAAGAAATAAGAGGGAATCACTCCTGACATGATGAGTACTTCACAAAATTGATGATGACTAACCAGAACCCTTTCAGTGGTCGGCGCGATCCGACATCCTGAGTTAACGGCGGGCGGGTTTCACCACAATCACAGTATTCAATAGACACTGATGATGGCGCAGATTGATAAAACAATATTAGGAATGAAAAATCACTCAGAAGGGAAATGTACAGAAATTAAGAACTCTAACACAGGAGGGTTTACTGGTACACAATTCACAGTATAGAAAAACTACCTCCTCAGCCACTAAAACTTTACGGATTTTGAAGAATCTAGCACTAAAAGGACTGAGAGTGAAGGAGTAGACTCAAAAAATGACTAAAAGCCGATTTGTAGACAAATTGAATCGTCGTAAACAGGCGAACGTGATTTGCAAGGTTTTCAGAGCATACCAACGGGCGTCCACTTCAACGACTTATATTTTCCACATATTTTCGAAAAAACGTTACCGGACCCGGTAGGACGGAGGTCAAAGCCCAAGCTATCCTCCTTCTATTAAGACCAAGAAAAGCAAAATCCGTGTAAAATTAGGATTTTTAGAAGCGAAAAACGGAAGAGAACATCTTCATAAAAATACGTGTAAACAGAGGTGCTCCTATCCGGCCAAGCACCTCTATTCTAACCTAACTTTCTTTCTTGCGGGTTACGCTGGTTCGTATTCGTTCGCCGGTCTAATATAGAGGTCGTTGGGAAGGACTCTTTCGGGTATAGAAGCATTTTAATATTGCGACTTCAATGAAGTCACTTCGTATGATATCGATGTATAGCTTCGTCTTTTAATCACATGATTTTACGTAGATATAAACAAGGGGACAGTCACAGTGCTGCTAGATGTGTTGTAAAATATTCAGGCACTTGAGACTTAATGTAAAATGTGTATATTTTATGTCAAATCTGGCAGCACTGTACAGTCATTGATTGATGGCTCGACGAGGTTGCTGTATAACTTCGCGAAGTAGAGCTTCGATACTTGTCATATGTATTAAACGCAGATTTATAGAATAGTACAATCAACTAGAGATGACTTTGTTGAGATCGGTGCGTTGAATTGATATCTCGATTGTAACCCAGCAAATTTGGGCGAGGTTTCGAGAATTTTTAAAGAAACCAAACTATAAGTGATGATGAGTTGAGACGATGGTTATTCTTCTCTTATCAATAATATGCTCTCGAATATTACTGAGTAATGAAAATAATTGGTTTCCTGTTGAAAATGTGTTATTTACTTTGAATGTATAAGTAATTTATCTAAGAATACTACCAACGGGTCCAACGGACCCAGAATATTGTTACACATCCTCTTTCAAAGTTGGCGATTTGAGCTGTTTCGTATTAGTTCGCATCTCGGTGAGGTTATGATGTTTTTTTAAGGTCTGTTTTTTCAAATTTAAAAAAAAAAAAAAAAAAAAAAAAAAAAAAAAAAAAAAAAAAAAAAAAAAAAGCAGGGAAAATTCCAACACGCAGGTGTTGGAAAAGCGTGCCACTAAAGTCTGAACAGCTTTAATGCTTTTGCTAGCAATGATAATAATTAGACAGCATTCAACATGGAGCTGATCTCGAGAAAATTGAGTCCAAAGTTGAAGAGCTAGCATTTAAACAAAAAACTTGGAATTACTTACGTTTTGATTTCATTCAACTACCGTTTTGTGTTTTTGCATTTCAACACCGGAAAAGTGGAATTTACTAATGTAGGAAAGGTACTTAATTTTTAGCGTTTAAAGTGACTTGGTTCCTTTCTTTTTTTTTTGGCATAATCACGAAAAACGAAACTCTAAGAGAAACCAAACGGCAGAGTTGGTGTACACTGTTGATTATTTTAAAATCCGTTAGTCCGGACTTAAGTCCGTTCCCAATTCTATAAAAGGAACCAGTGGCGGCTCGTGCAATGTGGCAACAGTGGAATCCCTCCATTTAAACCAATGTAAAACAATCGATCTTCAGGAGGTGCAATGCACCCCCAAGATATCGATACTTTTGCATAGGTTTAAATGGTAAAAAAGCATGGTTGCCAAATCGCACGAGCCGCCACTGAAAGGAACCAAGTCGGAGTTGGTTCCTTACGTGACTCGGATTAAGGTTTAACCTAATCAGCCAAAGGAACCAAGTTCTCATTTTATTTCATCATATGGACAATGACATCAATGAGGCTCACCAGCTCACTTTTTCCTGGAATTTTGACGGGAAATAGTTGTTATTACAGAAGAAGCACTTGTTGCTTCGAGATTCAGTATTGCTAGCTCTATCAATCAATAACTCAATTTTATCAAAAATGTCACTCGGTTCTTTTGTGACAAGTTCTGTCCAATTGAGCTTGTTTGGTGAGAAATTATGAAAAAAATAAATTTAGATCAGATGAATCTATAAGGAGATGAGTCAAAGGCGTTGTGTTTTGGGTTTGTTTTTTGTTTTTGTTTTCCAAACTTTGGAGGGCTCTAGCTCAGAAGAGAAACAATTGCAGTACATACTCATGTAGGAAAATAAAGTCTTATATATATGTATGTTGACCCCAAAAATACACTCCATAAGTTTGGTACTCAAGTTTTGAAACACCCTGTTCTTGATATTTTGCTCCCCCCCCGCCCCCTTCACAAAAGACAACATCTTGACCATGCACATTTTTAAAATCACAGTTTGACTGTAGAGATATTTTCTCTCCCCCCCCCCCTTAACGAAAAAGGGGAGAATGGGTCACCTATCTCTGATGTTCGCCGTGCGCGTGCACAGATTGTTCGGCTTTACGACTGCAATTTTGGCTTTCTTTATAATGCGTTTTTTGGGTTTATTAGTGGATTTTATGACTATTTGATGCCGCCAATGTAATTTTCAGACAGTTTTACATCAGAATCAAAACTCTATAGCACTGTAGCAAAAGTTTGCAACAAACCCATTGAAAGCTGAAAAGAGAAAATTATTTGATAAGGCTCGATCTTTTTTACCCACATAAACTATAGACAATAGATATTTCTAAATCCCTCCACCTTTTAAACGGCTTGTTCAGGGATCAAACATGAGGTTGCGTTCTTTTGAAGTCAAAAAGTGTCATATTCGGAAAAGCCGTGATTCTAAATAATAAACAGTTTTTTTTTTTATCTTTTTTTCCGTTTTAGGTGCTGTCAGCATTTTTTGCAATTGTCACGATGTAGATACGTAATATGCATAAATGGAACACTTGCGAATTCATGAAACAATAATCCTTTAATATACAGAACTAACCATTTTAAGTGCCCTTTACACATCAAGCATTCTAGGGGTATAGATTAGTAGGTGTGGAGGTTTAAGAGGTTTGTGGATTTTAATTCCCCCTCTCCCCATTTATTTTCTTGAAAAGTATCGAAAGTTTACAGTTAAAACTATGCCATTATTCACTATAACGCATTGTCATATTATTTCTTTTTTTTCTGTTGCCGTCGGTCGATATCATTTTTCGTGTTGGAAAAGCAAAGTTCCATATGGACCTATAGTTTCCAAAATTTGAAGAAGCTTCCAGTGAAAAATTTTGTACACGCAACGAACTTTTTTGGATAGGTAAATAAGTTATTCCAGAGTCAATTCCATAGCCGCAGCGAGGAAGCTGTCCAGGGGTGGAAGACACGTGACAGCCCCTCTCACTTTTTAGAGCAATTAATGCGAATTTTACCCCTCTGGCTCCCTGTGTTCTGGATTTTAAACACCTATTTTTCAACAAAACGCCAAAAATCTCCTCAAAAATCCCTTGATTCCATTGACGCTCATTGAGGGGCTTTCAATTTGCCAATCCCCCAGAATTTCAAATGTTTCGATGCAAAGACCTGTTTAGTGTGACGTCATGAAAAAATTGGTTCCAAACAAAGGCTCCGTCTCACTCGCTCTCGTGGGTTTTCCCATACGAAACACAGTCCAAATTTTCAAATACAAGTGCTAGTAAACAACACGTTCTTTACACGTTGTGTTTATCACACCATTGGGTTCCACGTCCCTTATAAAAATTTCCGATTGTTTCAAAAAATTTTCCGATTGGATATATATTCCTGCGCTTTATTTCCCATAGAAATAATCGAAATTCCATAGAGACAATCAGAATTCGTGTAGATTCAAGCGCGCTGACTACAGCAACGATAGGTCTCATGATTGAAATAAGGCGAAATCATCTATGATTCTATTCTTACAGTTTTAACAGCCACTTTTTTCTCAGTGATAAAATATGAGCCCGCTATCACAAACTTTTTGAAACATCGCGCATCGATGCACAATCACAGTTATATCGAAGAAAGTCCTATGTTTTGTCCTTGTCACACTCACAGTTTCTTAAGAGCACAAAATTCTAGGATATAGGCTCATCAGCACCATCACGGCATGTGTTGTACCTCGAACAATAGCTTCGATACGAAGAGAAGTTAGAATGATTGAGTGTCATGCCGGTGATACTACCATAAGAGACCGTGAGTAAGACAAGGACAAAACGTAGAACGTCTTTCGGTATAACTGTGATTGTAAATTCGCTTGTGATCTTTTAGGAATTATGTTACAGTGAAAAGATACTTTAAGGCAAGTGGAATCTAATGGTGCAATAAAATTTGAGAAAACTGTTGGTTGCATGAATTTGCGTTCGAAAATTTGGATCTGGTAAATCCACGAGAGTGAGCGAGATAGAGCATTTGTTTGGAACTAACTCTGATCGTGACGTCATCACTAAACAGGTCTACTTAAGGATATGAATGAGCCTCTCTCTTTTCTATACCCCTCCCGCTCTTCATCAATACCTCGTCGCTTCTTATCGATGTACCCTCGTCAAACCGATTTTGACACTTTTACGATGCGAGAACCGAGCGCTTAATGCACCGTGAAGAAATCTTGAGACCGGTGGAGCCCAAAGGCGAGGGCAAAGAGGGTTTCTGTGAAAGATGTTTCCACCCCCCTCCTGCCTTGGAATTTCGACTCATAGGTTGGCACAAATGACTTAGGTTGCTGGACCTGTATGGAATTCTCGTTTGAAGGAATTCGATTTTGACGCTTAATAACTTATTGAAATTAACAGGAATACCAAAACTTTTACAATTTTAAGAAAATAGACGCCGAGACCTCCTGGATTGCAGCAACAAATTAACGATTAATGAAACCAGTTTTAAGAAAACACGTTTTTAATTTTTCAAACCTTTCCCGCCAAGGTTTTGCCATAAGCAAGGCATTGGACTTATATATTAGATATGAAAATGAAAACAAGAAGCGCACCGTATATATACGGCACGCTTAAAATCGTTAGATTTCTGGGGTATTTTTGTAGTTTTTAACGATTCATTTGATTGTATCCACCTGTTATTTTTTAATCTGTGGAGTCAAAGTGTGTCAAATTAAATGAAGGCGTTTTTTTTTTTCTTTTTCGAAATAGACTGATTTAGTGCTGACTTGGTGATGAGCGTTCCAAAGAAAGATAGACTGTCTCTCTTGGTCTCACGTAACCCCCGCATGTACTGCTATCTCACTCAAATTTCAAAAAACTTATGGAGAGACATCTTTTGAGCATTGAGCATCAATTGTCAAAAAGCGCTGAAAGAATGACCCCAAATAATAGGGGTTGTAAATGACCTCACGTCCAAAAAGCTTATAAAATTAAAATGTTAAATGAAGTTTGCTTGAATTTCCGAGCCAACCTATTTTAACAAATTATTGTCGTTAATAAAGGGCTGTTTGAAAAAGGCATACTTTTCCCGTGCAAAGTTTCTTTTCCATTTTTATACAGATTTTTGATTTACCTACTAAAACGCAATGTCTTATTGTCATGTAAGTTCAACGAAAGGTTATATCGTAGGTGTGCGATCTCGGTCATACGTATTTGTTTGCTTACCCCGAACATCTCATTTTATTGTGAAAGCATGGTTTTGCACTCTCGCTATCTCTTTCTCTCCTTCCCTTCTTTTCTCTGTACTGTTCTAAATCGTATAATCCACATGCGCTAATACGGTGCATCCAAATGCGCCGATTCTAAGGGTTTCGGCGGCTCCATGAGCGCCAAAAAAAATTGACGGTTTTGGATCAGGCCCTCTTGAGAACGCTTGGCCGCGAAGCGGCCACCGGCCTCTAGTTTGTATATAAATAAAAAAAAATCAAAATAAAATTTCATTCAGAATATCGTGAAATTTCCCTTATTAATAAATATTAGTGGAGCTCGAAGGTTAACATTTCATTGTTTTTTTTTTTTTTTTTTTTTTTTGTTTTTTTTTTTCTCAGAATATAGGATTTTAGATGTAACTAAAGTTGAATCATGACCGATGTCGAAATAAGTCAAAACATTGATAGTAGATACTGACCTCAATTCTGATGAATTTACTTTTTTAACATTGTTCCAAGTTGAAACAAGAAGATAATTTAGTCATTTTCGTCGGTGATTATGAGTAAAATTTCATTCAGAATACCGTGAAATTTTCCTTATTAAACCTCAATTTTTCAATATTTTACGGGGGTAGACCCCCGGACCCCCACTAACTAGTAGGGGGGGGGGGACAGACCCTCCACAGAGGAAAAAATCAAATGAAATTTGGAGTTGTATCAGCACAGATTACAGGTTTCGGTTTCACCTGTAATCTTTGCTAGTACAACTCCAAATTACATTTGTTTTTTTCCTCCCATAAATACTTCTTTATTTCTGAATCAATTTGGCCCGTCTCTATAGCTTAAAAAATCAAGCAAAAAATTAAGCCGGTGCTGATGGTCTGATTTTTCGTCTAATATTCGTCTGTTCGGAGAAAACAGTCGAAAACCGTCAAAAACCGGCTATTTTCGGAGCCAGCGACAAGTAACGCCATCTATCGGATTAAAATCTCTGGGAGTCTGCCGTAGAATCATCTTGAACGAAAGTGCAAGTGTTCTAGAGTGGCTATCTGGGCACAGGATTCCAAATCAGCTGACCAGGTGAGAAAATGTTGCTTATATCCGTCAGGTGTCATCATGTGTCACAGTTTCTTTACTGTGCAAACACGCTCACAAATAAGAAGAAAAAAAATCAGATCAAAGTCATAGCCATTTTATTTCGCTAAAAGTCTAATAACCGCTAATAGCCGCTAGATCAAATAATGAGTTTTTGCTGATTTGCGCATTCTTAAAAATTATAATTTTTTACATTTTTTATTAACATTTTTACAAAAAAGAATAAACATTTACTAAAACCTACAGGTACAAAGTGTAAGGGGTATAATTAAGGTATTTCAACAATAAAAATTCCAAAAAATAAAAAAAGAGCAATAAAGAGGCCAAAAATAAATTGGGGTCATATTTGACCCCCCCCCCCCCCAATGTCTCGGAAACATCTCGGTACTTCAAAGGTTAACGTTATATCATGCAAAAATTACGATGCACTATAACTACACAATACTAATGACAATTACTTAGATGCAACTAACTACAATAAATTACTCAAAAACACTCCTTAATTTAATAAATGCAAACTGCTTCTTAATGATGTCCAAATATGTTGGAATTCAACCACTGCGTTTTACTCCTGATACGAAAAGTTGTCACTGTAATGACATAGGTGTTTTCTCAAGATGATTTCAGGGTCGAGTAGTTCAAAATTATGAATGTATGAATGTTTGTAAATCGTCTGCATTTTGCGAACATGTTTCAAGAAGATTTCCTGAAGGTAGAACATTGTTTTTCAAATTTAACGACCCACTAAAGCAGTAATGTTTTGTAATTATTATTTTTAAAATATTGTCAGTATTGTCATCTTAAAACCGACTCAAAAAAGGGTTGGAAATCAGTAAATAAGGGTAATACTTTCGACGAAATATCGGTCCGCCGGACGAATAGAGGAATTCGATTGGCTACAAAATAGCTGAGAAACGCAGTAGTGCCCAAAAGTTCTAAAACAATAGCTTGAAACAGAGAACTCATAAGAATTTCAATGCTCAAAAATTCAAAGTGCATTGTACATCAGCGCAAAACAAAACCCATACCGAAACTACAATGTGCACTCCCGTTAGGGCCGTGCATAATAATATCACAAAAATATTTAAGTAAGCTGAAGCCTTCAAAAATAAAGCCTGAGTATTAGAAATAAGAAAAATATCATGCGGACCGCATTAAGTACAAGTGAGGCAGATGGATATAGTCTCACTCGCATTCACTCGCACTTACTAAGCTTATGGCGAAATTATCTTCCAATAGCACGGATTTAATTCTCAACCAATTTTTGTTCATTTTGGGCTCAAAAATTTGTTTTTAAAAATTACTGTAGTGTTTACTGACCAAAGATTTCGCAGTTTTCGGTTTATTGTTTTTTGTTTTTTTGTTTTTTTTTTCCTATTCAAAAATAGCCAGAACGGTGGGATTCCCAAAAAGTGACTAGTGGCCCTATCCATCGGATAGGAAACTGTAAAAGTTTCAACTATAATCACCAAATACCATGGAGGGGATCCAGCAATCTAGTAACTGTGTATTATTCCCATATGAATATGATATGTGAGAAAAAAATCGATTCTTGAGGGAAGCCGTGGCCCTCGAATCGATTGTTTCTCATGCATTCAAATGGAAATAATTCATTGTTAAATATTAATTGTTGGATTGCTGGACCCGCCTTTGCCAAATGGTCTAGGTAAAAACAAAGTGTGTAAAAAAGAGTATACATTTTGAAACGATAATTTGAAAATAAACGAGGTTTTTTATACGAAACGATAACTTTGACTTTTCCAAAGTTTGTGTGTGATCTGAAATGCGCGGCTTTACAAAGAATCCTGCAAGAATGGCAGTGGTTAGAACAGCGATCAATCAAACCAACTCCTGTTTTCGGCTGCAATTATTAGAAAAACTAACACAATTAGTGATGGAATAGAGAACGATGCGTGACCAGCAGAGGACAAAACAGCCGTTGTCAAAACCACCCCTGCTTTCGGCCGCAATACTGAGCAAAACGATGTAACATTATTTCTTGTATTATTGGAGACGAAAAACTTATCCCTGAAAAAAAAAGAAAAAAAAAGGAAAAGAGAAAGTGAAAAAACAAGTTTGTAAAATAGTTAGTATAAGGCTTGAACATTTCTATTGCTTCATTTTCGAAGGATGCATCAACGCACTTTCGAGGACAAAGTATCTGGCTAGGATATGCAATATACGCAATGTCACAAAAAAATCCAAAACCCTCTGGGTTTAAAAAAAAAAAAGCCGGTCTAGTTTAAAAGAACTTTTTCTTAGGGATTGATACAAAAAAAAAAAAAAAAAAAAAAAAAAAAAAAAAAAAAAAAAAAAAAAATGCTAATGATATATGCTGCGATCAAGTCTCAGGTTCTGTTTCATCTTTCTTCAATATTTCTTGTGACCACAGGTGTCATTTTGGGCTTTACATTGCGTTTTACCGTCCAAACATTGAAGATAGGTCGTGTGTGTGTGTGTGGGGGGGGAGGGGGTCTGCCAATATTAATCGCTGAAATACGTTTGATATCCGATGCGATCAAGTCCCAAGTGCACTCTCTTCCTACCACTTTAATCTAAGGTGCCCTTTAATAATGGGGGAAAAAAAACTTGAGCCGGCAATTTTTTTGCTCCTATTTCTTTGCTGATACCAGCGCTGATCTACGGAGGAATGTTAAACTGCGTTTTCCCGATGCAAATTAATTAATTAAGTAAAAGTAGATTCAAGTGAATGCTAAGTATGATCGTTGACCATATAACATTTTTCTGTTCACGAGAGAAGTAGGACCATTTAGGGTATCAAAATGTTCATTTTTGCCTATTTTGGTTCAAGGTGCTCTTAATTAAGCTTATTACAAGAATTTATAGTACTCAAGGATATTCATTGTACCATTTGAGTCATAACCGTGATGTTTAAATGGTTCATAACCAATACTCCAGTAAGCGTCACTCCGATATAGCCTACATCCATACTACATGGAGAATTGGTTGTGGACCAGTATGGACCATTATACTGGGGATAGCATATCCTCTGTTCATCAACGGTTTCTTATAGGTAGCCCATCTTCCACTCGTTTTCTTTAAAGCCATAATATGTTACAGTTATTACAAATTGTTGAGTAGACTGGTAAAATCTTTGTCCACCTTTTCATTTAATGAATCACGGGTCGACGATACGATGTGAAATTGAAACGGGATAGACGAAGGAAGCAAAAAAATTGCCGGCTCAAGTTTTTTTTCCCCCATTATTAAAGGGCACCTTAGATTAAAGTGGTAGGAAGAGAGTGCACTTGGGACTTGATCGCATCGGATATCAAACGTATTTCAGCGATTAATATTGGCAGACCCCCTCCCCCCCCCCACACACACACACACGACCTATCTTCAATGTTTGGACGGTAAAACGCAATGTAAAGCCCAAAATGACACCTGTGGTCACAAGAAATATTGAAGAAAGATGAAACAGAACCTGAGACTTGATCGCAGCATATATCATTAGCATTTTTTTTTTTTTTTTTTTTTTTTTTTTGTATCAATCCCTAAGAAAAAGTTCTTTTAAACTAGACCGGCTTTTTTTTTTTTTAAACCCAGAAGGTTTTGGATTTTTTTGTGACATATCAAGCTGATTTTGTAGTCAAAGGTTTTGTTTTGTTTTGTTTTTTTTTTCATGGCATTCTTTGAGCAACGACAGAGTCAGAGGCGGCGCGTGCAACTTGGCATCGATGCCCCCCGATTTGGGCCAAGGCCCCCCTGGGATGGACCTTTTCGGTCCGAGACTCCTCAGGCCACTTGAAGACCTTCATCAAAATAAAAAAAATCATATCCAACTTCTCATGGCGCATGCTAAGTCCATAGAAGTCGACATTAGCGGATTTCAGTGAAACCAGTGCTTATTCACGTTCGATCTGGCAAGACCGCGCGCCTTTGAAAAATCGATATCTCGAAGTAGAATCGCTGGATTGCACTGCGGTTTGAGGCGGTAGCTATAGCTTTTTGGTACTTACTAAAACAATTACGGATCCACCCAAGTTGATTAATAGATCCTATGGGACCTCTAACGGCCACAGTTTGGGGCTGTCGATGATCGCTATTTGGCCGCCATGTTGGATTTGAAAATTATTAAAATTGGACCTCAGATTCGGTTTTCTCGACCGCGAAAACCCCTGGAAACTAATTTTCACTTAAATCCGTTGATAAACAGGATGGTTATTGAGACTGCCAATAAATCACTATTCTGCCGCCATCTTGGATTTGAAAATGAGTTAAAACAGCTCTCAGATTCGGTTTTCTCGACCGCGAAAACCCCCGGACCCAAAATTTCAGACAAATCCGTTGATAAACAGGATGGTTATTGAAACTGCCAATAAATCACTATTCTGCCGCCATCTTGGATTTGAAAATGAGTTAAAACAGCTCTCAGATTCGGTTTTCTCGACCGCGAAAACCCCCGGACCCAAAATTTCAGTCAAATCCGTTGATAAACAGGATGGTTATGAAGACTGCCGTTGGTCGCTATTTGGCCGCCATCTTGGATTTGATAATTAGGTAAAACGGACCTCAGATTCGGTTTTCTCGACCGCGAAAACCCCCGGACCCAAAATTTCAGTCAAATCCGTTGATAAACAGGATGCTTATTGAGATTGCCAATAAATCGCTATTTGGCCGCCATCTTGGATTTGAAAATGGTTTAAAACGGACCTCAGATTCGGTTTTCTCGACCGCGAAAACCCCCGGACCCAAAATTTCAGTCAAATCCGTTGATAAACAGGATGGTTATTAAGACTGCCGTTGGTCGCTATTTGGCCGCCATCTTGGATTTGATAATTAGGTAAAACGGACCTCAGATTCGGTTTTCTCGACCGCGAAAACCCCCAGACCCAAAATTTCAGTCAAATCCGTTGATAAACAGGATGCTTATTGAGATTGCCAATAAATCGCTATTTGGCCGCCATCTTGGATTTGAAAATGGTTTAAAACGGACCTCAGATTCGGTTTTCTCGACCGCGAAAACCCCCGGACCCAAAATTTCAGTCAAATCCGTTGATAAACAGGATGGTTATTAAGACTGCCTTGTCGCTATTTGGCCGCCATCTTGGATTTGATAATTAGGTAAAACGGACCTCAGATTCGGTTTTCTCGACCGCGAAAACCCCGGACTCAAAATTTCAGTCAAATCCGTTGATAAACAGGATGCTTATTGAGATTGCCAATAAATCGCTATTTGGCCGCCATCTTGGATTTAAAATGGTTAAAACGGACCTCAGATTCGGTTTTCTCGACCGCGAAAACCCCGGACCAAATTTCAGTCAAATCCGTTGATAAACAGGATGGTTATTAAGACTGCCGTTGGTCGCTATTTGGCCGCCATCTTGGATTTGATAATTCGGTAAAACGGACCTCAGATTCGGTTTTCTCGACCGCGAAAACCCCGGACCCAAATTTCAGTCAAATCCGTTGATAAACAGGATGTTATTAAGATGCCGTGGTCGCTATTTGGCCGCCATCTTGGATTTGATAATTAGGTAAAACGGACCTCATTCGGTTTTCTCGACCGCGAAAACCCCCGGACCCAAATTTTCAGTCAAATCCGTTGATAAATAGGATGGTTGAGATTGCCAATAATCGCTATTTGGCCGCCATCTTGGATTTGATAATTAGGTAAAACGGACCTCAGATTCGGTTTCTCTCGACCGCGAAAACCCTCAGACTCAATATTTCATTTAATTCCGTTGATAAACAGGACGGTTATTGAGACTGCCAATAAATCGCTATTTGGCCGCCATCTTGGATTTAAAATGGGTAAAAACGGACCTCAGATTCGGTTTTCTCAACCGCGAAAACCCTCGGACACAAATTTTCAGTCACATCCGTTGATAAACAGGATGGTTATTGATACTGCGAATAAATCGCTATTAGTGTTTTAGCCATTTAAGTTACTTTGGCCCATTTGACAGTCATTAATTGTTAAAACTCGAACGAAAACCGTGGGTCAAATGTCAGAATAAAGATACTTAGCCGTTGTTGATGTTATGCAGTGTTGCTGTTATGTGATTATTGTGATTTGATTTGTCTCTGGTGTCAAGCGGTGATGGTGTGGACTTGTTTCAGGTTTCGGTCTGTGGCAACACTGAAGGGTGGTCTGATTGGCCCATGCTTATTTTCGAGTTTATTTCCTTACAAGTGAATGAAATAAGTTAAACTCTTCGGAAGTATCATCTCCCAGTCATTCTGAATCTATCAATATATGGTTATCTAGGGTTTTGTGTAGGCGTTTACTCTGTGGAGTGACTTATTGAATAATTGGTTTTGGCGGTCGATTCAAAATTGAACCGTAAAAAAGACGGTTTTCTAAAGATTTATTTTTGCTTGAACCATGAATCAAAAATCAATTCATACCATCTGATAGATCTTTTTGGGCCCGTTCTGGCCATATAGGGGGTTATGGGGTTTTGAGCGACGGTATAAGCGGTATTTAACCGAACATGCGAGAAATCCTGCTCAGAGCCTTTTTCGCGATGTTCGTAAAAATATAAGTGGTCCCGCTAGCCAACTGCTTCTGGGGTTTTAAACTTGACCGGGGTGGCTATCGCCACTTATAATACACAAAATATTTGTATTATTCAACAAATGCATCAGGTGCGCTGCGGGTTGCATATGCAAGCCGCAGAGTATGCAATACTTAACGCACGCCTTACTATTCAAGATTCAACTAGAGTCCCTATATATGAAAGAGTCAAGACACGTGAACAGAAGTGAAGAAGAAGAAGGGGTCTGAGGAGCCTGGAGGCGCGCCTCTTGTTTACATTTTATCTAACGATCTTCCCGCCAAAGATTACTTATACATGTATTCGTGTGGAAGTAATCTTTGTTAGGTCAACCTAACCTCCAATACCCGTTGGCTTTACTACCTGTTTTAAAGGTAATGCGTGAATTTTATTCTGTTCTGAACCCATTTTCATCAATTTCTAATTCAAATTTCATCAGTACAAGCTAAAAATGCCGAAAGTTTCTTCAAAGCTGGGCAGCAGTGAAGGTGTTCAATGAAGATGTAAACAAGAGGCGCGCCTCCAGGCTTCATAAACCCCTTCTTCTTCTTCACTTTTCAGCAGCCAATCAGAGATGGAACCTCGTATGGCGAGACTCTTTCATATATAGGGACTCTAGCTTCAACTTATGAATCTTATGTGTTGCGGATTGAATATTCTGATCTGGGAATACAACCTGCATTACGCGATCATACCATTAACTACTACCATTATTATACTATGCAAAAATGCCATTGATATACGCAAAACTGCGGCAGCTCTGAAATCTCTGATGCCCAGAGACGAGAACGTAGATCTACAGCGCACGGTAGAACGATTCAATGGGAAGGGTCGGAGAGGGAATATTTGACTGAAAATCCAAATTTGAAATTTTTAAAGTCCAAAAACAAACTATAAATGATGTTTTTTGTAGGAAATTTGATGATAAAATCAATTAAACTACTATCAGACTTCTACGTTGCGAATTAACCAAGATATATGCATTTAAAGTCGTCATGCCATATCCCAGGGCTGCCGTTTTGCGTATAATCAATGCTATATTTTTCTATTCACCGATGATTCAACCAGTTGAGAAAAGATTACACAGTTCAGTTCAGTGTATGGCTGTAATGCACGAAAATACTCTGATCTATATAACCTTTCCTTAATCGGTGGAAACTCTGTTGATTAATTAAAATATCCGCAAGTTTTTTGAAAATCATCGACAACTCCACCGGTTGAGAAAAGATTACAGATGCGAGTATTTTAGTTCATTACAGTATTACACTGAACTGAACTGTGTAATCTTTTCTCATCCGGTGGAATCATCGGTGGATTGAAAAATAGCATTGATTATTCGCAAAACGGCAGCCCTGCCATGTCCGGCCTCTCCCATTCAGAGCTACCGATTTGCGTAGATTTAATGGCATTTTGAAATTCATCGAAGATTCCACCGGTTGAGAAAAGATTACAGAGTTTCGTTCAGTGTATGACTGCAATGCACAAAAATACTAGCTTTTTTTAGCTTTTCTCAACCGGCAGAGTCGTCGATAACTTTGAAAACTTGCAGATATTTTAATTAATTATAACGGGCGTTTCCACCGATTGAGAAAAGATTACATAGATCAGAGTAGTTTCTTGCATTACAGTCATACACTGAATTGAACAATGTAATCTTTTCTCAACCGGTGGAATCATCGGTGAATTTAAAAATGTCATTAAATCTACGCAAATCGGCAGCTCTGCTCCCATTGACTCCGCGCTTCACTGTGCGGCACAGGAAACCGGGCAGTAGTAAGGAAAGTCCAATTGAGGCCATTTCCGGAAAAAAGGGCCCATAAATCAGCGGGTGCGCTCTGTATAAGAAATCAGCATTGCGATTGAATAGAGACTTTTGTCTGAAGAGCACACCTCTTATTTCATGGGCGTAGGCAGGATATTATTGTCTTTATCTCTCTTGGCCCATTTAAACGTATGTGTTAGAAAAGGATGGATATGTGGGGCTGTCACGTGACTTCAGCCCCTCCTTCTGTCCTTTTCTAACACATGCGTTTAAATGGGCTACGAGAGAGATAGACAATATCCTGGCTACGGCTATGTCTTGTTTTATGGGCCCTTTTTCCGGAAACGGCCTCAATTTGAAATCACATCTTGATCAAATTGAATCTGTGATACTAGCAATCGGTGCAGGTTGCCTATGTGTTCCTCCGAAGGCGCAGCGAGGTCATGGTATTGCCTATTCGCCCAGTTGAAGGAGCTTTGAGGTCAGAGTCTGCCGTTCACGCACGGCTGCGGTAGCGTGAACTATCTCAATCATCAGCCATCTTTCGTAAAATGACAGCTAGACGTGTGTCATCCCACGAAGAGAGCATTTCATTTAGTTTTGTTGGAAGTATATAGGTTCAACAGGGATTGGGAGCCGGACCCGTGGTCAGATCTAAATTTTATGTTCTCCTCGGCAGAAAACAATGGGAATACTAGAATGAATTACAATTTATCATTCAAATACTGAATCCAAAAGCTTTCTCACCAACAGAACTTGATTTCAAAGATTCGGTTTCAAAATATTGCGTTGGGAGCTCTTTGGGAGCACGACTCCCAAAAAGTGCTCCCTAAAGAGCTCCCATCGCAATATTTTGAAACCGAATGTTTGAAATCTAGTTCTGTTGGTGCAAGAGCCTTTAAATTCAGAATTTGAATGATAAATTGTATTACTCGCTTTATAGTATTCCTACAGTTTTCTGCCGAGGAGAACATACAATTCAGATCTGACCACGGCTCCAGCTCCCAATCCCTGATGCGTACTTTGACAAGTTTGAGGGCTTACTTTCCACGCATTCAAATATTTTGTCTGATTTCTGGATACAAAGGCGCATTTCAAAATATTTGCCAAAGGGGTTCCAGGATCTGAAAGTATACTCAGGGGCAGTGGTGGATCCAGCAAATTTTTCTGGGGGGGGGGGGGGGCATGCCTGTGAAATTTTGACATTTGAAGCGTGGGTGGAAGCAATTTCGGACTCTTTTCTTTTGGAAAAGGGCAACAATTGAGGCTTCTGGGGGGGGGGGGGGGCACGTGCCCCGTGCTCCCCGTGGATCCGCCACTGGTTAGGGGGTTAGACTGGATCATCCCCTGAATTCCTCCCTTCGGGCTACTCAACTATCTGGATATAAAAGAAAATGGTTTACCCAGGATTGTAGGCTGCATTTAAACTACCCGTATGAACATACATGGTATCAGGTAAGTACTTGAAGCAATTACTGGCGCAAGCAACCTCGGATTCAGATCCCATATTTACAATGACAACTACCTGTAGCTCGTCTTTAAAACTTCTGAAACGTGCAAGAGAACATAATTAAACGCTTTCTTTAATACATAAATTGCACAATAAATAAATAAATTAATAACCCTTCACTGCATGGGGTTCCACCGGTGGAACAAATTCTTCAAACGCTCATATAAAATACAGGTTTTTAGATATGCCTTCGGCGCATGGTGTGTCAACGCGGGAGAAGGTATATTTTGAGCTCACAAAAAAAAAAAAAAAAAATTGGCTGAAAGAAAACATCATGCAGTGAAGGGTTCGTGATCGAAATCATGTCAGGGGGAAAATTTGCCCCCGTATCCAAACTGACCACATTTTGATTATTTTTATAACGTTTCCGGCATTGGCTTTTTGAAAAATCCAATTAAAGTAAAAAAATTCTTTTTTCTGAAAATTTAAAAAAAAATAAATAAAAAAAATTCCCGCCATTTCTTATGGGGTTATATCACTTTTAAAAAACGAGTGAAAAATAGAAAAAAAGAGAATTTTGACCGAAAAACCGTCAAATTATTTTTTTCACTATTTTCCCCATGTATTTGACCACCTAATACATTGAAAAATCCACATTTGCTTGAGAAAAAAAAATCATGCAGTGAAGGGATAAATTTAAAAATGCCTCCCGGCAGGCCGGTAAGACGAAGTAGATTCCATGCTTGGTTAAATCATTTTTTCACAAATTTAAATAAAAGTTATAATTTTCGCTGAATTTTTCTCTGAATTTTTCTTTTTTATTTTATCAGCTGCTCAAAATCCAAATATGATTGTGAAAAAGATTATATTACCAACAGAGAAATGTGTAATCTTTACAATGCAAGTGAGAAATAAAAGCTAGGTTATATAAGTTTTTCACAAATTTCAATAAATAGATTATGTTATGATTTTCTTTGAATTATTCAATTTCTTTTTTTTTATCAGCTGTTCAACATTTAAATAAAAAAGACCATGAGAAAAAGATTATAGTACAAAGATTGAAAAATGTGTAATCTTGTAACGGTAATGAGAAATAAATCTGAATAGGAGCAGCTGATAAAACAAGAAAATAAATAAATAACGTACCTAAGCAACAGTGTACGTGTAAAACAAAGAAAGAGCAATTATACCAATACGCCATCCTTGTCTTTCACTTGTAAAATCCCATAAGAAACTAAATAGCTCGTAAAACACGTAAAACACAAGGAAAATTCAAGGCAAAGAGCATATGAACTAAAAACATCCTCCACGATATATACTAAAATTTTTGAAACAAAAAAACCATTTCTTCATATAAAAACACTGCCAAAAAACCCGAAAAACACATCGCTATAACTCGCTTACAACGCAAAAAACGAAAAAATGACTCGAGTAAAAAAGCTGCGTAACAAAACGGCTAACATAAATTTTCCCCAAAAAAATACTCAAAACAAACACTCCTAAAAATAAACCTCAAAAACACATTTTACGACTCAAACACGGCCCATAACGCGAAAACTAACTGTCGGATTTACACCATCTTCGAACTCATCCAAGAAATAAACCCAACGAATAGTTGAGAAAAATTTCAAGAACAAAAACCAAAAATTACGAACAGGATCGTGGGACATAAAAACGGTAAAACTGGCTGAAACATACATATAAAGATATATATATATATATATATATATATATATATATATATATATTATATATATATATATATATTAATATATATATATAATATATATATATATATATATATATATATATATATATATATATATATATATAATATATATATATATATATATATATATATATTATATATATATATATATATTATATAATAATATATATATATATATACATATATATTATTATTATATATATATATATATATATATATATCATATATATCATAATATATATTATATATATATATATATATATATATAATAAGTAAACAAAATAAGTGGTAAGTGCCTGAATATTTTTTTAAATAATTTTTCTGGATTTTATTCAAAGAACAATAAGGCAAGAAAAATTGAATAAAATCCAGAAAAATTATTTAAAAAAATATTCAGGCACTTACCACTTATTTTAATTACTTATTATTATGTTTATATAGTGCCATATCTCAACTTAATTTAAAATATTATATATATATATATATATATATATATATATATATATATATATATATATATATATATATATATATATATATATATATATATATATATATATATATATATATATATATATATATATATATATAACACACACAATTTTCAACGAGTGGTATTTTCTCACTCAGGGGACCATGAAACGTGCTCATTTGATAAAATTTCCCGAAAAATCCAACATCGCACCCTCCGCAATAAGTAGATTCATGGAATCTACTTAAAAAAATCACTGCGTATAATTTTTACGTTCACGGTTTATTATATGAACAATTTATTGTGAGCCATCTTGACTGGAGACTGAAATTCTTAAGGGCCAAATAGATATTCTTCGTCACAACAAATTTTACGGCTTCTAATTAAGTTGGAGAAAATCAACCAATACTCTACTTTATATTTTGTATTGCGCTACGTAAATGTGCATTTGGATCAGTGTTGGGTAAAAATTGTCTTTTGAATAATCATGAATAATTAACTAAAATATTGTTCACATTATTTTCATGTTATTTCTACCGGTGGCGTGGTGTGCAATTTGGCCACGCTGCAGTTCGTTCATTTGAACCCATGGAAAAGATCGAACTGCTGGGTGTTCGGTGAACACCTTTACATTAGACCTTTGATAAGGGTTTAAATGGACGCAGTACAACGTTGCCAAATTGCACGCTACGCCACTGATTTCTACCAGTGGAGTTGCCGATGACTTTAAAAATACTTGTGCAGATATGTCAATCACTAAACAGCGATTGCACCGACTATGAGACAAGATTACAGATCAGTGTATTGTCGTGTAGTACAGTCATACACTGAACTGAACCGTGTAATCTTTTCTCAGCCGGTGAAATCTTCGATGAATAGAAAAATGCCATTAATGGGGCTTGCAAACTTTTTCTATCTGAATATATAGTCCAATCTGATGTAAAGACCCGTGAAAATCACGAAAATCACACTAAGAAAGTCAAAAATTCAGAAATAAACTTAAACTCACATAACTGCTATAATGGCAAGTTTGTACTGGTGGCTCAACGTAGGTATCATGGGAGATTCCTGTCTAATTAGTCACTTCCTCTACGAAAACACAGAGATATGTCTCAAATTATACAGATAGGAATCTCCCATAATACCTGCGTTGAACCGCCGAAAATGCCTGATTTGAGAGCGAATTTCGTGAATCTTCAGTGTACTCATCGTCATTTTTCCAGGTTTTTATATGCAAGAATCAACTCTTCAATCCCCTATAGCAAAAGTTTGCAAGAGCTCCATTATATGCAAAACGGCAGCTTTGAATCTGGACCTGTTAGCAAACGTTGGGTATAAAATTTGACTATGTACCCTCACCTGACGAATGTGAAGACCCAGTCATTGAGAACGCACGTATTTAAATCGCCATTTTTAATGACCGGTGAATTTCGCAACTGCATGATTCGCTTGAAAATTTTCAGGTGACTCTTAGGCTCCCTCAACTGTCTTTGAACGTTTTTGAACCAGTATTTCGTATTCAAAGGCATCCATGGAACTTTCTTGTTTGTGAATCCTGCAAAAAAAAAAAAAAAAAAAAAAAAAAAAAAAAAAAAAAAAAAAAAAAAAAAAAAAAAATAATGAATAAAACGTCCAATGGGTCTGTTGCAAAATTTTTTCATAAAATTTTTTACATTTTCTTAGCTCTTCTGATTCTTTAATAAGTTTGGTTATGTTTTGATGCCGGGTATTTCGCTGCGTATTATCACTGATTTGAATTGGTTTTGTCATTTCATTGTTAAAGAGTTTGATTTTATTACAGATTATGAGAGCGGGTAAAGTAAAAAGCTTATTTTCTTTAAAAGTATTCTTGCAAGAAACATCTTTTACGCATGGGCGGCGCGTGGGGTCAAAAAGTGGAGGGGGGCAAAAAATCAACAGCTTTTTTTTTTCTTCTTCTTCTTTCTTTCTTCACCTTTCTTTCTTCAAAAATTGATAACGTTTTTTCATTTTTCTCTTTTTCTTTCTTTTCCTCTTTTTCTTTTATTCTCGTTCAAAAAAAATTTTTTAGCTCCTCGTTCCCAAAAAAGTGCCAAAAAAGTGGGGGGGGGCTGTAGCCCCAATAGCCCCTTATACGCGCCGCCTATGCTTTTACGCAATTTGAAGATTATATTCTGAGAGCTGTTTTTTGAGTGATGAATACTTTATTAATTAGATTTTTCGAGCAATTAGACCAGACATTGATACAATAATTAATGTGAGAAAGTATCATAGAGTGATAAACTAGAAGAATCAACAGTAATAAATCACCTTAAGGAGATATTACCCGAATTCTTTGAGTCATCCCATTGCATTGGCGCCCTCTGCCCGTCTTTGAATTCATTTTGGTCAACGCCACTACCGTACTCTCCTGATGAGCAAACATCCATGATTCTGTTGAGATGAATTCTGGTATCCTCCATCCCGATTTCATCACCATAGTAAACAGTCACAACACCCGGCAAAAGAAGCGCCACCATATTCATCGCATCCGAGAATTCGGGACTTGTTCGACTTGCCAATCTGTGATTGTCATGATTACTGATCTAGGAATCAGAGTCAAAGATATACATATACAAGATCCATTTTGCATAAACACGAATCATGGACAGGTTAAAATAAACTGATTAAGGGGTATCCTAAGCAAGCTTTAAGATTTTTTCTGCTTCCCCTCCCTCTCCTTCTTTTAAAGAATTTTCTCCACTTTAAAGGGACTATAGTGGACCTATTTTTTGGGGGAAAAAAATTTGTTTTAACTGTTTCTCGTAGAGCAGTGGCGTACCGGAGACCCCCGCTGCCCCCGCGGCGCGGGGAGGCAACCACAGGGGCCCTCAATTAGGGCCCCATGATTACATCTGACCCGTGTATTTGACAAAATGTAACATTTGAAAGAATGAAGATAAAGATGGAGGAGGAAATGAATAAGTGTAATATTAAAGTAAAAAGAGTTGCTTTGTTCCTCCGTTAAATGTGGTAAATTGGCCATGCAATTTCCGTGGTATTTAATGGATACTATAAGGCTGTCAGAAACAGAAATTCGGATATTTTCTTTCTTGGAAGAGAATCGGAATTTTACAGCTAAAACTGCGTGAAAAAACGTCTCGAGAGCACTCAATTTTCATGAAATTTTACGGGAGGATCCCCGAGCCCCCTCTAGATGAGGGGGGGGGGGGTTGTCTTCATAGACCATCCATTCACTGTGTAAAAATGTAGGGGCCCCCAACTGAAGGTTCGCGGGGGGGGGGGCTCCAAAGTTCCCGGTACGCCACTGTCGTAGAGCACCTTTTCTTGGAAAAAAAAATGATGTATAATCCTATATTATATTTGTAGGAATGAAGCTAAGTTCCTGGAGAACCGTTGCACCGTTCGGTAGGGGCCTGGTACCGATCGGTAGGCCTCGGTTTCAATGCTTCGGGAAAAATATAAGTTTTTCCATGCGGGCCCCGCGTCCCTTTTTAAAATGCTAAAAACTTTTCTCTGGAAAAGTTGTGCGAGTGCGAAAAGGATGCGAATCAGTTCGTTTTGCAAGGGTGGGAGAGAGAAGCGAGATTTTGTCATCCTTTTTTAAATGCATACGTGCGGACGAGCATACGATTTTGTACGCGTGTGAGCGAGAAACGTGCTGCTCTGTCAATTTTTTTTTTTTTTTAAATTTGATCGAGCGATTTGACGTTACCGTGGCGATTGTGATCATATGTTTTTTGCGCGGAAGGACCAACGACCTCTATATAAGACCGGCGAACGAATACGAACCAGCGTAACCCGCAAGAAGGAAAGTTAGGTTAGAATAGAGGTGCTTGGCCGGATAGGAGCACCTCTGTTTACACGTATTTTTATGAAGATGTTCTCTTCCGTTTTTCGCTTCTAAAACTCCTAATTTTACACGGATTTTGCTTTTATTGGTCTTAAAAGAAGGAGGATAGCTTGGGCTTTGACCTCCGCCCTACCGGGTCCGGTAACGTTTTTTCGAAAATATATAAGAAAATATAAGTCGTTGAAGTGGACACCCCCTTGGTATGCTCTGAAGACCTTGCAAATCACGTTCGCCTGTTTACGACGATTCAATCTGTCTACAAATCGGCTTTTAGTCATTTTTTTAGTCTACTCCTTCACTCTCAGTCCTTTTAGTGCTAGATTCTTCAAAATCCGAAAAGTTTTAGTGGCTGAGGAGGTAATTTTTATATACTGTGTAGTGTGTACCAGTAAACCCTCCTGTGTTAGAGTTCGTGGTTTCTTAACTTGAGTTCGTAATTTCTGTACATTTCCCTTCTGGATGATTTTCAATTCCTATTATTGTTTTATCAATCTGCGCCATCATCAGCGTCTATTAAATACTGTGATTGTGGTGAAACCAGCCCGCCGTTAACTCAGGATGTCGGATCGAGCCGACCACTGAAAGGGTTCTGGTTAGTCATCATCAATTTTGTGAAGTACTCATCATGTCAGGAGTGATTCCCTCTTATTCCTTTGTTTAGTCGCAGCATAATTCAGCCTTGAATCAGGAATCATCGTAAAATTCCTCTCTTTGAACCATCCGTGGTATTTGCGCATTCTTCGGAATCTTAAAGGTGAGCTTGGAGGGGGAGGCTGAGAGAATGGCCTATAAGACTTGGGTCAAGATTTCTACGAACAGCACCTAGAGGCTCATTCAGTTACGTTCATGAAGTCGTATCGGAAAGTATTACATGGCAGTTATATGAGGGACCATGTTTCTTCATCAAACATATTAGCATTTTTGGCTGCTGCGACTCGAAGACGCTTACGGGAACACATTCGGAAACGGACCGAACCGCCACAAGACGCAATGAGTGCGAGAGAGAAACCTTAAAACGCGAGAGGTCTCTCTCTCGAACTCGCAGTCGCTTACGGGAACACTTTGGGAAACGGACCGAACCGCCATAAGACGCAATGAATGCGAGTGAGAGAAACCTTGAAACGCGAGAGGTCTCTCTCTCGCAGTCGCTTACGGGAATAATTTGAAAAACGGACCGAACCGCCCTAAGACGCAACGAGTGCGAGAGAGAAACCTTGAAACGTGAGAGGTCTACCTCTCGCACTCGCAGTCGCTTACGGGAATAACTTGGAAAACGGACCGAACCGCCATAAGACGCAATGAGTGCGAGAAAGAAACGAGAGAGGTCTCGCTCTCGCACTCGCAGATGCTTACGGGAATAATTTGGGTAACGAACCGAACCGCAATAAGACGCAATGAGTGCGAGAGAGAAACCTTGAAACGCGAGAGGTCTCTCTCTCGCAGTCGCTTACGGGAATGATTTGAGAAACGGACCGAACCGCCGTAAGACGCAATGAGTGCGAGTGAGAAATCTTAAAACATGAGAGGTCTCTCTCTCGCACTCGCAGTCGCTTACGGGAACACTTTGGGAAACGGACCGAACCACCATAAGACGCAATGAGTGCGAGTGAGAAACCTTAAAACGCGAAGAGTCTCTCTGTCGCACTCGCAGTCGCTTACGCGAAAAATTTGGGAAACGGACCGAACCGCCATAAGCCGCAATGAGTGCGAGAGAGAAACCTTGAAACGCGAGAGGTCTCTCTCTCTCGCACTCGCAGTCGCTTACGGGAACACTTTTGGAGAACGTACCGAACCGCCATAAGACGCAATGAGTGCGAGAGAGAAACCTTGAAACGCAAAAGGTCTCTCTCTCGCACTCCCAGTCTCTTACGGGAACAATTTGGGAAACGGACCGGCCCGCCATAAAATGCAATGAGTGCGAGAGAGAAACCTTGAAACGCGAGAGGTCTCTCTCTCGCACTCGCCGTTGAATACGGGAACACTTTGGGAAACGGACCGAACCACCATAAGACGCAATGAGTGCGAGCGAGAAACCTTGAGAGAGAGACCTCTCGCGTTTCAAGGTTTCTCTCTCACACTCATTGCGTCTTATGGCGGTTCGGTCCGTTTTCCAAAGTGTTCCCGTATGCGACTGCGAGTGCGAGAGAGAGACCCCTCGCGTTTCAAGGTTTTTCTCTCGCACTCATTGCGTCTTATGGCGGTTCGGTCCGTTTCCCAAAGTGTTCCCGTAAGCGACTGCGAGTGCGAGAGAGAGACCTCTCGCGTTTCAAAGTTTCTCCCTCGCACTCAATGCGTCTTATGGCGGTTGGGTCCGTTTTCAAAAGTGTTCCCGTAAGCGACTGCGAGTGCGAGAGAGAGACCCTCGCGTTTCAAGGTTTCTCTCTCGCACTCATTGCGTCTTATGGTGGTTCGGTCCGTTTCCCAAAGTGTTCCCGTAAGCAACTGCGAGTGCGAGAGAGAGGCCTCTCGCGTTTCAAGGTTTCTCTCTCGCACTCAATGCGTCTTATGGCGGTTGGGTCCGTTTTCAAAAGTGTTCCCGTAAGCGACTGCGAGTGCGAGAGAGAGACCCTCGCGTTTCAAGGTTTCTCTCTCGCACTCATTGCGTCTTATGGTGGTTCGGTCCGTTTCCCAAAGTGTTCCCATAAGCGACTGCGAGTGCGAGAGAGAAACCTCTCGCGTTTCAAGGTTTCTCTCTCGCAGTCATTGCGTCTTATGGCGGTTCGGTCCGTTTCCCATAATATTCCCGTAAGCGACTGCGAGTGCGAGAGAGAGACCCTCGCGTTTCAAGGTTTCTCTCTCGCACTCATTGCGTCTTATGGTGGTTCGGTCCGTTTCCCAAAGTGTTCCCGTAAGCAACTGCGAGTGCGAGAGAGAGGCCTCCCGCGTTTCAAGGTTTCTCTCTCGCACTCAATGCGTCTTATGGCGGTTCGGTCCGTTTCCCAAAGTGTTCCCGTAAGCGACTGCGAGTGCGAGAGAGAAACCTCTCGCGTTTCAAGGTTTTTCTCTCGCGCTCATTGCGTCTTATGGCGGTTCGGTCCGTTTCCCAAAGTGTTCCCGTAAGCGACAGCGAGTGCGAGAGAGAGAGACCTCTCGGATTTCAAGGTTTCTCTCTCGCAGTCATTGCGTCTTATGGCGGTTCGGTCCGTTTCCCATAATATTCTCGTAAGCGACTGCGAGTGGGAGAGACACACCTCTCGCGTTTCAAGGTTTCTCTCTTGCACGCAATGCGTCTTATGGCGGTTCGGTCCGTTTCCCAAAGTGTTCCCGTAAGCGACTGCGAGTGCGAGAGAGAAACCTCTCGCGTTTCAAGGTTTTTCTCTCGCGCTGATTGCGTCTTATGGCGGCTCGGTCCGTTTCCCATAATATTCTCGTAAGCGACTGCGAGTGGGAGAGACACACCTCTCGCGTTTCAAGGTTTCTCTCTCGCACTCATTGCGTCTTATGGCGGTTGGGTCCGTTTCCCATAATATTCCCGTAAGCGACTGCGAGTGCGAGAGAGAGACCCTCGCGTTTCAAGGTTTCTCTCTCGCACTCATTGCGTCTTATGGTGGTTCGGTCCGTTTCCCAAAGTGTTCCCGTAAGCAACTGCGAGTGCGAGAGAGAGGCCTCCCGCGTTTCAAGGTTTCTCTCTCGCACTCAATGCGTCTTATGGCGGTTCGGTCCGTTTCCCAAAGTGTTCCCGTAAGCGACTGCGAGTGCGAGAGAGAACCTCTCGCGTTTCAAGGTTTTTCTCTCGCGCTCATTGCGTCTTATGGCGGTTCGGTCCGTTTCCCAAAGTGTTCCCGTAAGCGACTGCGAGTGCGAGAGAGAGAGACCTCTCGGATTTCAAGGTTTCTCTCTCGCAGTCATTGCGTCTAATGGCGGTTCGGTCCGTTTCCCATAATATTCTCGTAAGCGACTGCGAGAGGGAGAGACACACCTCTCGCGTTTCAAGGTTTCTCTCTCGCACTCAATGCGTCTTATGGCGGTTCGGTCCGTTTCCCAAAGTGTTCCCGTAAGCGACTGCGAGTGCGAGAGAGAAACCTCTCGCGTTTCAAGGTTTTTCTCTCGCGCTCATTGCGTCTTATGGCGGTTCGGTCCGTTTCCCAAAGTGTTCCAGTAAGCGACTGCGAGTGCGAGAGAGAGAGACCTCTCGGATTTCAAGGTTTCTCTCTCGCAGTCATTGCGTCTTATGGCGGTTCGGTCCGTTTCCCATAATATTCTCGTAAGCGACTGCGAGTGGGAGAGACACACCTCTCGCGTTTCAAGGTTTCTCTCTCGCACTCAATGCGTCTTATGGTGGTTCGGTCCGTTTCCCATAATATTCCCGTAAGCGACTGCGAGTGCGAGAGAGAGACCTCTCGCGTTTCAAGGTTTCTCTCTCGCACTCATTGCGTCTTATGGCGGTTCGGTCCGTTTCCAAATGTGTTCCCGTAAGCGACTGCGAGTGCGAGAGAGAGACCTTTCGTGTTTAAAGGTTTCTCTCTCGCACTCATTGCGTCTTTTGGCGGTTCGGTCCGTTTCCCAAAGTTTTCCCGTAAGCGACTGCGAGTGCGAGAGAGAGACCTCTCGCGTTTCAAGGTTTTTCTCTCGCACTCATTGCGTCTTATGGCGGTTCGGTCCGTTTCCCAAAGTGTTCCCATAAGCGACTGCGAGTGCGAGAGATAGACCTCTCACGTTTTAAGATTTCTCACTCGCACTCATCGCGTCTTACGGCGGTTCGGTCCGTTTCTTAAATCATTCTCGTAAGCGACTGCGAGTTCGAGAGAGATACCTCTCGCGTTTCAAGGTTTCAAGGGCGGAGGTCAAAGCCCAAGCTATCCTCCTTCTATTAAGACCAAGAAAAGCAAAATCCGTGTAAAATTAGGAGTTTTAGAAGCGAAAAACGGAAGAGAACATCTTCATAAAAATACGTGTAAACAGAGGTGCTCCTATCCGGCCACGCACCTCTTTTCTAACCTAACTTTCTTTCTTGCGGGTTACGCTGGTTCGTATTCGTTCGCCGGTGTAATATAGAGGTCGTTGGGAAGGACACATTCCGGTATAGAAGCATTTTAATAGCGACTTCAATGAAGTCACTTCGTATGATATCGATGTAAAGCTTCGACTTTTTATCACATGATTTTACGTAGATGTAAACAATGGGACAGTCACAGTGCTGCTAGATGTCTTGTAAAATATTCAGGCACTTGAGACTTAATGTAAAATGTGTATATTTTATGTCAAATCTGGCAGCACTGTACAGTCATTGATTAATGGCTCGACGAGGTTGCTGTATAACTTCGCGAAGTAGAGCTTCGATTCTTATCATATGTATTAAACGCAGATTTATAGAATAGTACAATCAACTAGAGATTCCTTTGTTGAGATCGGTGCGTTGAATTGATATCTTGATTGTAACCCAGCAAATTTGGGCTAGGTTTCGAGAATTTTTAAAGAAACCAAACTATTAGTGATGATGAGTTGAGACGATGGTTATTTTTCTCTTATCAATAATATGCTCTCGAATATTACTGAGTAATGAAAATAATTGGTTTCCTGTTGAAAATGTGTTGTTTACTTTGAATGTATAAGTGATTTATCTAAGAATACTACCAACGGGTCCAACGGACCCAGAATATTGTTACACATCCTCTTTCAAAGTTGGCGATTTGAGCTGTTTTGTATTAGTTCGCATCTCGGTGAGGTTATGATGTTTTTATAAGGTCTGTTTTTTCAAATTTAAAAAAAAAAAAAAAAAAAAAAAATCGTTAGATTTCTTGGGTATTTTTGTAGTTTTTAATGATTCATTTGATTGTATACACCTGTTATTTTTTAATCTGTGGAGTCAAAGTGTGTCAAATTAAATGAAGGAGTTTTTTTTTCCTTTTTCGAAATAGACTGATTTAGTGCTGACTTGGTGATGAGCGTTCTAAAGAAAGACAAACTGTCTCTCTTGGTCTCACGTAACCCCCGCATGTACTGCTATCTCACTCTAATTTCAAAAAACTTATGGAGAGACATCTTTTGAGCATTGAGCATCAATTGTCAAAAAGCTCTGAAAGAATGACCCCAAATAATAGGGCTTGTAAATGACCTCACGTCCAAAAAGCTTAAAAAATTAAAATGTTAAATGAAGTTTGCTTGAATTTCCGAGCCAACCTATTTTAACAAATTATTGTCGTTAATAAAGGGCTGTTTGAAAAAGGCATACTTTTCCCGCGCAAAGTTTCTTTTCCATTTTTATACAGATTTTTGATTTACCTACTAAAACGCAATGTCTTATTGTCATGTCAGTTCAACGAAAGGTTATCGTAGGTGTGCGATCTCGGTCATGCGTATTTGTTTGCTTACCCCGAACTTCCCATTTTATTGTGAAAGCATGGTTTTTTACTCTCGCTATCTCTTTCTCTCCTTCCCTTCTTTTCTCTGTACTGTTCTAAATCGTATAATCCACATGCGCTAATACGGTGCATCCAAATGCGCCGATTCTAAGGGTTTCGGCGGCTCCATGAGCGCCAAAAAAATTGACGGTTTTGGATCGGGCCCTCTTGAGAACGACCACCCCTAAAATGGTTAAGTTTCATGCAAGGGGGTGGGGGGGACGGGGGGTTATGCTATTTATGCCCCTTCCAAATAATGACTCCTGTTTTCTAAACATTTGGTGTACATGAGAAAATACCACTTTAGTATTGCAGGAATAATAGAGTAAGTTTTTAGATTTCGTCCTTTGGAGCAGGATTAGATGGGCGAATAACAAACGGAGTTAGGGAGTGGATATCAAGTCAAAGTCTTAGCTCGAATAAACAAAATCACGCGCAAGACGCGAAACGGAACGCTTGGCCGCGAAGCGGCCACCGGCCTCTAGTATGTTATAATTCAATTTTTTTTGAGCATTTTAAATATCGTGGATAAAACACAGACTAGCCATCTAAGACCAACGAGCTATAGCTTTAAAGTGGCAGCAGATTGGTCCACCTTATGCCACACAGGGTAGAAGGAATCCCGGAAAAAGCGGAATGTGGATGGCAGATTCCAAGGTTTGAGGTTAATTTTTTGAAGGTCGTTTCCGGCGATGCCCGAGGGGGGGGGGGAAGGAATATTATTATTTTTGGAAGTGTCAACAATATGTCGCTGTGGTCGATAGCCCCGATCGTGGGGCTGACCGGTTTTCTTTATTGTAAATATCTTTGTCAAAACATTTATTTCAATAAAGCGTATTAAAAAAAAAAAAAAAAAAAAAAAAAAAAAATTACGAAACGACTGGAAACGACCTACAAAATTTAACCTCAAAATCAATTTTTATGGCAAGATGGCGGCGCCCTAGGTGACAACGGGGAATTATCGGAAGGTTCCTTGATTTTCCACTCTAAAGTTATAGCTCGCTGTCTAAGACCAAAAATAAACCTGTGAATTCGAGTACCCTTTATTTGCTTTCTTCGATTTCCCGAACCCTGCATTTTTTACCTTTCGGTACACTTTTCTCAAAGTGGTTTTTGGTATAATTATTAGTATCATTTTTCAAATGGTATCTAATCGCTCACCAATGTGGCACATGGCTCTCAAAACGCCCCCCCCCCCCCTGCTCTTCCGGGTCACCGTCATTGTTTTTTTAAAGGGAATAGACTTGTCAGAGCAGACTTGTTAATCTAGAGGGTACCTAATCGCCGACTAAGTAATACTAGCAAGTTTTTTATCTTAATATTTTCGTTCATTATACTCGATCATTTGAGGAGAGCCGTAGAGGCTCAAGTGTAAGAAAGGACTATAAAGTCCTAACTTGACCTCTACGGCATTTGTCCTTATTCTGTTATTTATTTTTATTATTTAGTTATTGTTTTGATCTCTGTTGACATTAATTTTGATCTATTTTGTTATTCACTTTGATCTCTTTTGTTATTCATTCTGTGTTTTTCTTTCATTATATTTGTCTCGGTAAGATTAATGGAAATACAATTAATATTTCGTTCTTTCATTAATTCTCTCTCTCTCTCTCTCCCTCTCTCTCTCTCTCTCTCTCTCCCTCTCTCTCTCTCTCTATCTCTCTCTCTCCCTCTCTCTTTCTCTCACACTCTTTCTCCCTCTATCTTCCTCTCACGGTCTTACTCTTTTCCGTTTCCAATGCAGTCTACTTAAACCGTTTATCAAAAGTAATAGGATCTTGGAACTTACCTGCCAGTTTGGAAAACCATGAGGTGGCATTTGATCAATAAAATCATGCACCAGACTGTTCAATTTGTCTGCACTACTATCGCGGTCCAACTCCACCAACCTGAAGTTGAACGGTATATGAACATTCTTGTAAGTTTCGTTTCCAAAATATTTCATCACCTTTTCAGTTGACGTATAGGCTTCCGAACACATTATTCTGAAAGAAAAAGAAAAATACAGATTAATCAAACCATGCAGTAAAGAAACCTTTCTTCCTGCCAATGGCGTCGCGTGCAATTTGGCAACAATGTATTCTATCCATTTAAAGTCTTGTAAAAGATCGAGTTCAGGGGGTGCACAGTGCACAAGGAAAATTCGATATATTTAATGAGTTTCAATGGAGCAGTTGCATTGTTGCCAGATGGCACGCGACGCCACTGCTTCCTGCCTCCCTGACCGTTTCTCTTTTTCTACTTTTTTTTACCACGAAATGGGGCTGTTGCAAACTTTTGCTACAGGCGATTCACAGATCGATTCAGATGTAAGAGCTTCGAAAAATAACGATGGTAACAAAAACAACAAAATAGCTTCCAAAATCCACTCCCCGTTATTAACTCATAAAGTGCTTTTAGGTGAACACCCCGGGCCCAAAAAGTCAACAATTTTTAGATTAAATTGACAAAAAGTACACATTTGAGGAACTTCAGCACCTGCGAGCATACTTCAGGAAGATATCCTGAAAGTTTCAAACTGATAAGCACTCACAAATTCAGCCAGGATTAAAGAAATACGAGGATTTCCATAAGGCTCAATGAGTGCGGAGTAAGGCAGATGGACGTAGTATCACTCGCATCAATTTAGCTTAAAAGGCGACATTAATTTCATAAATTACGGCTTTAATGGGGCTCTAACAAACTTTTGCTACAGTGAATCAAAGAGTTGATTCTTGCATATTTACCTATAAAAATGACGATGAGTACACTAAAAAATCAGGAAATTCACTCTCAAAATCGAGCTTAATGGCGAAGAGACGCAGATATCACGGGAGATTCCTATCTAAACTGAGACATATCTCTGTGTTTCCGTAGAGAAAGTGACATAATAGACAGAAATCTCCCATGATACCTGCATGGAACCGCCATTACGATCTTGTCGTTATAGCAGTTATGTGAGTTTATTACTGAATTTTAGACTTTCTTAGTGTGATTTTCGTGCTTTTTGCTGGTCTTTACACAAGATTGGACTATTTTGTTTATAGCAAAAGTTTGCAAGTTTGTGCTCGTTTAGGGATTACACCATTTTGTAGGTTCATTTATGCCGTTTCAGGATAAATAAAGGTTTTTATACTTATCTGGAACGGTATTGCATAAAAACGCACGAAAGTGACGGTCTTATGACTAACAGAGCTTATTATCCAGACTGTGTAAACTTTAAATAGATTTCAAGAAAATACATGGGGGAGGCTTGTGGGAGGAATTAAAATTCGCAAATTTCTTCAACCTCCATACACCTACAAATCTACACCTTAAAATGTTAGACGTAGAAGGTGCCCGAAGGGGACCTGAAATGACTTGTTCATTGTATATGCCTAAAATCACGTTCACTGACCTTCAAGGCGCACAGTGAAACACAGTGGCGAGGCGTGCGATTTGGCAACGTTCCTTTTTCCCATATTTAAACATATCAGAAAGACCGAAATGCCTGGTCATCACCGACAACTGAAGCGTTCGATTATTTTGGTGAATTTAAATGGAGAAAATACACTGTTGCCATATTTCACGCCTCACCACTGGTGGAACAAGTCAATAGGAGGGTTTGGACTTGTAATAATATATTATGAAAAGTGCAAATTTGAATGTTTTTACGGTAAAAAAAAAAAAACAAAAACAAAACCTAAAACAAACTATAAAGGGTGATTCTTGTTGGAGCTTTTACGATATAACCATTGAGAAACTACTGAAAAACTTCCACATTGCACATGAACAAAGATATAAGTATTTCAAGTCGTCACCAGCGCAGCGCTGCCGTTTTGCGTATAATTAACGGCATTTTTCAATTCACCGATGAGTCTACCGGTGGAGAAAAGATTACACAGTTCAGTTCAGTATATATAACTGTAATGCACAAGCATACTCAAATCTGTAATATCTTTTCACAACCGCTGGATTCATTATATAATTTAAAAAAAAAAAAAAAAACAAAAAAAAAACAAAACAAAACAAAACAAAAAAACAACTTGCGGATATTTTAATAAATTAAAGGCGATTTCACCGATTGAGAAAAGATTACAGATCAGAGGATTTTCGTGCAGTATAGTCATATAATGAACTGAGCGGTGTAATATTTTCTCTACCGGTGGAATCATTGGTAAATATAGAAACATGTCATCAATTATACGCAAAACGCAGCAGCTCTGGTCGTCACGCCATATGTCCGACCTCTCCCACTGACTCTTTCCACTGAGCGGCGATTAAATTGATGACATAAATGTATCCGAGCGTTCGTTAGAACGCACACGGCAAGTCGGACAACAGACAACGGAATAACGGACAAAAAAAAGACGAATACAGTTAAAAGAAAAATAAGAAGTAAAAAAAAAGAAAGAAAGAAAGAAAAACGGGCCCCTCCTTAATAATCATATGTAACACGGCATCTTAAATAAAAGAAAAAAAAAAGAAAAAAAACACACATTTTTCTCCAAATATACCTACTGATCTCTTTTCCTTTTCACTTTCTTGTGAAATTCAAGGACTTTTTGGGATTAGGAGGAACGTTTTTTTGTTCAAATCGCTCGTAATCCACAGAACGTGAATCCGGCGATTGAGTCAGTCTTTGTTTGCCTTTCAACAAGAAGGAGTTTCTTTATTAACACTGTACGCTTCTTTTCTGAGTCTTTCCAAGCCAAATTTTCGATTTTTAATTTGCCTTTTCGCTGAAAATAAATTGTTTTGAGCACACAGTGGTTTTGTTGATATTTCCTGTTAGCCTGTGGATAAGAACTAGTTATAGGTAAGAATGTGCTTTGAACCTTTAGTTTTGAATTTTCTAATCTCACGACGAAGAGACTTACGCATTTTTGGGTTTCTAGGATCTTTAAAGTTTATATGTATCTAGTAGGGTGAGTGAAAAAAAGAAGGAAAGAGGGAGAGGGGACACCGGTGGATCCAGGAAGCTACCCTTCTCTTTCTTTTCCTATTAGAAGGAGTGTGTTAGAAAAGGACAGATGAGGGGCAGTCAAGTGATTTTTGCCCCCTTTTCTATCCTTTTCCAACACATGCGTTCAAATGGGAAAAGAGAGAGAAGGATAATATCTTGGATCCGCTAGTGGGGGGGGGGGGGGACCTCTTCTCTGGCACTCGTGTGTTCAAATACGTTGCTATACACACAAAATAAATTTAACCAATGTGAATGGGCCAGTATCACCAATTTTTACTTTCTCATACCTACGAAGTTAGACATTTTATTGAGATAGTATTGCAATTGTACATCAATTTCCAATGTCTTTCATTTTGATGGTTATACGTTGAACGTCATAAAGTCTCAAAATTAAACTTTTAAGTATAAAAATAGAGTTTTACGCAAAAAAGCTGGCCTTGTGTCGAATCAGACCCCCCCCCCTCCCTCTTCACAAAGGTTATTAAAACTTTGTTGTTGTTGTTTTTTGTTATTGTTTTAATTTACCCTTCCTTCCTCAGTATTTTGTACTAAAATGTTAGTTTTCTCACAATTCTTTTTTAAACAGGAGCTTTGAAAAAAATTCGAAATTGAACTTATACATTCCACAGGTCGATAGTGAAAGACAGTATTGATTTTCGGTTTAGGGGCCAAAATAATCGATTTTGTAAGTTTGTTCTCAGACGGATGATAAATTTAAATATCTAAGCTGGGGGGGGGGGGGCTAGACAAGATAAACCTCTCAGACGTCCCTCTTCAAAAAAACAGACGTACAACCATACAATCAAACAAACAAACGCGTGTCAGAGTATTTTCAAATTTCGAATCCGCGTTCGAGATATTTTTACCGGGGGGGGGGGGGTGAGGTCTAGAATTCTCCAGGAAACTGGTAAAGCTCCAAGACGTTTTATTATTCTCCGATTTCGTTTCTGCTTTGCAGGCGAAATCCATCGGATCGTTTTTGATTCGAATGAAGTTCATCAGAATCCTCCCCCCCCTCAAATATTCTTTGCGAAAAGTGATGAAGAATGGCGCAAAAAGCTCCTGTTTATCATAAAGTCAAAATATCGAGTCGTTCGAATACTTTTAATACACCCTGTTTAACATATCCATTTTGAATGAGCTCATTCTAGAGTATGTCAAATTCAAGTCGCCCTGAAACCTTTGTGAAATTTGAGATTTTACTTTCTTTTAATAGAGGGTTTTAGAAATGGCGGCAGCCGTCGATAAGCGTTCCAAACAAAGATAGTTAGTATCTCTCGCTCTCACGTAACCCCCATGTACTGCCATCTCACTCTAATTTTAAAAATTGTATATAGAGACATCTTTCGTGAAATTCAGGGGCGCCATTTCAGATTTTTTCTTTTTTTTTTCTTTTCGGCCGTGCATCTTAAATAAATCTCTCTATCTCTCCGACTTGATTGGGGGGGGGGGCAAGAGGTCCTCCAAAAATTTGAATGACCTATTTTTTTTTTTTTTTTTCCGTGCATCTTCAAAAAAATCTCTATGACTTGATTTTTCGGCCACATTGAAAATCCTTAGGGGGGCAACTGCCCTCCCTCAAATGGTGCCACTGGTGAAATTTTTTGGCTGAAATGAATTCCTCGAGGCATTTTAACGCGGTTTTGATAATAATATGTCGTAAAACAAGGCCTTGTACACGAATTTCGGAACTAGAAAGAGATGGGTATACTAAGGGGTCACGGGAGAGTGAGTGAAATAGTTTGGAATGCTACACGAGTTTTGTCACAGTTGATGCGACCGATGAGTGCATTGTTGTGGTTATTGGCTAACCGTTGACTTCGCACTAAAACTCGCTTATACCAGATTAAACTTGAAAAAGTCGGAAAATAATTTTTTTAATCATTCATTGTTTATCAGGAGCTCAGAACAAAATGCCTGGCAAAGACATGCGAGTATTTTTGGATAAGATCCCTGAACCCCCCGAAGAAGATATAAAAGCAGCCGTTCGAAACTTGAAAGAGTGGATCGTCAAGGAACCTCACTTGCCGAATATTGAAGACGATGAGTGGTTGAAAACATTCTTCTACAACAATAAATTCAGTCTGGAAAAGACCAAGTCCAAATTGGACCACTACTATTCGCTGAAGAATAAACATCCCAACTTACTCAAAAATCGAGATCCAACAGCTCCGTGGTTAGCTGACTGTTTTCCACACATGAGCTTCTCGGAAAAACTTACAAAAGATGGGGCTCGCGTGCTTAAGATAAGGTATCACCTCGATTTAGACAATTTCAATGCCGACAATCATTTTAAAATCATGATAATGACCTTGGATGTACTAATGTTGGAAAAGGACAGGCTAACGAGCTTTATATTGTTGGTAGACATGAAGAACTACACCTACCGACATTTTCTCAAGGAGTGTACAAGTAAGATCAGGATATGTTCCATTATTTTTCACTGTCCCCTGATGAAAGTGTTACACGAATTTTCATCATGACCCACATTCCGTGGGCATTATTTCCGCGTGGGGAGTTATTATATATTATATGTCCATAAAATTTCATGGAATTCAATGGGCAAAATAATATTTTTCCATACAATTTTATGGAGTTCCGTGGGCGGGTCATTATTTTGTAACGGGTGGGACATTCAGACGACTTTGAAGTAATTTTTTTCAACTTTTTAACCATTTAAATGAAAAAACTATCCCACCAACAGAAAGGCCTTAACTTCTAGATAGTGATAGGATTTTCAAACTTTAAAAGAAGTCTATCCAAAGCTGAGAAAAGAGCAAAATAAGGGTGTAACGGGTGGGACAGAAAATGGACAAGGTTTTTGAATCACTTCAGAAAAAGTTGAAACTCTGTGAGTTTTGAAGTGATAAAAGTTTGGAAAAAATATATGTCAAAGATGAGGGTATAAGCTTTGATCCTAAATAAATAATTATTCTCTAAAAAAATTAAAAAGTAGCGTAACGGGTGGGACAGCTAGGTTTTGTAACGGGTGGGACGTGTGTGATTTCGTCATTGAAAATACACATCAAACCTGCTGTAACATCAACACGTTTGACCTTAATAGATTTAGAGAATATTTTCGTCTCTGGTTGCATTTTAATGCAAAACAAGACTGCTAGGCACTAATTTTTAAATTTCAATTTTTGCATATCATGTCCACTTTACTGTACAATGACCCATTGAATGGGCCGCCATTCATAGAATTCCATAAGATTTTTCATGTAATTTCATAGAAAATTAATAATTACTCACGGAATTTTGGTCATGAAAATTCATGGAACACTTTTACCAGGGATACAATGTGCTGCTTGGAAAAAAACAGAACGATCGCTTTGGTAGCGGTAACAAAACCTTTGGTAGAAAAATGACCCAGCAAAAGACTTTAGTAAGACTAACTAAAGAGATTTTGCCAGGTGGACCAAAGATTCGGTTGGCTCAACTGAAGTCTTTATTTCCACTGTAATTTTTCTATCAAAGATTTGTTAGCGCAACGAATGTGATTTTCCTGTTTATTCTGTGTGACTCCCACATTATGGTTCTGCTGTTAATAACGTATAAGGCTGCAGCACATTGGTTTGAGATCGTCAAAAAGTGTCCAAAAATCATAAATTATACATTTGTCATCAATTAATCATTTATAATTTTTCAAAGCCAATTCTAAGCATTATGCACACATAAAACATCTTTAACAAGACATTGAAATCTAGAAATATCACTGGAAATGTTTTTTTTTATAAATTTAAAAGGTCGCAAACGATGATTTTTAATTACTTTTTTTCACCGATTCTTTCTTGGCCTTAATGTTTTAATCTCAAACCATAGCGTGCCGTTTTACGAATCTCAAGTGGATTTTAGTAATTTTCAACCAAATTTTTTGTCCATAACTTGAAATTTTCTCCGTTAAATGAACAAAATTACCTAAAGTGTACCAGTCAGACTTAATTTCTGAATTCCTCAAGGTCAATAATGAATTTCTCACGTACAAAATACTTCGGAAAACCAACTTTCATGATATTTAGCTCATAATTGCGAATGTTTTTTTTTAAAAAAAAAAAAAAAAAACATACATTCTTCAAATTTTGGGGGGCTATAGGTCAAAATGGGGGCATTCGCGGACACCCGTTCATAGCGAAACAAAGTCTAATTTCCACCTCTAAAACACGCCCTGAAAGTTCCTACTTACAGTTTTGTTACACCCTGTATTTATGTTGAGGAAATATATGTTAGCAAATAACGAGCTACGCTCAAAAATAAAATAAATTAAAAAAAAAAAAAAAAAAAAAAAAAAAAAAAAAAAAAAAAATAAATAAATAAATAAATAAATAAATAAAAATAGTCTAAATCAGTATAAAACTCATCCAAGCTTCCACTTATTTTGTGTTTCTTGTTTTAATTGCAGGGCTCAAGGGAACAGCTGAGATCCTTGCCAACGCGTACACAGAAAGACTGGAAGGTGTCTTTTTATTCAACACTCCCAGTTTCATAGAATTAGTCATTAGAACTTTCCTGCCGCTATTCCCCGAAAATATGCGAACAGAGTATTCGTGAACACAGCATCAAATAACATATTCTTAGAAATGTTTGACGAAGAGGATTTACCCACCGATCTAGGTGGCAAAGGACCCAGTTGGGCTGACTGCGCGGGTAAGTGCTTTTCTCCTCTTCTCCTTCATTTCCTTGTATACGGAGATTGACTGGTGCCTGCTTTTTCCGCCATTGTATTGGGGTCGATTCCTACGTGAATCCAACTGAGGAATGAGGCTCTTGCAAACATTTGCTATAGGGGATTGAAGAGTTGATTCTTGCATAAAAACCTGTAAAAATGACGATGAGTATACACTAAAAAATCACGAAATTCACTCTTAGAATCGGGCTTAATGGCGGAGAGACGCAGGACGCAGGTATCATCATGGTAGATTCCTGGATGAATGGGGCTATTGAACACTTTTGCTCTATAAGCGATTTAATAGTCAATTATGGCGTAAAAACCTCTACAAATAACGATGGTGGCACTGAAAACTTCCAAAATCTACTCCTAAACTCAATAAACGCAGTTATTTGCGCGAGCGTAATGGTGGCCGAAGGCACTAACAATAGGAGATTCCTATCTTAATTTCGTCACTATCTTTATGTTGACAGGGATGATTCACAGAGTAATTAGTCATCAGAGTGATGATCCACATCCGATGAATGGTGCCACAACACCTAGTGACACCGGTGTAAAATGAAAGTAGTATCTTATTGGCCACTTCTTGATGGAGTTTCAGAATTGTTAGATGGGAATCTCCAATTGTTAGTGCCTTCGGCCACCATTACGCTCCCGCAAATAACTGCGTTTATTGAGTTTAGGGGTGGATTTTGGACGTTTTTAGGGCCGCCATCGTTATTTTTTGAGGTTTTTACGCCGTAATCGACTATTAAATCGCTTATAGCAAAAGTGTGCAATAGCCCCATTGAGACGTTTCAGTGACATATTAGACAAGAATCTCCCGTATGATACCTGCGCCGAACCTCCATTACCATCTTGCTTGCCGTTATAGCAGTTATGTGACTTTATTACTGCATTTTAGACTTTCTTATTGTGCTTTTCGTGATTTTTTCTTGTTTTTACATAAGATTGAAGTATTTATTTGCTTGTAGCAAAAGTTCGCAAGAGCCCCATTGATTGCGACCGGTCCACAGTGTGTAATTTTGGCAATCTAGCGCCCGAAAACCTCCAAAAAGTATATTGGCAGATCATTGAAAGAATATCCGAGATTGACAAATTAGAAGTACAAGGAGCAAGAAAATAGCATCATATATATGACCATAAAGCACCTTTTAAATGGTAGGTGGGGTCCTCAAATTCATCAAATTTAGTGAACACGAATCATACATCAGCCGGCGAATCTCAGAAACACAAGGGGAAAAAACAATAAACATAGATAGATTCAAATGAAATTTTCGCATGATGTGCTCAAAAATACTCGATTTTCCTTTGTATTAAAAGAAAGCTGAGAGTCTCTACTTTCTTTATCTGGAAAGACATTCTGCGAATTTTTGCGATTTTAAAAGTTGCGAGCATAAACGTGAACGTCATAATCGATCGGTTTTTTCTGCAAATCTGAGAAATGTAAAATAAACCGTAAACATGGATAGATTCAGATGAGAATTTCGCATGATGTACTCAAAAATACTCGATTTCCCTTTGTATTAAAAGAAAGCTGAGAGTCTCTGCTTTCTTTATCTGGAAAGACATCCTGCGAATTTTTGCGATTTTAAAAGTTGCGAGCATAAATAGAAGGCAATGTTGATCTGTTAGTTCCGTGCTTCTCAGAAACGCACTATTGAAAAACGCAAGTAAACATCATTACATTCAGATGAGAATTTCGCATGATGTACTCAGAAATACTCGATTTTCCTTTGTATTAAAAGAAAGCTGAGAGTCTCTGCTTTCTTTATCAAGAAAGACATCCTGCGAATTTTTGAGGTTTTAAAAGTTGCGAGCACAAACGTGAACGTCATAATCGATCGGTTTTTTCTGCTTTGAGAAATGTAAAATAAACCGAAAACATGGATAGATTATGAGATCACTTTTATGCTCGCAACTTTTAAAATCGCAAAAATTCGCAGGATGTCTTTCCAGATAAAGAAAGCAGAGACTCTCAGCTTTCTTTTAATACAAAGGAAAATCGAGTATTTTTGAGTACATCATGCAAAATTCTCATCTGAATACATCCATGTTTACGGTTTATTTTACATTTCTCAGATTTGCAGAAAAAACCGATCGATTATGACGTTCACGTTTATGCTCGCAACTTTTAAAATCGCAAAAATTCGCAGAATGTCTTTCCAGATAAAGAAAGCAGAGACTCTCAGCTTTCTTTTAATACAAAGGAAAATCGAGTATTTTTGAGTACATCATGCGAAATTCTCATCTGAATACATCCATGTTTACGGTTTATTTTACATTTCTCAGATTTGCAGAAAAAACCGATCGATTATGACGTTCACGTTTATGCTCGCAACTTTTAAAATCGCAAAAATTCGCAGGATGTCTTTCCAGATAAAAAAAGTAGAGACTCTCAGCTTTCTTTTAATACAAAGGAAAATCGAGTATTTTTGAGTACACCATGCGAAATTCTCATCTGAATCTAATGATATGTTTACTTGTTTTTTAATAGTGCGTTTCTGAGAAGCACGGAACTAACAGATCAACTTTGCCTTCTATTTATGCTCGCAACTTTTAAAATCGCAAAAATTCGCAGGATGTCTTTCCAGATAAAGAAAGCAGAGACTCTCAGCTTTCTTTTAATACAAAGGGAAATCGAGTATTTTTGAGTACATCATGCGAAATTCTCATCTGAATCTATCCATGTTTACGGTTTATTTTACATTTCTCAGATTTGCAGAAAAAACCGATCGATTATGACGTTCACGTTTATGCTCGCAACTTTTAAAATCGCAAAAATTCGCAGAATGTCTTTCCAGATAAAGAAAGTAGAGACTCTCAGCTTTCTTTTAATACAAAGGAAAATCGAGTATTTTTGAGCACATCATGCGAAAATTTCATTTGAATCTATCTATGTTTATTGTTTTTTTCCCTTGTGTTTCTGAGATTCGCCGGCTGATGTATGATTCGTGTTCACTAAATTTGATGAATTTGAGGACCCCACCTACCATTTAAAAGGTGCTTTATGGTCATATATATGATGCTATTTTCTTGCTCCTTGTACTTCTAATTTGTCAATCTCGGATATTCTTTCAATGATCTGCCAATATACTTTTTGGAGGTTTTCGGGCGCTAGATTGCCAAAATTACACACTGTGCGGTCCCGTGACTCAGAAACATGTCGCGGCCGAGTTATCGAAGATATTTCGGTATACTCTAAGTGCGCCTTCATTTCGGAAGGATGCCGAGAGCACTACAGCTCATACAAAGTGCTATATATCGAAAACGGCTGCTTCCATCCAGCCGGGATTCCTTTCAATCGGTTCTTTGGTCGATTTTACGTTGGAATGGTCACCTTCAAAGCCCATATATGCCCAGAATTATTTAACATGTGTGTGTGTTTTTCTCAAAAAACACAGTTTGAGAACTAAAAACACGAAAAAATTAAAAAAAACAGAAATTTTCTGGGGCAGATAAATTTTACGAGCTAAAAACTCCCAAAATTGGTTTTTGAGTAAAGTTGGTCCAAATTGACTGAAATTTGGTCCAAAAATAACACAACAATGCATGGGCATACAAATGGGTTTTAAACTCAATCTGAGACAAAAATTCTTGACAAATATTTTTCGTCAAAAATTTCGACGATGTTTTGCATGATATTTTCAGAAAAAGGATTGTTATGTAGGAGATCCTCTAACCGGGACGTATGAGAACTTCAAAGATTTGAAAAACTTGTCCCACGAGCTTGAGAATTAATCGGACTTAACACAATGCTAAATATGTTTCATCGAGAAATGTTTTCAGTCGACTCTTCGCCAGCTTATTTTTTAGATTTGGCAATATACTGCTTGCACTGTCTGCATCTTTCTTATATATAGATAAACGTATAGAAAATAACAATATTTTTACCGTTAAAAACACGACTGATGAACAATGATTGGACTCGATTAACCGATTCGCTAGAGTTTACTGTCTTTAATACGGATTTGTTTGTCATTGGTCAGAGAAAAATGACGATATTGACGATCGTGGGAATCATAGAGATAATTTATTGGACGATATCCGCATGGACCTGAATTATTTTATTTTTGCTTTTTGGGAGAGCGTAAAGCAATTTTATGGTAAAAAATATTTGTGTAAGAAAATATCGTGTTTTCTTTTGTTTCCGCCATCCAGTGGCGTCGCGTGAATTTGGCAACAATGTATTCTACCCATTTAAACTCATGTAAAAGATCGAATTCAGGGGGTGCACAGTGCACAAGGAAAATTCGATATATTTAATGAGTTTAAATGGAGCAGTTCCATTGTTGTCAGATGGCACGCAACGCCACTGCCGTAATCAGCGAAGTCTCGAATGGGGCTATTGCGAACTTTTGCTATAAGCAAATTAAATAGTCCAATCTTATGCATGGACTAGAAAAAATCACGAAAATCAGACCAATAAAGTCTAAAATTCAGTGATAAACTCACACAACTGCTGTAACGGCAAGATGGTAATGGCGGTTCGACGCAGGTATCATGAGAGATTCCTGTCTATTTTGTCACTTTCTCTACGGAAACAGAGAGAAACGTCTCAATTTAGATAGGAATCTCCCATGATACCTGCGTCTCTCCGCCACTAAGTCCGATTCTGAGAGTGAATTTCGTGATGTGTTAGTGTACTCGTCGTCATTTTTACAGGTGCTTATGCGAGAATCAACTCTTCAATACCCTATAGCAAAAGTTTGCAAGAGCCCCATTATGATCACTAACAAGGATGAAGATACCTGAGTAAGCTACAGTGGCGGCTCGTGCAATTTGGCAACAATGTTTCTTCTCCATATGATTCTATGTGAAACAATCGATTCGACAGTGAAGCCTGCATTCGATTATTTTACATAGATTCAAATGGAGGGAACACGCTTTTGCCAAATTGCACGGTCCTATAACCGAGTGGGCCCAAAATGTCCTGGTCGATCCAGACAAATTTGACGAAAGTTACTTAATTTTGTAATTTTAAGAATGTGATTTGAAATGCGTTATTTTAAAAAAGCAAACAAGGATTTTTCTTTTAATGATGGAGGAAACAATAATCTGACAGTAACCATATTCATTACGTTTTTTCACAGAACCGACCCGGTTGAAATTTGAGAAGTATAAAAAATGGTTCGTGGAACAGGACGACTTCTGTTCAACCGAACAGCTTCGTCGAGATGACAACGGACAAATAGAAGACCTGAAAGGCTCCTTCAGGAAGTTAGAAGTTGATTGAACTATGATTCATATCTTACGATTTTTTTCTCCTGCTCCAAGCTGCACAGTGAGAAGGCTGGGACCGCGGGTTCACTGCCCAGCTTCCATTTTGATTGTATTCAATGTTTATAATATGGGGCTCTTGCAAACTTCTGCTTTATGCATATAAATAGTCCAATCTAATGTTAAGACCAACGAAAGTCACGAAAATCACTCTAAAAGTCTAAAATTCAATCATAAACTCACAAAAATGCCATACCGGCAATATCTTAACCCTTTACTGCATGATTTTTTTTTTCAATAAAATAATTTTTTTTTTTAGTACAATTTTGATCCTTGAGACAGGGAAAAATAGTGAAAAAATTCTTTCTATTATATTTCAATAGTAAAGAGCCTGAGTTTAATTGTGCCAAATATGGCCTTACCCGCATAATGCGGGTACCTAAATAAAATACCTAAATGCGGGCCGCATTTAGGTATCCATGCAACTGAAAATAAAGTTTTCAGGCTAAAAAAAAAAAAAAAAAAAAAATAAAGTAGTAAAAAATGAGTTACTAAGTTTCAATAGTTGTTTTTTTTGTATATGGTACCCCTGCGTTACTCCAAAACATAACAATAAAAATCGGAAAATCTCTATCAGATTTTCAGAGAGCTATTTTCAACCACTCATCACGTTCTCTATCCTGTGCTGCGCGCTCTAGGACAAAATCGACAATTCTTACTCGTTTAGTATCTGTTTCACATGTGACCCACCATGCAGCGACAGTACAACTCAAGTACCCTACATACTTTTAGATAAGGCTTCAAAGTAATTGTTCCAGATCTGGGCTCATATGCAGTTAAGGATTAATGACGGTTCAACGAAGGTATCATGGGAGATTCCTGTCTAATTTGCCACTTTCTTTACGAAAACACAGAGATATTTATGTTTCAAATTTGATAGGAATCTCCCATGCCTGCGTTTCACCGCCAATAAGACCAATTCTAAGAGCGAATTTCGTGATTTTTTAGTGTACTCTTATCGTCATGTTTACAGGTTTTAAGCAAGAATTACTTTTTTAGTCCCTTGGCCCCATTAAAAGTTTGCAAGCGTCCTATTACATTTTTCAATTTACTGAATATTTCACCGATTGATCAAAAGATTACATGCGGTTCAGTTCAGTGAATGACTGTAATGCACTAAAATATTCACATCTGTAATACTTATTTTCTCAATCGGTGGAAACAACAGTTAAATTATCGAAATATCCACAAATGTGTACAGTCATCCCTCGCCTTTCGCGACTTTGCCTTTCGGGATTTCGCTTATTCGCGATTGATTTTTAGTGACCCAGTCTTGCCTTTCGCGAGACCAGTTTCGCTTATTCGCGAGTACGATTGTGTGAAAAATGTGGATGTAGGAAAAAAAAAAAGGGAAAAAAAAGAGGAAGAAAAAAATAAATAAATAAATAAAAAAGGATGCGCGCAATGTGTCTAAAAATCATATGTTTTGCAATATTTTCTCATTAGACGATTGTCATGGACAAGCTACAGGTTACGTTACAATTTGTGGACGACCTTTGGCCCCATTTTAGTTGTGCAATTTAAAATTTTTAGTTTGAATAAATTGCCTCTCAGAACAAAATTAAAATTTGATCATCTGTCATTCTAAATTTATAGTTTATTTTTAAAAAATGTCGCAAAAAAGGAGTCGAGGAGTGGTTTTTCCTCCAATTTTTTGTCTTCATCCCAGTGGGCGTCGCGTGCGATCTGGCAACAATGCAACTGCTCCATTTAAACTCGTTAAATATATCGAATTTTCCTTGTGCACTGTGCACCCCCTAAATTCGATCTCTTACATGAGTTTAAATGGATAGAATACATTGTTGCTAAATTGCACGCGACGCCACTGCTTCATCCGCCATTTGGAACCGAACCTCCAAATTCCCATAACCCCTGTGTCTCGCCTTTCGTGATTTCACCTTTCGCGAGGTTTCCGTGGAACGGTACCCTCGCGAAAGGCGAGGGGTGACTGTATAGTGGACTCATAGGTGAATTGAGCAAGGCTATGAAATATACTACAAACAAAAGCTGATAGGTACTATCGACGAATTAAAGATTGTCGCGAGATTTTTATAAGCTAAGTTTCGCCTTCAAGGTTCAGGTTCGGCCACTCTTAATACTCCTCACACCTTGCAGGCGAGAGGCCATCGGCCAGTGCGGGTGGGAAAGCCGTATCAGATCAGTACCACACTTACACCCATAAGTGCAAATTTGTAAAAATGTCACGACAATCTTTAATTCGTCGATAGTACATGCAGGAATCTGTCTCTCTCTCTATCTCCGTTCATTTGAATTACGCAAGTGTTGGGAAAGGTAGCAAAGAGGGCCATCACGCAGTGTTGCCAGATCGAGGGTAAAAATCCGTATCGTCCCCATTTAAATCAATGTAAAGCGTACGGCTTTTTCACGCCAATCTGGCAACACTGCCATCAAGTGACTTTAGCCCCTTTCTGCGTCCTTTTATAATGCATGCGTGCAAGGGGAAAACGACAGAGAGAGAGATAAATTCCTGTATCCACCAATGTATGCAAAAATGGTAACTTGTAAGTAATAATACATAGATGTCGGGTTTTAAAAACGTACAAGTCTTGCCTGAGGATGAAAATCATGATTTTGATTTATTTGAAGGGAGTAGAGTCAAATCAAATAAGCCCGCAAATTCAGCTCAAAATACCTAAATTTAACGAAGTTATGAGCTTTGAAAATAACGAGTTTAAGTTTTTCAAAATTCCTTCAAGTGCTCTTTTCAAAACAGTAAACCCTGTTTTTACTCAACAACCATATATAGTGCTGAAAAGCGAAACTATTTTAAGCAAATATCGCAAATATAGTTTCACGCATGTCTACAGTAGGATATCCCGAATCAAAATCTCATTTGAGCTAAAACTGACCGAAAGTAGCTTTTTAAGAAAAATTGTAAATAAATGTGAATTAAAAAAAACAAAAAAACAAAAAATCAAAAAAAATCTTCAAAATGCAGCCACTTTTTTCTTTCATTTTTATGAAATTTTCGTTCAAAACATAAAAAAGCCTTAAATTTAGATCGCAAAAAAAGTTAAAACCCCTTAAACAAAAAAACAAAAGCAAAAAGTTGAATCAAGAGTAATGGAGTCCACATTTTGTCCAATCAAATGAACTGATAAGTCATACAAAAAAAAAAAAAAAAAAAAAAAAATGAAAATCTCTCGTTTTTTCGTCGCAGTGTTAAAGTTTTATACAAGTCTACAAATTGCAGCACAAGTGCCAACAGAAATTCGTATCAGTGGCGGCTCGTGCTACTTGGCAACAATGTCTTCACTCCATTTGAATCTATGTCCAACAATCGATTGCTGGTGAAGCGCTGTTTCGCTTTCGAATCGATTTTTTTACATATAATCAAATGGAGTGAAGACATTGTTGCCAAGTAGCACGAGCCGCCACTGATTCATATTATTATTAGCCACTTCTTGATGGAGTGACAGCAATCATTAGATTGCAATCGCTCATTATTAGTGCCCAACACGGCAACACAGCTAGATCACGATCGCTCATTTACACTGGAGCAACCAGTATCTCTTCCATCTCTCTCATTTCCCATTTGAATGTATAAGTAGGAAAAGGACAGAAAGAGGGGGTTTTATCCCCTTGTCCATCCTTGTCTAACATACGTTTCTTAATGGAGAAAAGAGAGAGCTGAAGAAACTCTCGTTGCACTAGCGCAATCAGGATCTCTTTCATCTCTCTCATTTCCCATTTGAATGTATAAGTAGGAAAAGGACAGAAAGAGGGGGTTTTATCCCCTTGTCCATCCTTGTCTAACATACGTTTCTTAATGGAGAAAAGAGAGATATGAAGGAACTCTCGTTGCGCTCCTGCTCATTTATAAAAGCATTTTACAAGTTTATAGGAGTGAAATTTGGAGTGAACTCACGCTGCTCAAAAAGTCAACAGTCGTTGGCTAAAACTGCTTAATTTATGCTAAAAGTACTCTGAGGAACGTCAGCACCTGTTTACATACTTCAGGAAGGTAATCTGAAAGTTTCAAGCTCATACGCTCAAAAATAAAGCCGGAAAGTATGAAATTACCACGAACCTTAATGAATGCAAGTGGGGGGGGGGGGGCAATTAATTAGACGTATAGTCAATCGCACTCTCTAAGCTTATGACGAAATGAATTTCATAAATTACGGCCGGCTTTAATTCTCAACCAAGTTTGCTAGGTTAGGGCTCAAAAAAGCCATGCAAAAATTACGTAGGTATTTACGTTCTTGGATTTTGCGTTATATCATGTTTCCAATTTAAAATGCCAAATATACGACTTTCTCTAAAAACGACTAGAGATAGTTTCAGACGTGTAGGGGCACCTAGACCAATAATCTTTGTCAACATTATGTCTGATATTACTCGATGGAAATGAATGAAAATGAAATCGAGTGTTCACTTTTCAATAAGGAACATTTTAAAAGCAAAATAATAAAGTCAGACGCAAGTTCGGTTTTGATTTGAAGGAACTAAAAATGAAAATTCAACAAAGATTATAGTTTGGGTGCGCCTACACGTCTACACTATTTTTTTTCTCTAGAGGCGCTATCCATCGGATTGAAATCTGGAAAAGTATCACCGGATGGAATCACCTTACATCGCAGTGGCGGCTCTTGAAATTTGGCAACGGTGTCCTCCTCGCATTTAACCAATGTAAAAGAATCGATTCTTCCGGAGGCTGTCAGCCTCCTCAAGAATCGATTCTTTTGCCTAAGTTTAAATGGAAAAAATGCATGGTTGCCAAATACCTCGAGCCGCCACTGTTACATCGTCTGCAGCAAAAGTTTGCAACAGCTCCATTTGAGTGCAGCCTAACTCAATCGACGGTTATGTATTATTAAGCGTGCCGTATATATACGGTACGCTTCTTGTTTTCATTTTCATATCTAATATATAGGTTGCATGCTTTGCTTATGGCAAAACCTTGGCGGGAAAGGTTTGAAAAATTAAAAACGTATTTTCTTAAAACTGGTTTCATTAATCGTTAAGTTATTGCTGCAATGCAGGAGGTCTCAGCGTCTATTTTCTTAAAATTGTAAAAGTTTTGGTATTCCTGTTAATTTCAAAAAGTTATTAAGCGTCAAAGTTGAATTCCTTTGAACGAGACTTCCATACAGGTCCAGCAACCTAAGTCATTTGTGCCAACCTATGAGTAAAAATTCCAAGGCAGGAGGGGGGTGGATACATCTCCCGCAGAAACCCTCTTTGCCCCTCGCCTTTGGGTTCCATCGGTCACAAGATTTCTTCACGGTGCATTAAGCGGTCGGGCCTCGCAAGGTCTGACAACGTGATAAACGTGTCAAAATCTGCTTGACAAGGGTTTCGAAAAGAAGTGACGGCGAGGTATTGATGAAGAGCGGGAGGGGTATTGAAAAGAGAGGGACTCATTCATATCCTTAAAGAGACCTGATCAGTGATGACGTCACGATCAGAATTGTTTCCAAACAAATGCTCTATCTCGCTCACTCTCGTTGATTTACACAAATGCTCTATCTCGCTCACTCTCGTTGATTTACCGATAAGAAATCAGATCCAAATTTTCGAATGCAAATTCATGCTACCTAAAGAACAGTTTTCTCAAATTTTATTGCACCATTAGATTCCACGTACGTATCTTAAAGTATCTTTTTACTCTAACATAATTCCTAAAAGATCATACGAGAATTTACAATCACAGTTATACCGAAAGATGTTCGACGTTTTGTCCTCGTCTTACTCACGGTCTCTTATGGGAGTATCACCGCCATGACACTCAATCATTCTAACTTCTCTTCGTATCGAAGCTATTGTTCGAGGTATAACACATGTCGTGATGGTGCTGATGAGCCTATATCCTAGAATTTTGTGCTCATAAGAAACTGTGAGTGTGACAAGGACAAAACATAGGACTTTCTTCGATATAACTGTGATTAAGCATTGATGCGTGATGTTTCAAAAAGTTTGTGGTAGCGGGCTCATATTTTATCACTGAGAAAAAAGTGGCTATTAAAACTGTAAGAATAGAACCATAGATGGTTAGTTCCATAGAAATGGTTAGTTCTGTATATTAAAGAATTATTTTTTCATGAATTCGCAAGTGTTCCATTTATGTATATTACATATCTACATCGTGACAATCGCAATAAGTGCTGACAGCACCTAAAACGGAAAAAAGAAGAAAAATAAACTGTTTATTATTTAGAATCACGGCTTTTCCAAAAATGACACTTTTTGACTTCAAAAGAACGCAACCTCATTTTTGATCCCTAAACAAGCCGTTTAAAAGGTGGAGGGATTTATACTCTGTTCCATTTCGGAGCGACCCTGGAAATTATCGCATATATGCAGGGAAACCCGGTAAATGGCAACAGCGGAGACCCAGCCGCAGCACCAACGGTGAACACAAAGCTCCGGGCCCGTGCTCGGCTGTCCCTTTCTTCTCCGAGGCTGCAGGTACCTGAGACGTGAACCGGTGACTCTTTCCCTTGCTCTCTTACAATTTTTTATCAACTTTTTTAAATTTTGAAAAATTCATCTTTTACACGTCGAATTAGGATTCGTCGTAAAAACACAAGAAAAATGAGTCTAAGAACTTAGTAAACAACGCATTATTAACGGTTTAAGCGGCAAATTTGCGTATGGTAAATTGGTACAAATTGGTAAAGCAAGAAATTGTATTAAAAAACAGAGCAAAAAATAAACTGAGTAATGAAAGCACGCGGTACAAGAGATTCGAAAAGCGCTTTCAACGTTCCCTCAGTTTGGGATAGGATTGCACGCCATCAAAACAAGGATGCGTTTGTGCGTGTGCCTGGAATATAATAATAACATTTTTTTATTTACCTTTATCACTGAATTGCTGCATGGCTCGGAAAATCAGAAGAAATTAAAAAGTGGGTCTGAATGACAAAAAGTTTCCAGATTTTACTTTAATTTCAAAAAATAAAATCTGGGAACTTTTTACCCCCCTGACCCTCAATACAATTTGCACTGATCTAGGAAATTTTTGCCGAACACTTTTTTCGATAAAATTCACTCAACAGTTGAGAAACTGTTTGTTTTCTTGGGAAAAACAATTAATACGCGTGTCCAAAACGAAATTATGCGGTTTTTCTTTTCGTTGACTTGTAAACGTCCAAAGTTTTGAGCTCTGCATAGAAAGGAAAGAAAAATTAGTCTGCCAGCTGATTTTGCTCCAGATTTTCCATCCGAATTTATTAGGCTTAAAAATCAGCTTTACACCCATGCTGGCATTTTTTATAAAATTGAGTTATTGATTGATAGACCTAGCAATACTGAATCTCGAAGCAACAAGTGCTTCTTCTAATAACAACTATTTCCCGTCGAAATTCCAAGTAAAAGTGAGCTGGTGAGCCTCATTGAAGTCATTGTCCATATGATGAAATAAACCCACATAAACTATAGACAATAGATATTTCTTCTACACTCTGTTCCATTTCGGAGCGACCCTGGCCAGGTAGTCGGCTTTGCAAACGCTGGCAACGCAGCAGTCTCGGCGACACAATACATCGCCGAGGAAGGCTCGAGCTCCGCTCTCACAACCAGCCAGCCGCGCGTTGCATCCCTTTTTTCAGGTAAACGCTTCCATTAGATGGAATAAGTCCGAAATCTCGAAATTTTTTGCATCACATTTTTGCGTAAAACTTATTTCAAATTTGAAATCGGCTTGAAAAACTGATGGGATTTCATCTAAGAAACAACTCGATCGGATGTATTTCGATATCATGAAAATAAAGTGGGTTTAGAAAATATGAACTCTATGTCAGAATGATTGAGTTTTTCCTTGTGTAAAAGTCAGGTGGAATCACTTTTTGATAAGCCTGAGCGTAGGACCTACGCTTAACTTTTGCGCTGAGTGTCATTTAAGTCTTGAATTCATATATATTTTTTTTTTATTTTATTTTTCCCCATAAGCAAAGTAACATTGCTGGAATTTTGCCAGCATGGGTGTAAAGCTGATTTTTAAGCCTAATAAATTCGGATGGAAAATTTGGAGCAAAATCAGCTGGCAGACTAATTTTTCTTTCCTTTCTATGCAGAGCTCAAAACTTTGCACGTTTACAAGCCAACGAAAAGAAAAACCGCATAATTTCGTTTTGGACACGCGCATTAATTGTTTTTCCCAAGAAAACAAACAGTTTCTCAACTGTTGAGTGAATTTTATCGAAAAAAGTGTTCGGCAAAAATTTCCTAGATCAGTGCAAATTGTATTGAGGATCAGGGGGGTAAAAAGTTCCCAGATTTTATTTTTTGAAATTAAAGTAAAATCTAGAAACTTTTTGTCATTCAGACCCACTTTTTAATTTCTTCTGATTTTCCGAGCCATGCAGCAATTCAGTGATGAAGGTAAATAAAAAAATGTTATTATTATATTCCAGGCACACGCACAAACGCATCCTTGTTTTGATGGCGTGCAATCCTATCCCAAACTGAGGGAACGTTGAAAGCGCTTTTCGAATCTCTTGTACCGCGTGCTTTCATTGCTCAGTTTATTTTTTGCTCTGTTTTTTAATATAATTTCTTGCTTTACCAATTTGTACCAATTTACCATACGCAAATTTGCCGCTTAAACCGTTAATAATGCGTTGTTTACTAAGTTCTTAGACTCATTTTTCTTGTGTTTTTACGACGAATCCTAATTCGACGTGTAAAAGATGAATTTTTCAAAATTTAAAAAAGTTGATAAAAAATTGTAAGAGAGCAAGGGAAAGAGTCACCGGTTCACGTCTCAGGTACCTGCAGCCTCGGAGAAGAAAGGGACAGCCGAGCACGGGCCCGGAGCTTTGTGTTCACCGTTGGTGCTGCGGCTGGGTCTCCGCTGTTGCCATTTACCGGGTTTCCCTGCATATATGCGATAATTTCCAGGGTCGCGCTCCGAAATGGAACAGAGTATAAATCCCTCCACCTTTTAAACGGCTTGTTCAGGGATCAAAAATGAGGTTGCGTTCTTTTGAAGTCAAAAAGTGTCATTTTTGGAAAAGCCGTGATTCTAAATAATAAACAGTTTTTTTTCTTCTTTTTTTCCGTTTTAGGTGCTGTCAGCACTTATTGCGATTGTCACGATGTAGATATGTGATATACATAAATGGAACACTTGCGAATTCATGAAAAAATAATCCTTTAATATACAGAACTAACCATTTCAGGTGCCCTTTACACGTCAAGCATTCGAAGGGTATAGATTAGTAGGTGTGGAGGATTAAGACTTTGTGGATTTCAATTCCCCCTCCCCCATTTATTTTGTTGAAAAGTATCGAAAGTTTACAGTTAAAACTAAGCCATTATTCATTATAACGCATTGTAATATTATTTTTTTTTTCTGTTACCGTTTGTCGATATCATTTTTCGTGTTGGAAAAGCAAAGTTCCATATGGACCTATAATTTCCAAAATTTGAAGAAGCTTCCAGTAAAAAATACTGTACACGCGAGCAACTTTTTAGGATAGGTAAATAAGTTATTCCAGAGTCAATTCCATAGCCGCAGCGAGGAGGCTGTCCAGGGGTGGAAGACACGTGACAGCCCCTCTCACTTTTTAGAGCTATTAATGCGAATTTTACCCCCCTCCCTTTGTTCTGGATTTTAAAAACATTTTTTTTCAACAAAACGCCCAAAATTTCCTCAAAAATCCCTTGATTGCATAGACGCTCATTAAGGGGTTTTCAATTTGCCGATCCCCCAGAATTTCAAATGTTTCCAATGACCAAGACCTGTTTAGTGTGACGTCATGAAAAAAATTGGTTCCAAAAAAAGGCTCCGCCTCACTCGCGCTCTCGTGGGTTTTTCCATATGAAACACGATCCAAATTTTCAAATACAAGAGCTAGTAAACAAACATGTTCTTTGCACCAATTTTGTTTATTACACCATGGGTTTCCACGTCCCTTATAAAAATTTCCGATTGTTTCAATGAATTTTCCGATAGGATATATATTCCCGCGCTTTATTTCCCATAGAAATAATCAAAATTCCATAGAGACAATCGGAATTCGTGTAGATTCAAGCGCGCTGACTATAGCAACGATCGGTCTCATGATTGAAATAAGGCGAAATCATCTATGGTTCTATTCTTACAGTTTTATCAGCCACTTTTTTCTCAGTGATAAAATATGAGCCCGCTACCACAAACTTTTTGAAACATCACGCATCAATGCTTAATCACAGTTATATCAAAGAAAGTCCTATGTTTTGTCCTTGTCACACTCACAGTTTCTTATGAGCACAAAATCCTCGGATATAGGCTCATCAGCAACATCACGACATGTGTTATACCTCGAACAATAGCTTCGATACGAAGAGAAGTTAGAATGATTGAGTGTCATGGCGATGATACTCCCATAAGAGACCGTGAGTAAGACGAGGACAAAACGTAGAACATCTTTCGGTATAACTGTGATTGTAAATTCTCTTATGATCTTTTAGGAATTATGTTAGAGTAAAAAGATTTATTTATCAAGGTATTTACCCCTGGTTCCTTTTGGCTGATTAGGTTAAACCTTAATCCGAGTCACGTAAGGATCCAACTCCGACTTGGTTCCTTTTATAGAATTGGGAACGGACTCAAGTCCGGATTAACGGATTTTAAAATATCAACAGTGTAAACCAACTCTGCCGTTTGGTTTCTCTTAGAGATTCGGTTTTCGTGATTATGCCAAACAAAAAGAAGAAAAGAACCAAATCACTTTAAACGCTAAAGATTAAGTAGGTACCTTTCGTCCTTTCCTGCATAGGAAATTCCTTTTTTCCGATGTTGAAATGCAAAAACATAACACGGTAGTTGAATGCAATCAAAACGTAAGTAATTCCGAGTTTTTTGTTTAAATGGTTGCTCTTCAATTTTGGACTCAATTTTCTCGAGATCAGCTCCATGTCACGTGGTTCCTCTTTGATGAATTATCATTGCTAGCAAAAGCATTAAAGCTGTTCAGACTTTAGTGGCACGCTTTTCCAACACCTGCGTGTTGGAATTTTCCATGCTTGTCGTATTATTGCAATCAAAACTGGGTCGACGGCCTATAGACCATTATAATAATAATATCGGTGTCGTCATATTGAAATGCTGTTCAACTGTATGAAGAGATTCTTATCTCAATGAGTTTGAGAGCCAGACATGAGACTTGAATCAAATCGACAAGTATACTATCCGTAACGTCAGCAGTAGCTCAACAATGATATTTTAGTTTTTATTACCCGACTTGCCGAGTATCATAATGAGTGCCTCCTCCTCAAGTTAAGTGGAATTCAACCCTATGTAAACATGAACTACTCCAGACAAATTCCAACGATAATTCTCACTGAAAAGTAAATCCAACTTAAGTTTTTACGTAAAATTATGTAAACAATTTAAGTGGCCGAGTAAGGAAAGCAATTGCACTGAGTGAGCTGGGATTTAAAGAAGCATATGAACCAGGGCTGCCGTTTTGCGTTTTGTTAATGACATTTTTCAATTTACCGATGATTCCTCCGGTTGAGAAATTATTACACAGTTCAGTTCAAAGTGCAAGAGTAACTCACGAAAAGTCACGATAGCATCTGTAATCTTTTCTCAACCGGTAGAGTCGTCGATAACTTAAAAATACTTTCGGATATTTGAATGAACTAACGGCGGCGCACTATGGATCCAAATCGAGTCCTGGTCCTGGTGGTCAAAAATACAAAGACATAAAATATCACAGGAACTAAGGTTCCACTTAATAATTTTCTCCGATGGACACATGATATTCCAGGGGTAAATACCTTGATAAATAAACCCCCTAAAATCATCTATATTATACTCTGTTCCATTTCGGAGCGACCCTGGCCAGGTAGTCGGCTTTGCAAACGCTGGCAACGCAGCAGTCTCGGCGACACAATAAATCGCCGAGGAAGGCTCGAGCTCCGCTCTCAAAACGAGCCGCGCGTTTCATCCCTTTTCTCAGGTAAACGCTTCCACTAGATGGAATAAGTCCGAAATCTCGAAATTTTTTGCATCACATTTTTGCGTCAAACTTATTTCAAATTTGAAATTGGCTTGAAAAACTGATGGGATTTCATCTAAGAACCAACTCGACCGGATGAAATTTCGATATCATGAAAATAAAGTGGGTTTAGAAAATATGAACTCTATGTCGGAATGATTGAGTTTTTCCTTGTGTAAAAGTCATGTGGAATCACTTTTTGATAAGCCTGAGCGTAGGCCCTACGCTTAACTTTTGCGCTGTCATTTAAGTCTTCAATTCATTTTTTTTCTCTCTCTTTTTTTTTAAATCTTATTATTTTTCCCCATAAGAAAAGTTGAATGTTAACATTGCTGGAATTTTGCCAGCATGTGTGTAAAGCTGATTTTTAAGCCTAATAAATTTGGATGGAAAATTTGGAGCAAAATCAAGATGGAACCAATGCGGACTATCCAAAACGAAATTTTCGTTTTAAACGTGGTCCAATGTAGCCAGCGCCGGAAAAAAAAAAAAAAATGTGGACCAGCCCTGCTGTACTTGAAGGGCTGCAGCCCCCCCCCCTCCAACCATCGATGAACGTATTTGACCCCAATTTCCAAGTCAGGGATTGAACAGTATTACCCCCGGACCGTGAATGTTAGAAAGACCCGAGACTTCCGGGGCGCCGGAGGGCAGACACCAGTACCATCTTTGTAGGGAAAGGGGTGAGAAATTCCCAAAGTCCGAAGATCATCCCTCAAGTAAAATTTACTGTGACACAAGTACTAAACCACTGCACTGGTACTACAGGCGCTGACTATTTAATGGATGGAATAGAGCCTCTACCGCTGGCAGACTAATTTTTCTTTCCTTTATATGCAGAGCTCAAAACTTTGGACGTTTACAAGTCAACGAAGAGAAAACCCGCATAATTTTGTTTTGGAACGCGCATTAATTGTTTTTCCCAAGAAAACAAACAGTTTCTCAACTGTTGAGTGAATTTTAGCGAAAAAAGTGTTCGGCAAATATTTCCCAGATCAGTGCAAATTGTATTGAGGGCCAGGGGGATAAAAAGTTCCCAGATTTTATTTTATGAAATTTTATTATATGAAATTAATGTAAAATCTGGAAACTTTTTGTCATTCAGACCCACTTCTTTAATTTCTTCTGATTTTCCGAGCCATGTAGCAATTCAGTGATAAAGATAAATAAAAAAAATGTTTATTATTTTATTCCAGGCACACGCACAAACGCATCCTTGTTTTGATGGCGTGCTTGTTTTGTACTTTCATTGCTCAGTTTATTTTTTGTTCTGTCTTTTAATATAATTTCTTGCTTTACCAATTCGTATTAGTAAAATTATGAATAAACGCAGTAAAATTTAGCGTCTGAAGAAAGTATAAAATACGCAAATTTGCCACTTAAAACGTTAATAATGCGTTGTTTACTAAGTTCTTAGACTCATTTTTCTTGTGTTTTCACGACGAATCCTAATTCGACGTGTAAAAAATGAATTTTTCAAAATTTAAAAAAGTTGATAAAAAATTGTAAGAGAGCAAGGGAAAGAGTCACCGGTTCACGTCGCTGGTACCTGCAGCCTCGGAGAAGAAAGGGACAGCCGAGCACGGGCCCGGAACATTGTCCTCACCGTCAGTGCTGCGGCTGGGTCTCCGCTGTTGCCATTTACCGGTTTTCCCTGCATACATGCGTTAATTCCCAGGGTCGCTCCGAAATGGAACAGAGTATAGCTAGAATATTTTTTTTTCCGACGATGAACCGATCGATTTTTGACCGCCTAGGATTTGATTTGGGACCATAGTGCGGCGCGGCGTTTCCACCGATTGAGAAAATATTACAGATCAGAAAATGTTTGTGCATTAGTCACACACTGAACTGAGCTGTGTAATCTTTTCTCAACCGGTGGAATCATCGGTGAATTGAAAAATACCATGGATTATACGGAAAACGGCAGCTCTGATATAGACACGCACTTTTGGTGAGAAGGAGCTAGAACTAGACTTATGAAGGACATGTACTATCGACGAATCAAAGATTGTCGCGAAAGGCTACTCCAACCCTTCGGAGTGGCCGTTGTTCTTCGGACTTCTCTCTTGGCACGGAGGATTTCCGAGAACCGACAGACTCAACAATTTACACACGTCCAGTAAAAATTGCGAACGGTGAAAAATACGAAAAAACGGACGAAATTTTCACCCTAAAGGGCCAAAACTCGGCAAAAATAGTCGACTTTGAATATTGATGACTCTCATATATTCGATATTAGACGAAATATTCCGAATTTAATTCCGACTGAAAAATACGAATTTCTGAGAGTCATCAATATTCGAAGCCGACTATTTTTGCCGAGTTTTGGCCCTTTAGGGCAAAAATTTCGTCCGTTTTCTCGTATTTTTCACCGTTCGCAATTTTTACTGGACGTGTGTAAATGGTTGAGTCTGTCGGTTCTTGGAAATCCTCCGTGCCAAGAGAGAGATCGGGAGAACAACGGACACTGCAAAGGGTTGGAGTAGCGGGTGAGACCGGATTCGTCCACTGGTCACTTTTGACACTTCCGGATTCGTCCACCCGAAAAATCGAAAACCGGATTCGTCCACGATTTTTTCTATTTTTTTATTAAGTACGTACGTTTGGCAACGGCATGGAGTTTTTGCGTAGAGTGCGGCAGCTATCTATGAGATACCGCGACCCGATATCCGATAATTATTCGTATTATTCCGATAATCATTCGTAAGTCAACAGGATTGCCAATAATGAGTATTATTGTTAAGTCAGAAGAGGAGGGAAAAACTTCCCTTCGCACTTTTTTCAGGCTTAGGACCTGGCTGTTTAAGAAACAGGCGTGTTTAAAAGTTTTTTTATTATTTAAAAATTTTTTTCTTCTTCTTCTTCATCTTTGTTTTTTCTGTCCTCTTTTCCGTTTTTGTTTTGGTTTTTTCTTTTTTTTTTGTTTTTTTGTTTTTTTTGTTGTTGTTTTGTTTTATATTTTTTTGGTTTTTTTCTGTTCCTTTTTTCTTTTTCTTTTTTTCCCCTTTTTTCTGTTCCTTTTTCCTTTTTTTAAATTTTTTATTGTTTTTTTTTGTTTTTGTTTGTTTTTTTTTTATGTTATACAATGGTTGCCACAGTATATAAATACAATAATACATGAATTGTGACACAATATACAATTTTACCCACTGAAAGAAAGGGGTTGTCAGAAAATCTCACGGAGAATCACTTGAACTTTTTAGGTTACATTTTTACCTTTCTTCTTCTTTGGCTGTGCATTCTTTTTACATCTATAACTCATTTTTCTCTCAAATTTGAACCTGTCAATTAACCCTTCGTTGTATGCGAACATCACATCTTCTACCTCCTTTTGAGCTTTCTTGACTTTGGTATTTGTAATTCGCGCGGCCTCCCCCGCTTCGGCAGTATTGATTTTAATGTAAACTACTTTTTGAACATCAATTAGTGTTTTTGCAAAATGGTTGATATTGGGGTGAGAATGATAAAAATATTTACCAAAATGTGCATGGAAGGACTCACATGCGTTAGTTGTGAGCTGTAAGCTACAGCTGCCAGTTGCCCATACATGCGGTGGAAACAGAGAATTTTCGGAGATATAAGTTTCAGTCAAATAATCAGTGAATTTAAGGTAAGCTTCACCATTTGGTAGTGTTGACATAAAATCTTCAACAAATGATTCTCCTACTTGTTCGGGTGGTAAAAAAAATCTAAACCAAAAAAGTGCTGCAGCCATTTTCCTTCCTCCGAAGGGGAAACCGTTGCCAAATGTACGTACTTAATAAATTAAAAAAAATTCGTGGACGAATCCGGTTTTCGATTTTTCGCGTGGACGAATCCGGAAGTGTCAAAAGTGACCAGTGGACGAATCCAGATGTGCCCGGAGTAGCCAGCATAGCCACACTGTTGCTAAATAGTGCATTACTATCTGAATTCTCACCCGCCTTCTTATCGTGAACAGAGTATAGTTTTAGTTTTTGTTTTTATAATTAAACTTGTTGTTGCGACGTTGCTATTTTTTTCATTTACTCGACACTAGGAGGGAATCGGTCATCGAGGAGCGTCACGGGGAGGGAATCGGAATCGGGAGGGAATCTTGGGAGGGAATCGGGCGACGCCCCACTATGGGACGAATGGGCTAAAAACGGGACATTTGTGGATTTTGTGAGATAACTTGCAATTTCACGAACGAAAATTGATGATTGATGATTGATGACTCTTTGATGACAAAATAGCTTGACTCAGACATTTTTTGTTTTAGATTTTTGAATTTTAACCCTTTTGAGCCCAAATTTTTGATTGAATTCATTTGACAGATTTTAGACTTTTTGGTCAGTCCAACCCCTAACTTCTTGATATGTTCGCAGTATTGGTGCAATCTGTTTTACTGAGCAAATTACACTTCAATAACAGTTTTGTCAATTTGATGACTATCCTACCAAAAAAATAGGCTTAAAAGAGCCATCTCACTCGCACAGTGGGCTCGGAAAATGTTCGATAGGATAGAAAAGAAAAATGATGGAAATAAGAGGTATTATGTTTATAAGATCTATAAATTGGAACATGAATTTATGATTGTCACCGTCTATAATAATCAGAAAGAGAGACTCATTCATATTTTTGTTCATCTTTTTGAATTTTAACCCTTTTGAGTCCAAATGAAGTAGTACATGTTTCCATCGTTTTTCTTACGTATCTTATAGTCAATTTTAGCCAGCCCACTGTGCGAGTGGATTGGCTCTCTTTTGCCCATCTTGCTGATAGGATAGTTATTAATATTATGAGGTTATAATTGAAGAGTCGTTTGCGCAATGAAATAGTTTGTGCAATGCTACAATCATAATAAATTAGGATGAAAAGGGTTGGCTAACCTAGAAGTCTAGAACATTTCCTTTTGAATTCATACACAAATTTGGCCTAAAAAGGGAGACAATTCAAAAAGGCAAACAAACATATAAATAAGTCTCTCTTCGTGATTACCATAGACAGTGAAAATCATAAATTTTCGTTCCAATTTATAGATCTTACTAACATACTATCTTATATGTTTCCACCATTTTTCTTTTCATCCTATCGTACATTTTCCCAGCCCACTGTGAGAGTAAATGGCTCTTTTAAGCCTATTTTTATGGAAGGGCAGTCATCAATTTGACAAAGCTATTATCGAAGTGTGGTGTGCTCAGGAAAACAGATTGCACCATGCTACAAACATATCAGAAAGTTAGTAGTTTGACGGACCGCAAAGTCTAGACCCTGTCTTTTGAATTCAAACAAACATTTGGGCTCAAAAGGGTTGAAATTCAAAAATCTGAAACAAAAAATGTCTGAGTCTTGCTACTATGTCATCGAGTACCACTCATCAATTTTTGTTCACGAAAATACGTTTCATCTCACAAAATTAACAAGAGTCCCGTTTTTTGCCCATGCACCCCATAGTGCGGCGGCGGGCAACGCACGCGCTGGTCGACCGGACTACTGCTTTTAACACACATTTCCTATAGACATTCTATACATTTTCGTCAATAAAATCTAAACGTGCAAACTTGTGCAGCTGATTGTGGACTCATTTTAAAGCTAAGGATGTGTAGAATAACATAGTGTAAATAGTTTTGCCGCCATTTTGAGCCATTTTTTTAAAAGTCTATCTGAAAATAAAATTTTGGATTTAGCATTGGTGCGTACTTCCGAGTCTTATTTAATGCATAAATAAAATAATTTAATCGAGTTTTTAACTTTTATTGTTTGTTTTAGTCATATAGTAACTGATGAAAAAGAGGAAAGAGAATTTGAATCGATTCTGATTAGTTTTGAGCATTATTTAGTTAGAGTCAAAAATTTCAGATTTTGGCCTTCTCGTTGCATACCATGATTTTGAGGTGGTTTTGGCGAGGATGTAAGATTTTAAATTATCTTAAATGATTCATTATGATTTATATACATCCTTTAGAGTCCCCTTAGGCCAAAAAAACATGAAAAAGTCAAAATCCATAATTACGTCCTATGTCCCATTTTTAGCCCGGTCGTCCCATAGTGGGGCGTCCCCCGATTCCCTCCCAAGATTCCCTCCCGATTCCGATTCCCTCCCCATGACGCTCCTCGATGACCGATTCCCTCCCAGTGTCGAGTAAATGAACAAAATAGCAACGTCGCAACAACAAGTTTAATTATAAAAACAAAAACTAAAACTATACTCTGTTCACGATAAGAAGTCGGGTGAGAATTCAGGTAATAATGCACTATTAAGTAACAGTGCGGCTACCCGGGCGTCGCCCGATTCCCTCCCAAGATTCCCTCCCGATTCCGTTTCCCTCCCTGTGACGCTCCTCGATGACCGATTCCCTCCCAGTGTCGAGTAAATGAAAAAAATAGCAACGTCGCAACAACTAGTTTAATTATAAAAACAAAAACTAAAACTATACTCTGTTCACGATAAGAAGTCGGGTGAGAATTCAGGTAATAATGCACTATTAAGTAACAGTGCGGCTACCCGGGCGTCGCCCGATTCCCTCCCAAGATTCCCTCCCGATTCCGATTCCCTCCCCGTGACGCTCCTCGATGACCGATTCCCTCCCAGTGTCGAGTAAATGAACAAAATAGCAACGTCGCAACAACAAGTTTAATTATAAAAACAAAAACTAAAACTATACTCTGTTCACGATAAGAAGTCGGGTGAGAATTCAGGTAATAATGCACTATTAAGTAACAGTGCGGCTACCCGGGCGCGCCCGGGTAGCCGCACTGTTACTTAATAGTGCATTATTACCTGAATTCTCACCCGACTTCTTATCGTGAACAGAGTATAGTTTTAGTTTTTGTTTTTATAATTAAACTTGTTGTTGCGACGTTGCTAATTTTTTCATTTACTCGACACTGGGAGGGAATCGGTCATCGAGGAGCGTCACGGGGAGGGAATCGGAATCGGGAGGGAATCTTGGGAGGGAATCGGGCGACGCCCGGGTAGCCGCACTGTTACTAAATAGTGCATTATTACCTGAATTCTCACCCGACTTCTTATCGTGAACAGAGTATAGTTTTAGTTTTTGTTTTTATAATTAAACTTGTTGTTGCGACGTTGCTATTTTTTTCATTTACTCGACACTGGGAGGGAATTGGTTATCGAGGAGCGTCACGTGGAGGGAATCGGAATCGGGAGGGAATCTTGGGAGGGAATCGGGCGACGCCCGGGTAGCCGCACTGTTACTAAATAGTGCATTATTACCTGAATTCTCACCCGACTTCTTATCGTGAACAGAGTATAGTTTTAGTTTTTGTTTTTATAATTAAACTTGTTGTTGCGACGTTGCTATTTTGTTCATTTACTCGACACTGGGAGGGAATCGGTCATCGAGGAGCGTCACGGGGAGGGAATCGGAATCGGGAGGGAATCGGGCGACGCCCGGGTAGCCGCACTGTTACTAAATAGTGCATTATTACCTGAATTCTCACCCGACTTCTTATCGTGAACAGAGTATAGTTTTAGTTTTTGTTTTTATAATTAAACTTGTTGTTGCGACGTTGCTATTTTTTTCATTTACTCGACACTGGGAGGGAATTGGTTATCGAGGAGCGTCACGTGGAGGGAATCGGAATCGGGAGGGAATCTTGGGAGGGAATCGGGCGACGCCCGGGTAGCCGCACTGTTACTAAATAGTGCATTATTACCTGAATTCTCACCCGACTTCTTATCGTGAACAGAGTATAGTTTTAGTTTTTGTTTTTATAATTAAACTTGTTGTTGCGACGTTGCTATTTTGTTCATTTACTCGACACTGGGAGGGAATCGGTCATCGAGGAGCGTCACGGGGAGGGAATCGGAATCGGGAGGGAATCGGGCGACGCCCGGGTAGCCGCACTGTTACTAAATAGTGCATTATTACCTGAATTCTCACCCGACTTCTTATCGTGAACAGAGTATAGTTTTAGTTTTTGTTTTTATAATTAAACTTGTTGTTGCGACGTTGCTATTTTTTTCATTTACTCGACACTGGGAGGGAATCGGTCATCGAGGAGCGTCACGGGGAGGGAATCGGAATCGGGAGGGAATCTTGGGAGGGAATCGGGCGACGCCCGGGTAGCCGCACTGTTACTAAATAGTGCATTATTACCTGAATTCTCACCCGACTTCTTATCGTGAACAGAGTATAGTTCCCATTTTAATCCTTTATTTGTACTGTGATATTTTTTAACGTTAAAGCAAAACATGTAATTAACCCAGGGTGGTTTTAAACGAAAGCGCAAGTTTTGTTTTAGGGCGGCTATCTGGGACACAGAATTTGAATACAACTACCCAGGTGAGAAAATTTGGCTTCTTTCTGTCAAGTGTTGGTTTCTTCATAGTGCAAATCCTTCCAGAAGAAATAGTTATGTCAATTTCTGTGTCCAAATAGCCACTCTGAATCACTTGTTTTTTTGTTTGAAACCACTTTCAAGTGCGATGGATTTGTCGGAACTTATATTTTTTAAGGTTATAAAATATGAGGCAAAAAAATCGAGCACGAGTAGAAGGTCCATGACAGTCATGTGAGTGATATCCATCATAGCTGCCTCCTGGAAGTTTCAATATTACGTCCCATCATTGGCGCAACCAGGATCTCTTCCATCTCTCTCATTTCCCACTTGAATGTATAAGTAGGAAAAGGAAAGAATTAGGGGGTTTCATCCCCTTAATGTCCATACTTGTCTAACATGCATTTTTTAATGGAGATAAAAGAGAGATGGAGAAACTCTCAGTGCGCTACTGCGTCCCATAAATCCTCTCTGTCGCTTTCTCTCATTGGGAAACATAGATTCGAAATAAAGTCGATTAGAGTCCCTGTATGCAAAGACTTAAGACAAGAGGGTATTCAAGAATATAACCGCAACCTCTGATTGGTTAATGAGTTTTAGGCTCTATGGACGCCGCCATTGGATGCTATTTGGACATTAGTTTACATAGGTACCTACTCTTGTTTACGAATGAAAGGGTCCAACGGTGTTTTACGGATAAAAGAGTTAAACGTGGACGAAGTTGTTAATGTTAATCATGATGCACCTCAATAATGTCTATAATTCTCAAAAGAACCTTTGAAAGCGTAAATGGATGTCGATCAACAAAAGCAGTGAAAGATTAAACTGTTAGAAACTCAGTGGTACTGTAATCTTTGCAGTGGACCAAAACACAACAACGGCTTTCAGAATGAGAACAAATGTGCAAAATCGCATCCAATGGCGGCGCCCATGGTTTCACTTGTCTTAAGATGAATCTTCAGGGTTTGGTGCCGATTTCTGCCACCAGAGCGCTACCGTTCGATTAAAGTCAAATTACAGGCCGAAAGTAATTTATTTTTAAGAAAACGGAGTGTCAGTTACTAGATGATCATCTGAAGAGTGTCTCTGCAAAAAATCTCATCAATAACTTCAAAAATAAGACTGAAAGTACCAAAAAATTAAACATCGCGAATCGATCCGTGTATCGAAATACGATATTCCATTTGTTGGTACTTTCAGCCTAATTTTTGAAGTTATTGACAAGATTTTTTGCAGAGACACTCTTCAGATGATTATCTAGTAACTGACACTCCGTTTCTTAAAAATACATTACTTTTAGCCTGTGATTCGACTTTAATTGAACGGTAGCGCTCTGGTGGCAGAAATCGGCACTAAACGCTCAAGAATCACCTTAAATCTCTACATATAGGGACTCTAAGACGATCTTTGCAAGGGACGAACCTGGTTCTGTTATCTTTTCCCTCGTATTCATCCAGCAGCAACCGCCATTCGTGAGTGATCTCGTAAGTTTCGTCAATATCCGCCGTATAAATGTGCATTTGTGAGGAATAATCATCCGATTCTGATATGTCAGGTGAAACATAAGGCTCGTCTCTAAAATCAGCCACTTCCATCAAATATCTGACAGCGTCAAGACGAAAACCGTCCACTCCCAGATCCAACCAAAATCGCAGCACGTTCTGCTCAAATCATTCGAAAGATCACCTTATTTACTACAATCACATATTTGACGATCAAGCAGTGGCATACCGGAGGCCCCCGCTGCCCCCGCGGCGCGGGGGGGCTCCACCCATAGGGCCCCCAATTAGGGCCCCATAATTACATCTGACCCGTGTATTTGACAAAATATAACATTTGAAAGAATGAAGATAAAGATGGAGAAGGAAATAAATAAGTGTAATATTAAAGTAAAAAGAGCTGCTTTGTTCCTCTGTTAAATGTGGTAAATTGGCCATGCATTTTCCGTGGTATTAAATTTATATTAAGGCTGTCAGAAACAGAAATTCAGCTCTTTTCTTTTTTGGGAGAGAAACGGAATTTTACAGCTGAAACTGCGTGAGAAAAAATATCTCGAGAGCACTCAATTTTCAAAAAGTTTCAGGGGAGGATCCCCGAGCCCCCTCTAGATGGGGGGGTTATAAACCCTCCATTAACTGTGTAAAAATGTAGGGGACCCCCGACTGAAGGTTCGCGGGGGCCCCCAAAGTTTCCGGTACGCCATTGCGATCAAGGCACTAATTTGGTATTAATAATAATAACAATAATAATAAAAAAATCATAGTGAGATCAAGCACCAAGATTTAAATCATAGATTTTAATCAATATTTTAATCAATATTTTAATCAAGATTTTAATCATTATTTGCTCTGCGGGTGGGTGTTTATCTTAAAACCACCTTGGCGTGACGATTTTCGTTTCCGATCCATTTTGATTTCCGCCAGTTTTTTTTTTCTTTTGCACTATTCGGCAACACGGCTATGTATGCGCTCACAATTGAAGTAAGTTACGAAAGTAATAGTGTTGATAAAAATAAAGAGTTGGTGTATTCGTTGGCTATCCGGACACATAATTTTAGTAAAACTATCCAGAGGGCCGATCATTTACTTCATCGTTAAACCGATCGATAAGACTGTCTATGAGTGATGCTATTGGTCGAAAATTTTAAAACTTGGCTGTTGCTATCGTAACCATCGTTATAGTGTCCGTTTTTTAAACGTTACTCATGAGTAGCCTTTATAAAACGAGACTCTTAACGATGGTTAGTGGTTACCATAGCAACAGCCAAGTTTTACAATTTTCAACCAATAGCATCACTCATAGACAGTTATAACGATCGGTTTATGATCGGTTAATGATCGGCCTCCAGGTGAGAATATTATGCATATATCTGTTATGTGTCAGTTTCTTCATCGTGCAACTCCTTCCAGAAGAAATAGTTCAATCGATCTCTGTGTTCAGATAGCCACTCTCAGATACTTGCACTTTTGTTTATAATCAATTTCAAATGTGTTAGTCACAACTTTTTTTTAAAAAAATTTAGAGGTTACAAAAAGTGAGGCAAACAAACCGAGCCTGTGAAAAAAACGTCCATGAGAGATTTCGAGCATGGCTGCCTCCGTGAAGTTTCAATATCACGCCCGACGAATCTTCTCATCGTTGATACCAACAGAGAGGATTTGTGGGTCGATATCTAAAACTTCACGTAGATAGCTATGATGGAAAACTCTTATCGAAGTTTCTCTCACAGGCTTGGTTTGTTTGCCAAGTAGGCCTCTTTAACGACATAACTGTCCGCGAAAGCACCAAACATCAGTGTTTTTTTAACTAAATTTCAATGTATTTAAATAAATTTTCTTATTAAATACAATAACTTTGTGTTAATCAATAGTAATTGGGACGCTGATTTCAAAAATGATATCATTTTCTAACTAACTCGTCCCGATTTTACGCATATTCAACTTTTCAAAAATGTTCGTGATAAAGTTTAAATTGTGGAAAATCTAGAACATTTCGATCAAAACTAAGGCCAAATTCGAACTCGGCAGGTCGATTTACGTCGGAATGATAGCTATTTATGCGATTACGGGTCCAATTATAAGATAAAAACCCATGTTTGTGTCTAGAGAACCTTGTTTTGTATTCATTGGGGGCGAACATCTATGTCGTTAAAGCGTAAAAATCTTGTTTGCCTCATATTTTTTAACCTTTAAATGTAAAAAAAAAAAAAAAAAAAAAAAAAAAAAAAAAAAAAAAAAAAACATTGTGACAAATACATTTGAAATTGGTTATAAACGAAAGTATTAGCGTTTTAGAGTGACCATCTGGACACAGAAATCGATATAACTGAATCTTCTGGAAGGGTTTGCTCGATAGAGAAACTAACACATACATATCACAAAAAAGCATAATTTTCTCACTTATTTAGTTATATTAGAATATTGTCTAGATATCCACTCCAAAACACTTGCACTTTTATTTAAAACCAATTTCCATTAATTACAATATTTGATTTAAGGTAAACAAGAGAAAGGCGAACAAACCAGAATCAGATCGCCCAGTAGCGTAACTAGAAATTATTCTTTCTCTCTTTTTACTCATCCGAATGTACAGGTAGAAAAAGGATAGGAAGAGGGGATTGATCCCCCTTTCCTATCCTTTTCTAACTTACACATTTTAATGGACAAAGTGAGAGAAAGGTAATTTCTAGTTACGCCACTGAGATCGCCCATGCCGTCTCACTTTAAAATAGGACCAGTAGCGCACCGAGAGATTCTTCATCTCTCTCTTTTCTCCATTAAGAAACGGATGTTAGAAAAGGATGGACAAGGGGATAAAACCCCCTCCTTCTGTCCTTTTCCTACTCATACATTCAAATGGGAAATGAGAGAGATGGAAGATAGCCTGGTTGCGCCAGTGGATAGGACTTTTAACATGTATCAGCCTTTCTATTGGCATACCTTGCTGCTCATAACTTATAACTCTAACCTCTAATCACATGTTTGGTTTCATCAAAGAAATACTTACTTTAATCGCCTCTCGAACTTTCGGATTCCTATAATTTAAATCAGGCAGAGTTTCTGAAAATAGCTTGTAATAAAACTGTTTTCTTCTGTCATTCCACTCCCACGCTGTCCCTCCAAAAATGCTCAACTGTGAAAATGAGATTAAAATAAACGGTGACTCGAAAATTTAATCAAACCTATTTTTATCTCAGGGAGTTCTTTTTTTGTGAAAGAAGGTAAGTGGTTTTAATTAATTCCTAATCTCATGCTCAGATGTTTTACGAGTGGCTTAAATATCAGAGCCAAGGCTGCCGTTTTGCGTAGAATCAATGCTATTTTTTAATTCACCGATGATTCTACCGGTTGATAAAAGATTACACAGTTCAGTTCAGTGCATGACTATGATAAACTGAAATACTCGCATCTGTAATCTTTTCTCAACCGGTGGAGTCGTCGATGACTTTAAAAAACTTGCGGATATTTTAATTAATCAACGAAGTTTCCACCGATTAAGGAAAGATTACAGATCAGAGAATGTTTGTGCATTACAGTCATACACTGAACTGAACTGTGTAATCTTTTCTCAACCGGTGGAGTCATCGGTGAATAGAAAAATAGCATTGATTCTACGCAAAACGGCAGCCCTGATCAGAGCTGCCGTTTTGCGTTTTAATGGCATTTTTTCAATTCACCGATGATTTCACCGGTTGAGAAAAGATTACACAATTCAGTTCACTGTATGACTGTGATGCACGAAAATACTCGCATCTGTAATCTTTTCTCAACCGGTAGAAACGCCGTTGATTTATTAAATTTCCGCAAGTTTTTTTTTTTTTTTTTTTAAAAGTCATCCATAACTCCACCGGTTGAGAAAGATTACAAATGCGAGTATTCTTGAGCATTACAGTCATACATTAAATGGAATTTTGTAATCTTTTCACAACCAGTGAAATCATCGGTGAATTAAATAATGCCATTAATTATTACACGCAAAACGGCAGCTCTGTTAAAAATACTTACAGGCAAATAAAGATCGTTTCAGAAAAGTGGGTGGAGTTCACAGATAATCCTCTCGGAAATTCAACTTTTATTCCTTCAAATCAAAACAACACTTGACTAATGACGTTCACTTTTTGTTTATAAAACATACTTTAATGAAAACCGACAGCTCAAATTCACTTTTATCCGTTTCCATCATGCAACATGAGCCGATGGAAAAAATCCAAAGATTGACAGTCGGGGCCAGTGGCGGCTCGTGCAATTTGGCAACTGTGCTTTTTTGCCATTTAAACCTATGCCAAAGTATCGATAATTTGGGGGTGCATTGCACCTCCTGAAGATCGATTGTTTAACTTGGGTTTAAATGGAGTGATTACGTTGTTGCCGTATTGCACGAGCCGCCACTGGTCGGGGCTCACCGACAGTGCATACACTTTTGAGATGATTTTTAGCATGTCAATTATTTCTTGGCCACAAAAAATAACATTTTGCATATTCGTGCCTTAGAAAATGGTTTCAGTTCAGTAGGTCTACTTTACAGTAATATTGACTGCGTTCAGTTACTCTTTTCGTTTTTTGTTGAAAATTCCGAGGGCTGGATGTCATCCATCGTTACCGAATTAACAGTTCAGGTGAGATTCTAAAATGCGCAATCGTTGGTTCGATTGAAAATCTTCACCCTAACCTAACAATGAAATTTGCTTTTCGGTCCTTTTTGAGCTCTATGAAGCTTAATATATCTATGAAGAGAGCTCATCACGAGGCTCTATAGCGTGAATGAAATTCCAAGAATTTCATTCGGAAATTGCCGAGTTTACAAAGTTTTATCATGAAACACATGCAATAGTTACGCAAATCCATGTGAAACCTTTTATAATCAACTATACTCCTAATAGCGTATTTCTCTTGTGAAAACTTGATTAAGTAAAAACACAATAAGTATAGAATTAGTTGAAATTCGTAGCAGAAATATCAATTATGGTAAGGAAATTGTCATTTGCACGACAACAAGATGACTTCCTACTACCAGTGGCGGCTCGTGCAATCTGGCAACCGTGCACTTTTGCCATTTAAACGTATGCAAAAAGATCGATACTAGGTGAGGCGCTGCGCCTCACCAAGTAATCGATTATTTTACACAGTTTTAAATGGAGGGAATCCATTGTTGCCACATTGCACGAGCCGCCGCTGCCTACTACTCATACTGTTTGTGAAATGATTTTAAGAAGTGTACCATAGACCTCTTTAGTGATGACGTCTCGATCATAATTAGATCAAAAACAATAAATGCTCTATCGCTACCCATAAGAAATCAGGTCCAAATTTTCGACTGTGAATTCATGCTTGTAAACAACCAGTTTTCTTAAATTTTATAGCACCATTAGATTCCATCACGGGAAAAAAAATACGGTGAAAATATAACCATACGGATACCTGATTTTGGCACCTGCTAGATGTTATGGTAATGTTAACCAGAAGTATACTATGTTTTGACTAGGTACTAGGTGATGTTACCTGATTGCATGTCGAATTTACTCAAAGTATCGGTTGTATAACCATGCTTCTGGTCAAGTTTACTATAACATCTAGCAGGTGCCAAAATCAGGTATTCGTATGGTTATTTTCACTAATCCTTCATTTCCGTGCAATTAGCTTAAAGTATTTTTTCACTCCAACATGATTCATGAAAGATCACTAGTCAATTCACAATCACGATTGTATCAACGATGCCCTACTTGTTGTCCTTGTGTCAGTAGCGCACCGAGAGTTTCTTCATGTCTCTCTTTTCTCCATTAAGAAACGTATGTTAGACAAGGATGGACAAGGGGATAAAACCCCCTCCTTCTGTCCTTTTCCAACTCATACATTCAAATGGGAAATGAGAGAGATGGAAGAGATCCTGATTGCGCCAGTGCAACGAAAGTTTCTTCATCTCTCTCTTTTCTCCATTAAGAAACGTATGTTAGACAAGGATGGACAAGGGGATAAAACCCCCTCCTTCTGTCCTTTTCCTACTCATACATTCAAATGGGAAATGAGAGAGATGGAAGATATCCTGGTTGCGCCAGTGCCTTGTGTTTCCTCGGCATATCACTGCCATGATACTCACTCATCTTAACCTCTCTTCGTATCGAAGCTTGCTCTAGGTATATAACACGCGGTGTGATGGTGCCGATGAGCCCCATACCCTAGAATTGTGAGCAACTGTGAGCTAGACAAGGAAAAAACATAGGACTTTCTTCGATATTTAACCCGCCGTCACTCGCGCCCTAAAAACTTCCGCGAGTAGTCGCGCGGGGTCGTTTTCGACCCCAAAGTTCTTTCGTCCTATTTTACCATTGGCATTCAAAATTTTGATTTCAACCATGCAGAATAGTAATAAGTATGTCTTTGCAAAGCTTTTCACGTGAAAACTGGGTTTGAAAAAAGAATTTTACGTTCAGTAATTGCTATATTGTAATCTGTGTCGGAAAAACCCTAAAAATGTGATATTTTCCAGATTTTTATCGGTCAGCTGCCTTTAACTAGTTTTGAAACTCCTAGACCGAGGTTTTTTTACTTCTAGGCACTACTGAAGATAATTTCATGAAAAAAAAGTATGGGGTTATGGGGGCAAGTTTTCGAGATATACCCCCCTCAATACCCCTCCTATATTTAGTCCTAAAATTTTGGAGATGAAACCACTAACCATCTGAAAAACTTTATTTTTTACCGAATGAGATGGAATAAACGCCAATTAAGGTAAGCAAGATTCTATCAACCAACAAACGGAATCGAAATTGAGGATTCAGGGGAGAGCTGGAGGGGAAAAGGGGGTTGGGGGGTTAGCAAAGTGGAGATCCTTGAAATTTTTTTTGCTGTGATCTTTTTGCTTTTCGTACATGATTCCAGATACCCTTTTTCACCTCCCTTCCGCTTTTCCCCTACCATCCACCTTCATTTCCCCTCTCATTCCCTTTTTTCCCTCCCCACTCCCCGCCCCATGTGATATAATCAAACTTTCGCAGAAAAAAACAAAAACATTTATGATAAGTGGAGTCGCGTGTAATCTGGCAACGCCGCATTTCGTGGATTCAAATGCATGAAAAAAGTCAAACTAATGGAGGTGCGCAGTGCATTCCCTCGAATCGACACTTTGCACGGGTTTGAATGGACAAAACGCAGTGCTGCCAGATCGCAAGCGGCACCGCACTGATTTAGGTAAAAATGGATACGTAAGAAATTGGGATAAACGAGTAATTTAGAAAAAAAACAGTGAGAGCAAACATTAGATTTGCTGAAAGTATTGTAGTAAGTATAGAAAAGTAAAAAACCAACGGCAATCACATCCCGCAAGTGTAAACAAGGCACAGAATCCACGTTTACGGTATGTTCACTCAGTCACATTTTATGAACGTGAGTAGTCGCGCGGGGTCGAAAACGACCCCAAGCAACTTTGACGCGTCCGTGCTTCAAAACGAATGATTGAATTAAGTTCATACTAACAGAGTGGGTAGTCCAAACCCTTGAAGGAAGGTACTGAAAAGGACGAGCTAAAACTTTAAAATTTTCATGGACAAAATTGCATTTTTCTGACACCTGGGGTCGTTTTCGACCCCGCGCGAGTGATGGCGGGTTAACTGTGATTGATGCGTGATGTTTCCGTAATTCTAATAAAACGTGATAATACTTTAAGGCACGTGGAATTTAATGCTGCATTAAAATCTAAGAGAACTTGCCGTGCACCAGCACGAGTTTGCATTTGAAAATGTGGATCCGATTTTTTACGGGAAACCGCGTGAGAGCGAATGAGGCAGAACATTTGTTTGGATCAAGTTATTTCCGTGACGTCGCACTAAATAGATCTATTCATGAAGGGAAGTGGTTAGAGTATACCCAACTTTTTGCCTCCTAAATATATTATTTATGCACATTTTATTGGTATACTAATTAACTAAGGTAGGTGACCCAAAGGTGGCCATACCTATGCTTGGGGCCACTTTGCACGTATAAGGCATGAGAGATAAAAAAAACTAAATATGTCAATTTACTCTTCAGACAGTTGGCTATCATATGTTAATATCATTTTTTTCAAATTTGCTTGTTTTTGAAGTTTTTTTTGAGTTTGAAAAAAAGTAGGGTTTTGGCATCGCGCAAAACGTGCACCTAAGGTGGCCACCCCTCATATTTTTGATGCACCTAAGGTGGCCACCCCCTTTTTAAATTTCATTAATACGTATTCAAATGATATTGAATCGTTCAATAACGGAATCTAAACCCTAGTGACACCAGAAATTATAGTGATTATGATGAATTGAATGTCAATGGGTGGTTAACCCCCCCCCCCCCCCCCTCCCCCCCTCCCCCCCCCCCCTTTGACCCCTCTAATTGATTCCATTTTTATTATTTCTCATTTTCTCACTTGGTTGTTGGAAAAATTCCAAAAAATGTTGTTGGTAGTAAATTATTTGCCTACCTCCCCCACCATCACCCCTAACCCCACCCAACCCCCCGACCCACCACTCCACCCCCACCCCCCCACTCCACCCCCACATCCCCCCTTTTTACTCCTCTTATTTATTCTTTTTTTACTACTTCTAATTTTCTCACTTGGTTGTTGGAAATATTCCAAAAAATGTGGTTGGAAGTAATTATTTTTCTACCTCCCCACCCCACCCCAACCCCCACCCACCCTACCCACCCCACATCCACCCCCCCTTTTGATTCCTCTAATTTATTCCATTTTTATTATTTCTAAAGTTCTCCCTTAGTTGTTGGAAATATTCCAAAAAATGTGGTTGGAAGTAATTATTTTTCTACCTCCCCACCCACCCCAACCCCCACCCACCCCACCCCCACATCCACCCCCCCCCTTTTGATCCCTCTAATTTATTCTATTTTTATTATTTCTAATTTTCTCCCTTGGTTGTTAGAAATATTCCAGAAAATGTGGTTGGAAGTAATTATTTTTCTACCTCCCCACCCCACCACAACCCCCACCCACCCACCCCACCCCCACATCCACCACCCCCCCTTTTGATTCCTCTAATTTATTCCATTTTTATTATTTCTAATTTTCTCCCTTGGTTGTATGAAATATTCCAAAAAATGTGGTTGGTAGTAATTATTTGTCTACCTCCCCACACCACCACAACCCCCACCCACCCACCTCACCCCCACATCCACCCCCCCCCCCTTTTTGATTCCTCTAATTTATTCCATTTTTATTATTTCTAATTTTCTCCCTTGGTTGTTGGAAATATTCCAAAAAATGTTGTTGGTAGTAATTATTTGTCTACCTCCCCACCCCACCACAACCCCCACCCACCCACCCCACCCCACATCCACCCCCCCCCTTTTGATTCCTCTAATTTATTCCATTTTTATTATTTCTAATTTTCTCCCTTGGTTGTTGGAAATATTCCAAAAAATGTGGTTGGTAGTAATTATTTTTCTACCTCTCCCACCATCACCCCCAACCCCACCCCACTCCACCCACACACCCGCTCGCTTGAATTTAAGAATGAAAAAAATGTTTTGATTTCAAATACTAAATGTTTTTTCGTTTTATTTTTTGTAACGAATCATTCGAATTCTTAATTTTTATGCTACAAGTACAAAGGTACAAAAATAAAAAATATAAACAATCAACTGCCGTAAAATCATCCACGTACCTAATTTTCATATTTTACATAAATCATTTATCTACTCATTCATACATTCATTTTAATAAGCTATGCGTCAAAATTAGTTTCAGGAAGTAAGACAGCTTTAATTTCATACCATAAAAACTCTCTATTGGTCAAAATGTATTAAAAGATGACGCTGGAACATGTTGATAGTCAGTGTCATTAATGCACCTAAGGTGGCCCACTAGGGCGGGCTACCTTTGGTGCACCTGTCAGACCACGTGTTTTCACAAATATCTGCTCATATCGTCAAAACACGTAAAGTTTGCAAAAAGACAATTACAGGTCATGAAAGTAGAGTAAATTAGCTTTCAGAATATGTATCACATGTCAAGAATAAATTAATTTAAGGGCTTAGCTTTTACGATTGTTTACTTTCGTGAAAATTAGTTGGCGACCAGCGAAAATAGATGTTGCACAATTCCGCGCCGACTGAATCGCCCGATGCTCTTGATTTTTGGAGTGGGGGAAGCGATAGCATCCTGCTACACAGCACTAACGCCATCTATCGTCAATTCGCGTAATTAACTGAAATAAGCTAGGGTGGGCCACCTTAATAGCCGGGCCACCTTTGGGTCACCTACCTTATAAACTAACTCTACCTACTTACCCAATTGTTTGGAGGTAAGGGCGTTTTTGTTGTTTCATTATAACCTTTCCCATCGTGCCAAATGAAGAAATCCGTGTACGGCTCTTGTCTGTTAACAGATTTTTTGAACCAATCACTTTCATAACTCATGTGATTTGGCACTAGATCCGTGATCAGTTTCATGCCTGAAATCGTCACCTCGAATTTAGATAGGTAGTTCTGAAGTCATTAAATATAATGAGGGTAAGGTAATGTAGGTGTATCCAATATGGCGAACCTAAGCTTTGAGAATGTTTTTTAATTTTCTGTATGGGGCTGAAAAAAATTTTGAGGCAGAGAAATGAATTATGCATACCTCTCGGCACATGCATTTCAAATTTCAAGTTGATCTGATAATTGAGGGGTCATGGGACAACATTTCCCAAAAATTGACAAGCAGGCCATATTGATTACGTATATGCACCTATTATGGCCCTCCGTTATTTTCAGTTGTTAAAAAGTAAATAAATGAAAAAAAAATGTTTAAAAAAAGTAAAAAATACATTAAATTGAACAAGAATTGAAGTGCCAAAAGCAAAATAACAAACCATGTATCAGTTTTTTGTTTTTTTCCATGAGTATTGCATTGCAATGTTTCCCCTTACACGGATAAAAAGACTAGTAGAATTTACCATCCGTACAGTGGCGTCGCGTGCCATCTGGCAACAATGCAACTACTCCATTTAAACTCATTAAATATATCGAATTTTCCTTGTGCACTGTGCACTCCCTGAATTCGATATTTTACATGAATTTAAATGGAAAGAATACATTGTTGCCAAATTGCACGCGACGCCACTGCATCCGTATAGCTGATTTTGGCGAACAACAATCAAAGGGGCTGTTGCAGTGTTGCACACTTCTGCTATAAGGGATTTAATAGTCGATTCTGGTGTAAAAACCTCAAAAAATAACGATGGCAGCACTAATAACTTCCGAAATCCACTCCTAAACTCAATAAACGCTTTTATTTGCGTGAGTGTAATGGTGGCTGAGGGCAGTAATAATGGGAGATTCCCATCTAACAATACTGTAACTCCATCAAGAGGTAACCAATAAGAGACGTCTTTCATTTGACACCGGTGTCATTAGATGTCACGGCACCATTCATCGGATGTGGATCAATACTCTTATGACTAATTACTCTGAGAATCATCCTTGTCAGCATAGAGAGAGTGACGAAATTAAGATAGGAATCTCCCATTATTACTACCCTCAGCCACTATTACGCTCGCGCAAATAAAAGCGTTAATTGAGTTTAGGAGTATGGATTTCGGAAGTTTTTAGTGCTGCCATATCTTTATATATTGAGGTTTTTACACTAGAATCGACTAATAAAGCGCTTATAGCAAACGTGTGCGACAGCCCCATTGATTCGATGGCGAAACGCTGGTTCATCAACAATCCACAGTTTTACACAGATTAAAATGGCGGAAAAATATTGTTGCCAAATTGAGCGAACCACCACCTCCTTTAAGTCGTGTGATTTTAATCAGGAATCAACATTTCGATCTTTAACAGAAAAAGCATGTAACAGCCCACATTTTTATGACTATACCTCTTTCGTGTATTCCTGCGAGAAGTATTTTAAAATCATCCATCGTGCCAAACAGAGGGTCAATTTCTGTAAAGTCAATGACATCATAACCGAAACTATCCATGGATGATTTGTAAAATGGCGTGATCCATATTGTCTCTATTCCAAGGTCCTTGATGTAGTCTAAGTTTTCATAAATTCCTACGAAAAAAATAAATTAAATCAATAAAATTCCATCTTTCAAAAACTGAGAAAAACTCACGTTATGAAATCAAAAAAGTAATCATGAAACACTTTGCAAGTGTAAAAAACCTGTCGTATGTTCCAAAAATGAATAAGCCCCGTCTACTGCAGTTTCCTTTAAGCGCCTAAGGACCCGGTTAGTTCAAAAGAACACCGCACTCCGTCCATAAAGAGAAGGTAGTTAACTGTTCGTACTCTGGGGAGTTGGAATTGCCTATACGACGAATTGAAGGCGAGGTTAGTTCAAAAGAACGCCACTCTACCGTTCATACATGTATATGCTGTATAGGGAAGGTAGTTAACTGTTCGTGCTCGGAGGAGTACGAATTGCCTATACGACGAATTTAAGGCGCCCAACGACACCTTATCTTGTACATAGTTATATCCTCGTGATGTGATATTCGCGTTTATCCTTAAAATAAAGACCAAAACAAAGAGTAATAGACAAGAGGAGAAAAACGAGTATACTCGGGCTTGGCTCATAAGGGGTTAAATTCATGGGCGTAGCAACTATGGAGCTAGGAAGGGCTAGCCCCCCCCCCTCCAGAAAATCTGATGTAGAAAAAAAATGCAGGAATAATTGAAAGAGAAAAAAGAAGTTAATTGTAAAACAAAAAACGAAATAAATAAAAAAAAAAAAAAAAAAAACTGGTAATATGCATGAAGTATTTTTACTTTTGGTGGTTACAAACATAGAACATCGAAAGAGGAATCCATTCAGAAGGTCCTTTTTTTCATTTTGTCTATTATTTCGTGTTCTTCTACGTTCCTATAGATATTATTCGAATTTACAAGTAGCAAAAAAAATTGTAATCGAGATTAGTTTTTTTTTTTTTTTTTTTTTTTTTTTTTTTTTTTATGCGATCGATTTTTTTATGGCAAATAAGGATCATAAAATTGCAGTCAGCGCGCATGTTTATTTATTTCTTAGCGAGGTGGAGATAGCCTAAAATCACGTCTTAGAGCGGCTAAATTGACAACAATTTTCATGGGTGGACCCCCAGACACCCCTAAAGCTGAAAGGTATTTCCCCTAGACTCCCCCAGTGGGGTTTTCAAACTCCCCCCCCAGAAAAATTGTCTAGCGACGCCCATGTCTAAACTAAAGAAACCGAAAATACAACAATCATCTATTTTACAGGCAGAACATTCAATTGTCTAAATGGAAGATCCATTTCCTTACCGTTTAAATCACCAACTCCATCTTTGTTGGAATCCTTGAATGACTGGATGTAAATCTCATAAATCGATGTTGTTTTCCACCATTCATCGTCTCCTGCATGAGAATTTTTTAACACGACACATAATATAACAACTAGAACTAACCTTGACTTCATTTTGTCGATATTTTAAAGCAGCTGATAAAAGGACTAATTTTGTAAATTACCTAGTTTTCTTCAATTAGTGGGAAAAAAAACTCACACTTTTCTAATTTTTGATTTCAACGATTTCTAAGTTTACAGATTAAAATGCAAAATAAATCGTGTTCCAAACAAGTGGAACAATTATAGGTCCGTTAATAATTTATCGTCAAGAAGATAAAAGAGAAATCAGTAGGAATGAGCCATTTTCTAAAATTGCAGCAAAATAGCCGGCATTCCTCACAAAACCATTGGCCGGAGATAAAAGTCAATGATTTTAAAAATAGAGTTATGATCTAGAATATGTGCGATAAACTCTTCTTTATGTTGCAACCGTTTTCCTTGTTTAGAAAGTTGGTATCTTCTATTAGACAATCTCAAGATTTGCCATTGTTACTTAAAGTATGAATGAATGTTGGAAAGAAAGAAATTAAACCAGAGAGAGAGAGAGAGAGAGAGAGAGAGAGAGAGAGAGAGAGAGAGAGAGAGAGAGAGAGAGAGAGAGAGAGAGAGAGAGAGAGAGAGAGAGAGAGAGAGAGAGAGAGAAAGTGAGAAGAAAGAGAGAGAGATAAGAAACAGAGAGAGAGAGAGATTGGAGAGAGAGGGGGAAAAGAGAGAGAGGAAATGAGAGAAAGAGTGAGTGAGAAAGTGGTGGGAGGGGGAGAGAGAGACCTTCACAAAGTTTGATAGATCGAATACGAAAGACGATATCGACCTCCAGTTTTCGTCAAAATGCTCAATTTGTTACGCCTTTTGGATCAAACTATCCTTCAATATATTCCACAGAATACCCATACAGCCTAGGGGACGAAACCGTTGAAAATTTTGGGGGCTCTAAAACCAAGTTTTCACTACATTTTTGTTGATACTGTACATTTTTTTCCAAGTGGCTTGGAGGTGTAAATGCACAAACTTTCTGTGGTCTCTGTCTGTCCGTCTTTCCGTCTGTCTGTGTCTATAAAACGTGAACCCCAGCAGAACTTTTTAACTATTGATCCATATGCATCCAAATTTTGCAGAGGTGTTGCTTTTAACATTCCCTAGAGGAAGTTTTTGTTTTTGTTGTTGTTGTTGTTGTTGTTGTTGTTTTTTTTTTTTTATATTTTGATTTTTAGGTTAGTTACGGACGAAAAATGATTTCCATTAAAACCATCAATGGGAAAAATGGGCCAAAAGCCCATTGCCCAAAGCCCATGGGCCAAGGAAAAATTTAAATATTTCAAAGATTGACCGTTGGATCTCGATAAAAATATCAAAGGGGGTCTGAGGTTCTCCCCTAGGATATTAAAAACGGGCCTGGGTGTCCCCCTAGAATATCAAAAAGCGGTCTGAGGGTCTCTCCCAGGACATTAAAGGGAGGCCGGGGGGGGGGGGGTCTTACCTCAGATTAAATTTGATGTGAGAAAGTGTTCGTAGGGTATTCCCTACAGTTTATTTTGCTATTGCGTTGTCGCAATCGGAAATTCAGTTTTTTCGGTCCATCCTATAGTACAATCAGCTGCATAAGTCATGCGTCAACGATTGACGCAACCCATATTACACCTAAAAACACGACATTGTTTCCTTTCTTTCCTTTTGCTCTGTCAGAAACGCGGAAAAGTTCGGGCTGAGTTTACTGCAGGTTTGCATCAAATCGTTGGCACATAGGACTTATTATACGGCTGCTTGTTGGTATACCTGTACCTATTCTACACGAATTACACTTGTATTTCAAACCATCTGGCAGGCAGGATTAAAAGGCCATATACTCTTACGTCAAAAATAGTACTTGGAACACACATGTTTTATAAACGGCGCAATACAGTCAGAGATTGAAAAAAAAAGGACCAAAATCTCACACGGAAAAAAAAGTGAGCGGGTGTGGTAAACGTACCGAGCGGTGAACGGCCGGCGGGTGCCGTGTCCGTAATGCACGTGCACCCTGACCGCGAGAGCGGTTACCGTTCCCGCTCCGAAAAATAGGCACGGACATCCCAATCATAACTCTGCGGTGACGATAGTCACCGCTCCAAGCGGGCAGTATATCCGTCCTCCACGGGCGTCCGCACCGTCCGGCGGTGGATGTCTAGCCAGAAGACAATTCTTCACTGTTGTCGAACAAAGATGCTTCGAGTAATGGGGACAGTCCAAAGTCGAACTCTTTATATCGAGTACTCGTTCCTTCTCCCCATCGATTCTCCAGCTATTTGTTGATCGAGTGCAATGTGGTTTTTCCTGATTCCACTTTGAGCTCATTAATCCCAGCATTTTTGGTAATTTTATAAAGGTTTATAGCGTTAAGTCTAGACCTCGTTTCATATGCGGTTAAACACAAACTATGTGCCTCTCGAAATCACTCCGTATAAGTTGCACTCCTCCTCAAGAATGATTTTTCGTATAACAAGGCTCATGATTGATTGATTGCTTCTGAGCGAGGAAAATAAGTTCTACATTAATTTAATTGCTCGAAAAATGGCATTCGAAAAATTTTCCTATCACTTACAGAGAATTTCGTCTTATGGCCTTTTGAAGCTGACTCACAAGTTTTTGGAGATGAGGAAGAAGTATCAAATTTAGAGGGCCCAAGGAATCTCAGCAATTTTGTTGACTGGGAGAGGGGGGGGAGGTACATTTTGGTATTTTAGGATACCGTAATATACTCTAGGTTGCGTTTTCTGACGTATCAAGGGCGGCTCCCGCCACTTATGATACCATTGGATCAAAACAAACTAATGGTAGAGGTAGTTTCAGAAGTGTAGGCGCAGCTAGACTGATAATCTTTGGAATTTGCCATCATTATTTCTAATAATACTCAATGAAAATGAATGACTATTATTCACTTTTCCATGAGAAACTCTTTAAAAGCAAACTAATAAAGTCAGAGCCAAGTTATGTTTCATTAGACCGAATTATAGCTGAAAATTCTCCAAAGATTACGGTCTAGGTGCGCCTACACTTCTGAAACGAGCTCTACTCGGTGACTGAACAAAAAAAAAAAAAGTTAACATTTGTCCCCCTCCCCCGTGTAGCTTCAAAAGTTGTATGACATATTCTCGCAAAATTTGTATCTTTCTTCAAATCAACTGATCGTAGCCTGAATCAATTTTACTTTAATCCAAATTTGTCCTTATCACCTGAGTTTGGGGGGGGGGGGTTTCCACCTGAAATTTTTCGACGAATATTTCTGTATCCGAAGTGGGCGATGGCTCTTCCTTTCCCCTTAAAAATGACGCTACTGATATTTCTAACTACCCCCCCTCCCCCTGATTCCTTGCTCATTGAGAATCCGCCAAGATCTAAGGATTTAATGCATCGTTGGCTCGAATGGCCGTGGAATATTTATATGCGCGCCCCTCCTAAAAACAGTGGTGGGCACTCATCAAATCTTAAATGCAAGGTTAGGCGTTTTGAAATCGGGATCAACAGCATTGGTAGGACCACGTTTAGTTAATTTTTCGTTATATTTTGGAACTGCTTAGACTAGACGTACTTCCCAATCGAGTCAATAATATCTTAGTTGACAAAAATAGAACTAAAAAAGATCAGCTACCGGTAATTGTTCAATAATATTCCTTAAAACCAGAACCATTTTATTTCTTGCGGTAAAATTTTCACCCATAGCCTATGGTTTCCTTTTCGTGGACACCTACGGGCCCTCAAAATCTGAAAGACCTAAGTAACAAGCTTCAGTAATTTTTTTCAACTTTTTTTTCATTAACTTTTTCTGAAAAAAAAAGAATAACAATAATAATAATAAAATTAATAATAATAAATAAATGATTAATATGCTTCAATAAATAAATGTAAAAAGTGAAGGCGAGCAAGAGACATAAAAGGGAGAATGTGGATGCGTTATTTGACAATTCAAACAGACCGCCAAAACTGCGAACTGGTGCGGAGGCGAGGCATCAGCAGCAATGTCTGCAAGCTTATATACCGAGATTTTCTCGTCCTTCTCCAATCGGACGTGGTAGTGTAATGGCTAGGGTGTTAGGAATATTCAGGATAGGATCAGGCAGGATAGGAATCGGTAGGTTGTAGGTTCAAATCTCGGAGTTGCAGGGCGCTTTTTGAAAGATGAGATACACACTATAATCGACGCAAACAGTGCAACAGAAAGACAACTCGTGTCTCGTCGTCGGGATGAATTTTCGGTGAATCGTCCAAGGAGCCGCAGCAAGTGAGCACAATAGCACGCCGAGCAAAAATACTATTGTACTCCGGCGGAGCGAGCGCACAATGGATTTTCCGTGCTCCGAGTGCCTCGGTCAACCCCCTGAGACCAGGTAGATTTTTTCACCGCTCCTCGCGGTGAAGACCTCAGAGCATTACTTTATGCTCAGAGCTGTTCTTGCGCCCGCCCGAGCGGTTTCCCTACCATTTCCCGCGTTCCTGACACCAGTCGAGCGGTTATGATGCACGCGCAGAGCGGTTATGGTACCCGTACTCGAGCGGTGTTAGAAACACCGCTCGAGTACGGATCACCTGCACGCAACTGCTGGGTATCCAGCTCGTAACCGCCTAGAATGGTGCTGGAACCGCTCTAGCGGGTCTCTTGTCCGTCTTTTTTTTTCCGTGCAGTGAACCAAAAGTTATAAGAAATCATACACACGGAAAGGAAGACTGATAGAATTTACCATCTGAATAGCTGATTTTGGCGTCTGCTAGCAAGTATGGTAACTTTTACCATCATATGGTACATGCAACGTACTAGCGGGGACAAAGATACCTGGCCAGAGTATGCAACACGCAATACACCGAATACACGTGTTGAATGGGATGCTGTGTATTGCTTATTGCATACTCCGGCCAGGTATCTTTGTCTCCGCTAGTACATTAAGGTAAATTTAGGTAACGTGTCGGTACACTTAAGCATAATCTAGTAAAAATTACCGTACTTGATAGCAGACTTCAAAATCAGCAATGCAGATTGTAAATTCAACCAGTCTTTTTTTCCCGTGTAGTTTTCAACTTTTTAAGATGACTCCATCAGGGTCGAGTAGTTCGAACAGTGCGGCACCAGTGGCGAAGCGTGCAATTTGGCAACGTTGCAGATTGTTCATTTTAAAGCCATGAGAAAGATCGAACTGTTGGGACGTTGGGTGTTCGGTGAACACCTTCGTATTCGACCTTTTATGTTGATTTAAATAGACACAGTACAGCGTTGCCAAATTACACGCTATCACTGTGCGGCACTATGGTCTGGGATCGAAAGAAATTGGCCAATAAATCAGTGAGAAAAAATAATAAAAAATCATCGTTTTTGACTATTTAAGCTTCAATTTAAAACTTTCCAGTGACATTTCTAGGTTTTAACTATCGTTGAAAGTGTTCCGCGCAATAAAATTAGTCTTAGACGTTTTCAAATTAAGAAGAAATTGATTAATCAGAATTAATTGATTAATTAATTGATTAATTGATGATAAAATTTGATTTTATTTGAATTGATTTTATCATTTGATTTGATTTTTGAGGAATTTTTTTGTCAACTGTTTTTGGGTAAAATTTACGAATTTACGCTTAAAATACAATGTTGAGGAACGTCAGCATCTGCAACCATACTTCAAGATGATACCCTGAAAGTTTCAACCTAAAACACTCAAAAATAAAGCTGGAAATTATAAAATATTCCCATAAGCCTCAATGAGTGCGAGTGAGGCAGATGGACTTATTATCACTCGCACACGCTCGCACTCGCACTCGCTAAGCTCATGGCGAAATTATACATTTCGAGCGTTCACTCTCAATCAGTTTTGGTAGTTTTGGGCTCAAAAAATTCCATAAATAATTATGTATGCGCCGAAGGTGTTGGATTTTGTGTTTCTTCTCTGTTTTCAATATAAATACCGAAATCACGTCCTTTCCCAAAAAGCGACTATAGTGGCACTTTCCATCCGATTGAAATCTGGAAAAGTTTCGCCTGGAATCAACTTGAGCTTCAATGAAACTTTCCCGTGGCATTTTCTATAGGTCGAAATTACCTAATTGTTAAAAGTGTTCACAGTGATTATATAATTGATCTTGAAAGTCTTAAAATGATGAATTGATGAGAAATTTATTTTCTGATTCTTGGACACTTTTAGACGATTTTATACCATCGTGCGGCGTTGTCATAGAACACGAAATTTTACATTCGCAAAAAAAATAAATAATTAAATAAAAAAAAAAAAATCTGATGAACCGTGTGACAAAATAGTTCTGAAACAATAAAACCAATTAATATGGATGATATTACAGACTGAGAAAAAAAAAACTGAATTGACACTTTGCAGAAAAAAATTAAAAGCGGCAAAGAGAGGGGCAGAATAGGGGGGAAGGAGGGGAGGGGGGTCGACTGGGATGAGGTTGATAAAAAGAGCAGTCTGCAGAGACCTTCAGAGACTAAGTTGTTGTGAGTCTAACGAAATAACTTTATTTTCTTGTCTAAAGGTCCCACAGTGTGGATGAAAGACATTCACTTTAAAAAAAAAAAATTGAATAAGAAATAAATAAATAAATAAATAAATAAATAAATAAATCGTTTTCTTTTTTAAACTGCGCTGGAAATCGCACGCGATCATACCACTAGCACGATGATCAGCGGTGTGGCTTTCTGGGTTCTTTCTGGTGCATTTATTCTTGAGAGTGCAACCGAAGTCCAGTCAATGCAGGAAAGATACCGAGCTCCAAGACCGTACCAAGACCCGGTAAGCAGAGATTGTTGTTTTCTCAATGAGCAGTAAAATACAATATACAAGGGTCGTCTCAAAAGTAAGTATCTTTTTTTTATTCTAAAAAAAAAAAAAAAAAAAAAAAAAAAAAACTAGTATACCCATAGAGAAAATCTGAAAACAATGTTTGATGCGTCGTATCCTCAGATTTAAAACATATTTTTTGAATTTTCGTTATCTTTAAAATTGAAGAAATTGCGGCAATTTTACCATGATCATCTCCCGTCTTGGGCTCAAAATTTTACGCGATCAAAGGTATCGTTTTTCAGACATGGGAAATCAATACAGGGTGGTCCGAAAGTCCCGGGACGGCTTCATAACTTTTGAACGGCTGCAGATTAAAAAACCAAACTTGGGGGATATTTATAACTTAATAGGAACTACTTTTTGGCGTACCCGAAAATTCCGGGGGGCACCCGTAAAGGGGGGTTTCGCCCCCAACTCAAAATTTTCAAATGGCAACCCCCATCTTGTGATACCTTGTTTTAAAGGGCATAAAATTCTAAGACTTTTGGCGCAAACCGGAGGTCGATATCGTTTTTCGTCTTCGATATATCGATAGTCAAAATTCGATTTCGACCCATTTTCAAAAAATCAGAACTCCCATTCGAAAAGTCTAACTTTAGAAAACTAGGAGTCAAAAATACTCTAAAAAGCAAGTACTTTTCAGAAAAAAATACGGTTTTGATATTTGCCTAGTCTTAGGGCCCCCCAAAATTATTTTAAAAAATGACCCCTCAGGGGGGCTATCTCAAAAATTCCGAGCCACGACCCCTATCGAGTGATACATCGCTTGATAGGGCACACAAAACTGAGCATTTTGGCGCAAACTGCAGGTCGATATCGTTTTTGGTTTTCGATATATCGAAATTTTCCAATGAGTAAAAATCCAACTTTGTCATTCGATATATCGAAAACCAAAAACGATATCGACCTGCGGTTTGCGCCAAAATGCTCAGTTTTGTGTGCCCTATCAAGCGATGTATCACTCGATAGGGGTCGTGGCTCGGAATTTTTGAGATAGCCCCCCTGAGGGGTCATTTTTTAAAATAATTTTGGGGGGCCCTAAGACTAGGCAAATATCAAAACCGTATTTTTTTCTGAAAAGTACTTGCTTTTTAGAGTATTTTTGACTCCTAGTTTTCTAAAGTTAGACTTTTCGAATGGGAGTTCTGATTTTTTGAAAATGGGTCGAAATCGAATTTTGACTATCGATATATCGAAGACGAAAAACGATATTGACCTCCAGTTTGCGCCAAAAGTCTTAGAATTTTATGCCCTTTAAAACAAGGTATCACAAGATGGGGGTTGCCATTTGAAAATTTTGAGTTGGGGGGCGAAACCCCCCTTTACGGGTGCCCCCCGGAATTTTCTGGTACGCCAAAAAGTAGTTCCCATTAAGTTATAAACATCCCCCAAGTTTGGTTTTTTAATCTGCAGCCGTTCAATAGTTATGAAGCCTTCCCGGGACTTTCGGACCACCCTGTATATTGTATAAGAAAACAAAAATGAGGTAGAAAAACAGTCAAAAACTGATAAAATGGCATCTAACTTTATTTTTTGACACAGTCTCCTACTTTATTTAGACATTTTTGATACATTTTACACCAGTTTCCTTGTTCCATCAGAAAAGAACACTTAATCCTGGTTTGAGATCCAAATGTTGATGTTCTTCTCTCATGAAATAAGGAAACTGGTGTAAAATGTATAAAAAATGAAAGGAAAGGGTGAAAAATTGGTGAAAAATGAAAAATGAAGTAAGAGACTGTGTCAAAAAATAAAGTTAGATGCCATTTTATCAGTTTTTGACAGTTTTTCTACCTCAATTTTGTTCTCTCATACAATATTGATACCCTAAGTCTGAAAAGCGATACCTTTGATTGCGTAAAATTGTGGACCCACTGTGACGGGAGGTGGTTGCGGTAAAATCGCCGCCATTTCTTCAATTTTAAAGATGACGAAAATTAAAAAAAAATTATCTTGAAGCTGAAGATACGACGCGTTTAACACTGTTTTTAGATTTCTCTTAGGTTAATACTTTTTTTTTAAAAAAAAAAAAAAAAAAAAAAAAAAAAAAAAAAAAAAAAAAAAAAAAAAAAAAAGATACTTACTTTTGAGACGACCCTCGTATTTTTGCGCAGTGACCAAGTTGACTGCGGATTTTTGCCAACGAGCTATTGCGATTAAGAGGTTGATACATGTTGCAGTGGCGGCTCGTGCAATCTGGCAACCGTGCACTTTTACCATTTAAACGTATGCAAAAAGATCGATACTAGAAATCTTATCTCAAAGTGGGGCAGCATGGGCCATCTGATTCTGGTTTGTTTGCCTCATATTTGTTAACCTTAAATCGAAAATTATAATTAATCCAGTAGAAAGTGGTTATCAAAAGCGAGTGTTTAAGAGTGACTATCTGGACATAGAATTCTAGTAAAACTATCTAGGTGAGAAAATTTTGCATATTTCTTTTAAGTATTAGTTTCTTTATCGTACAAATTTCTCCAGGAGAAACATTTATATCGATTTCTGTGTCAAAATAGCCACTATAAAACATTTGCTTTTTCGTTTTTAACCGCAATTTCAAATGTATTAGTCACGATTTCGTATTTAAAAATTTAAAAAAAAGGTTAAAAAAGCGTGGCAAACAAACCGAGCCTGTGCACGGAAAAAAAAGACGGACAGGAGACCCGCTAGAGCGGTCCCAGCACCATTCTAGGCGGTTACGAGCTGGATACCCAGCAGTTGCGTGCAGGTGATCCGTACTCGAGCGGTGAGTTTTTCACCGCGAGGAGCGGTGAAAAAATCTACCTGGTCGCAGGGGGTTGACCGAGGCACTCGGAGTACGGAAAATCCATTGTGCGCTCGCTCCGCCGGAGTACAATAGTATTTTTGCTCGGCGTGCTATTGTGCTCACTTGCTGCGGCTCCTGGGACGATTCACCGAAAATGCATCCCGACGACGAGACACGAGTTGTCTTTCTTTTGCACTGCTTGCGTCGATTATAGTGTGTAGCTCATCTTTCAAAAAGCGCCCTGCAACTCTGAGATTTGAACCTACAACCTACCGATTCCTATCCTGCCTGATCCTATCCTGAATACTCCTAACACCCTATCCATTACACTACCGCGTCCGATTGGAGAAGGATGAGAAAATCTCGGTATATAAGCTTGCAGACATTGCTGCTGATGTCTCGCCTCTGCACCAGTTCGCAGTTTTGGCGGTCTGTTTGAATTGTCAAATAACGCATCCACATTCTCCCTTTTATGTCTCTTGCTCGCCTTCACTTTTTACATTTATGCGAGCATATTAATCATTTTTGAAGCATATTAATCATTTTTTGTTTATTATTTTTTGTATTATTTAGGACAAATTTGGACTAAAGTAAAATTGATTCAGGCTACGATCAGTTGATTTGAAGAAAGATAAAAATTTTGCGAGAATATGTCATACAACTTTTGAAGCTACACGGCGGGGGAGGGGTACAAATGTTAATTTTTTTTTTTTTTTTGTTCAGTCACACTGACTAGAGCTCGTTTCAGAAGTGTAGGCGCACCTAGACCGTGATCTTTGGAGAATTTTCAACTATAATTCGTTCTAATGAAACATAACTATTGGCTCTGACTTTATTATTTTGCTTTTAAAGTGTTGGAAAAGTGAGTAATAGTCATTCATTTTCATTGAGTATTATTAGAAATAATGATGACAAATTCCAAAGATTATCAGTCTAGCTGCGCCTACACTTCTGAAACTACCTCTACCATTAGTTTGTTTTGATCCAATAGTATCATAAGTGGCGGGAGCCGCCCTTGATACGTCAGAAAACGCAACCTAGAGTATATTACGGTATCCTAAAATACCAAAATGTACCTTTTTCACCCCCCCCCCTCTCCCAGTCAACAAAATTGCTGAGATTCCTTGGGCCCTCTAAATTTGATACTTCGTCCTCATCTCCAAAAACTTGTGAGTCAGCTTCAAAAGGCCATGAGACGAAATTCTCTGTAAGCGGTAGGAAAATTTTTCGAATGCCATTTTTCGAGCAATTAAATTAATGTAGAACTTATTTTCCTCGCTCAGAAGCAATCAATCAATCATGAGCCTGAAAGCACTCATTTTACATTGTACTCATTTGTTATACGAAAAATCATTCTTAAGGAAGAGCGCAACTTATACGGAGTGATTTCGAGAGGCACTATTTAGCAACAGTGCGGCTATACAGGCGACTCCAACCTTTCGCAGAGGCCGTCGTTCTTCCGACTTCTCTCTTAGCACGGAGGATTTCCAAGAATCGACAGACTCAAAAATTTACACACTTCCAGTAAAAATGGCGAACGGTCAAAAATACGAAAAAACGGACAAAATTTTCGCCCCTTAAGAACCAAAACTCGGCAAAAGTAGTCGACTTTGAATATTGATGACTCTCAGAAATTCGTATTTTTCAGTCCGAATTAAATTCAGGATATTTCGTGTAATATCGAATTTATGAGAGTCATCTATATTCAAAGTCGACTACGTTTGCCGAGTTTTGGCCCGTTAGGGCGAAAATTTCGTCCGTTTTTTCGTATTTTTTGACCGTTCGCAATTTGTACTGGACGTGTGTTAATTGTTGAGTCTGTCGGTTCTTGGAAATCCTTTGGACTGTCCCCATTACTCGAGGCATCTTTGTTCGACCGCAGTGAAGAATTGTCTTCTGGCTAGACATCCACCGCCGGACGGTACGGACGCCCGTGGAGGACGGATATACTGCCCGCTTGGAGCGGTTACTATTGTCACCGCTGCGTTATGATTGGGATGTCCGTGCCTATTTTTCGGAGCGGGCACGGTAACCGCTCTCGCGGTCAGGGTGCACGTGCATTATGGACACGGTACCCGCCGGCCGTTCACCGCTCGGTACGTTTACCACACCCGCTCACTTTTTTTTCCGTGATGTGTAAACGTCCATATGAGATTTCTATCGAATGGCTGCCTCCGTACTGCCTCCAAATACTGTCCAACAAATCCTCTCTATCGCTATATAGCTCATTAATGTATACAGTCAACGAATTAAGTAATGTCAGCCTACTCCTAACATTTTCTTTCAGTTACGCAACCTGTCGTGCTCATCACAATGAATTTATAAACCTTCGTGTTACGAATGGTATTTTACACCTTCTGATTACTTGGGGGGGGGGGGGGCTTGGATTTTCTTCCCAACATAAAACTATTGCTGATACCTTATTTTTTTTAATAATTTTCAAACCTGTAAAAACCATAATATCCAGTATTCTCTAAGAAATTATGGTATGTCTATTTTTTTTCAAACTGTATCAGTTTTAGATGTTTGGCGAGGTTTCAAAAAAAGCACCATAAGTTCAAATATTACCAAAACTGCAGAAACATTTCTTTGATTTCTTTGAATTTTGAAATTAATTTGTAAGATAACATCTTAAAAACATAATTTATTCTAAAATTATGTTCAGTTTATCTAATCGACACTTTTTCATGTTTTTATACTCTTTCGTTGTATTTGACCGCTTTCTCTATTTGACCTAGTGCGAGGCACTCATGGTTGGTTTTCCCCATCTTGTCTGTCCCTTGGTTGAGTCTTCTCGCGTTCGATTTCTCGATCCTTCCGGTTGCCTAGACCACCCAGAGCTGCCGATTTGCGTAGATTTAATGGCATTTAGAAATTCACCGATGATTCCACCGGCTGAGAAAAGATTATAGAGTTTAGTTCAGTGCACGACTGTAGTGCACGAAAATACTAGCGTCTTTTATCTTTTCTCAACCGGTATATTTTAATCAATTAACGGCGTTTCCACCGATTGAGAAAATATTACAGGTCAGAGTATTTTCGTGCATTACAGTAATACACTGAATTGAACTATGTAATCTTTTCTCAGCCGGTGGAATCATCGGAGAATTTCAAAATTCCATTAAATCTACGCAAAATCGGCAGCTCTGAGACCACCCACCTTTCTCACTTCCTCCTTTTTCGTTTGGTTTTTCTCTTTGAGTTTCGACCCTAGGACGTAGGTACTCTTGTTCCGAACTGCCGTGAAGTGCAGAGCTTAGCCCTGGACAGTCAGTCAATTTTATTTTTGTGTCAAAGTCTAGTCTGTTTAAGGGGGTACATCGCCCTCGAAAAGCAAAAAAATGATTTTTTTTTTTTTTTTTTTTTTTTTTTTTTCCACTTTTTTGATAGTCAAAATCCTAAGGATTCAGAATATGTAACTGTTTTTTCATAAGAGCCATGGAAGTATTTTTAATTATTTATTGAAACTAAGATGGAATAAACAAATCTGCCGCCAAATAGCGTTTTGAGCGTATCGTTTTTTTTCAATCTCGTAATAGTATACGGAATGTAACTTGAGTTCTATTATAGCTAAAGACTTCTGGATTTTTTTAAAAGATGCACAAACTTTTGCTCTATTATCCACCAGAAGCTTTTTTTTTTTTTTAAAAAAAAAAATAGAAATTTCAATTTCAAAAATGGAGTTGAAGATGAAAAAGCTAAAAAAATTATGCCTTAAAAGTAAAAAATTAATTAAAATACTTCCAGTCTCTTATGTAAAAAAGCCTCTGGTAGATAATGGAGGGCAAGAAGACCGGTCATTTGAGCCAAAGAAACAGTGCAACGAATGATGAGAACTCAAGACAGATTCCGTACCGTTTAGGTCTATTTTTTTTTCTTTTTGTTTGATTTAAGGAGCACTTATGCAACCCGCGCGACAAAAAATTGTGATTTTTTTTCTTATAAGCTCACGGACCAGCTCAAAAAATTTCAGACCCAAAACTTAACTCTGGAAGAAAAAAAAATTGGGTGATGTACCCCCTTAAATCATTTGTTTGCTTGATTTTGGATGATAGTAGATGATAAAATGATAGTAAGAGAAATGCATAGAATTACTATCCCTTGCAGAAAATTAGTTAAAAATACATAAAGTAAACAATAGTAAAGTTCGTCAACTATTACCACTTTGATTGAAGTATTATCTTCTTGTGTTACTTTCATTTTTCACTGTGAAGTTTTAATGGTTCTGAATCCCAAGCGGGAGGAGGGAGCAAGTGCATCTCTGCGGTTGCCCATGCAAACATCGATCTACTAAAACCAGTGGCGTCGCGTGCCATCTGGCAACTTTGCAATTTGGCCATTTAAATCCATATAAAAGGTCGAACTGTTAGAGGTGCACAGTGCTCTCCCTCGAATCGATCTTTTACATGGTTTTAAATGGTCAAATTACAACGTTACCAGTTGGCACGCGACGCCACTGATCTCTATTTTAGGTTCTGCTCGGCAGAAAACTGTAGGAATACTAAATTAGTTACAATTTATCATTCAAATATTGAATCCAAAATCTCTTGCATCAACAGAACTTGATTTTAAAGAATCCATTTCAAGTTATTGCTTTGGCAGCTCCTGAAGGAGCACGGCTCCCAAGAAGTGCTCCCTAATAAGAGCTACCAACGCAATAACTTGAAACCAAAATCTTTGAAATCAAGTTCTGTTGGTGCCAGAGCCTTCGGAGTCAGTATTTTAATGATAAATGGGGCTCTTGCAAACTTTTGCTGTAGGAAATTGAAGAGTTGATTCTTGCATAAAAACAGCTGTAAAAATGACAATGAGAACACTAAAAAATCACAAAATTCACTCTCAGAATCGGGTTTAATGGCGGAGAGAGACAGGTATCGAGGTAGATCCCTATCTAAATTGAGACATAACTTTGTGTTTCCGTAGAGAAAGTGACATAATAGACAGGAATCTCCAATGATACCTTACATTGAGCCGCCATTACAAACTTGCCGTTATAGCAGTTATGTGAGTTTATTACTAAATTTTAGACTTTCTCGTAGTGATTTTTGCGGTTTTTACATCGTATTGGACTATTCATTTGCTCGCAGCAAAAGTTCTCAAGAGCCCCATTGTAACTAATTTTAGTATTCCCATAGTTTTCTGCTGAACAGAATAGAAAATTCCAAAGACATCATCAAAGAAGACTGGCCCCTATAGCGGCGAGAATTGAAGCCAGTTACTGTTATCGGCAGAGCTTCCCCGCTCGGGGATATGGACCAAATTAATATTGCGGCTTATTGAGCCGAGACATGAAACTTGTTCAAAATAATGCTTATTATTTTTAGTTTTCAAAAGTACTTAGATATGATATGCGTCATATGTCAAAGTTGAAGTTGACGAACTTGAACGAAAGTTTCGGTCTATTTATCCGCTAGATATGTACGATTGAAAGCAGAGAGGTTATGAGTGCTGAAGTAAACAATGACCGAACGATCGTTAACTTCGATTTTTAAAAAAAAACTGACACCTTACATTCATCCCAATTTTTAGATTAAATGTATATCATACTATACTGTATAACATATGTGAGAATTGATACCGTTATTCACATAAATAATTGATTAAAATTGGTTTGAAGAACGAGGCTCTATAAGATCTAATGTTAAATTGGTCCATACCCCCGCGCAGGGAAGTGCCCTACCCATCAGCCCGTGCCATTACCGGCTTCACTTTTCCCCCGTGCAAAGAGATAGCATCTTCTACAATAATGTCTTTGGAAAATTCAGATCTAACCACGGCTCCGGATCATGGGCGGCGCGTATAAGGGGCTATTGGGGCTATAGCCCCCCCCTTTTTTCGGAACAAGGGGCTAAAAATTATTTTAAACGAAAAAAAAAAGGGGAAAAAGGGAAAAAGGAAAAAGAAAGAAAAAGAGAAAAAGAAGAAAAAATGTTATATATCCCCCCCGCCTACGTCAAACTTTATTGTGAAAAAGGTGAAGAAAGAAAGAGGAAAAGAAGAAGAAAAAAAAGCTGTTGATTTTTAGCCCCCCCCCCCCACTTTTTGTTTCCACGCGCCGCCCATGCTCCGGCTCCCAAACCCTGACTAAAACAGTCTATTGTTCATTTTTTCACGAGGCGCCGCTGATCAGCGGCAGCTCGTGCAATACTGCAACAATATTTTCCCTCTATTTGAATCTAGAGTCCCTATATATGAAAGAGTCTCGCCATACGAGGTTCCATCTCTGATTGGCCGCTGAAAAGTGAAGAAGAAAAAGTGGTCTATGAAGCCTGGAGGCGCGCCTCTTGTTTACATCTTCATGGAACCACCTTCACTGCTGTCCAGCTTTGAGGAAGCTTTCGGCACTTTTAGCTTGTACTGATGAAATTTGAATTAGAAATCGATGGAAATGTGTTCAGAACAGAATAAAAGTCACACATTACTTTTAAAACAGATAGTGAAGCCAACGGGTATTGGAGGTTAGGTTGACCCAACAAAGATTACTTCCGCACGAATACATGTATGAGTAATCTTTGGCGGAAAGATCGTTGGATAAAAATGTAAACAAGAGGCGCGCCTTCACGCTCCTCAGACACCTTCTTCTTCCTCACTTCTGTTCACGTGTCTTGACTCTTTCATTTATAGGGACTCTATTTGAATCTATGTAAAATAATCGATTGCAGGTGAAGCGCCGCTTCACTATCGAATCGATTGTTTTCAATGGAATCATATGGAGGAAAAACATTGTTGCCATGTTGCACGAGCCACCGCTGCTGCCGCTGATGGGTGTTCATACCAAAGATTACTTATACATACAGATATGGCATTAGCCATCTCGCCCGTGTTAAGTGAAAAATGGATAAAACGCCGGCCGTGATACAACCGGGCATACAGAGGAGATCATAAAGATTACAGAATTCTGGTTCGAAAAGATTACGTTTTCCACATTTCCTGTGTTAGTTTGCGGAACTAGAACAAACACGGAACGTGAACAGTGGAACGTGGAATACGGAACAGTTTTGTAACAGACAAACATGGAAAATGTAATCTTTTCTCTGTAATCTTTATGATCCCCTCTGTATGCCCGGTTGTATCACGGCCGGAGTCAACTTAACAAAATTCGGGCTAATGCCATATCTGTATGTATAAGTAATCTTTGGTTCATACTTGCATCTTTGCAGGCTCAGTACCAACCGCACCGAGATGTGATCGCGGAAGTGATAGCCAACGATAGGTGTAACGAACGGAAGTCTTTTCTTAAAACGCTTGGATGCTTCAACCATGAAGGGACCACGCTTTGCAAGCAGGCCCTGCTGTCTTACGTCCAGCTACCGGAAGAAGAAAAGACCGAGTGCAACTTGATCAGGGGATCCGGTTGCAGGAAACTTAACGCAGACTCGCGATTACCCGCATCCCCGAATTCACCGTATCGATGCTCTTTCCGGGTTGGAACTTATGATGCAAATTCGAGGACCACAACGTACCAATGGAAACCTCTCAAGATGTGCTTCGGAGGCCACTTAAGGGCTGTGCAAGACTCACAGAACCGTATGGTGCCGTAATAGATTGACGCGGACTTGTTTTTTTTGTTTTTTTTTTTTTCCTTTTTATCTTTTTTTATTTTCCTATTTTCTCCCTTTTCCACTCTTTGGCTCTCTCTTTCTCTCTCTTTCTCTTTCTCTCTCTCTCTCTCTCTCTCTCTCTTTCTTTCTCTTTCTCTTTCTCTCTCTCTCTCTTTCTCTTTTTTCCTCTCTTGGTCTCACTTCACGAAGGGAGGAAGAAAAGAAGAAAAAGACAGAAACAGAGAGAAAAAGAGAGAAAATGAGAGAAAAATGCAGAAAAGAGAGAAAAAGAGAGAGAAAGACAGAAAATAGAGGAAAAGAGAGAAAAAGGAGAGTTAAAAAAGCAAAAAAGATAAAATAATAACAACTTTGCTGAAAACAAAACAGTTTAAAACTAAATTTCAATGCCTTCTTAAAAAAAAAAAAAAAAAAAAAAAAAAAAAAAAAAAAAAAAAAAAAAATACGGGGAGAACCCTTAAAACCTACTCCTTTTTAGTGGATGCCTTCAGACCTCCAGGCATCCTATACCTTTTCTTGGAAGCCTCAAATTCAAAATTGTGTAGAGCTTCAAGTGATGTGAATTCGCCCCTGATTGTAACATTCCCTTCAATCTGTGTGTTAGAGTGCATTACGTTTGCCATTGAAAATTACATGTTATAAGACCGTCAGATATGAAATCATAACATCATTTCTTTATGAAGCACGAGGAAATAAAAAATTACAAAATAACTCTCGTTAAATTGGCGTTGAATGGGATCAAAGTGTTAAGTACCTACTCAGCTATTCAGCTGTTTAATGCTCTTCCTTTTTCAATAAAGAATCACTTCAGAGAAGCAGATTTAATTGAATCTGTTTACGCGGCAACAGCAATATGACACGTTGGTTCTAACGTGAAATTCGGCGAAAATAACGATGCGCACATTACAAGAAATTTCAAAATCCACTCATTAACTCGGAAAATCACTTCCACTTCAAACAACTTTCGCAGTGATAGACACATTTATCACCGACGTAAAATTACATAGCCGAAATTACCGCTTTCATGTTAACATCAACATGACTTATACGAACGTTTGAATGTTTTGTTTCGATTCGCGTACATTCCTTGCATTCTTTTGTAATCTTTGATAAACCAGAAAAGACCATCAGACACCGAATGCAGCCAATATTTTATGTATTTAGAAGGAAATTCCATAATTTTGCAGTTAAGAAGTTGTTTACATGTACATCGTGGTTCTGTACATACTTGTATGGTAGGTACGAGTATTATATACATAATGGGGCTCTTGCAAACTTTTTCTGTGAGCAAATGAATAGTCTATTCCAGCAAATGTAAAAACCAGCACAAATCACGAAAATCAACCTGAGAAAGTCTAAAATTCAGTAATAAACCTACATAACTACTTTAATGGCAAGATCGCAAGCCGGGTTCGACGCAGGTATCATGGGAGATTCCTGTCTATTATATCACTTTCTCTATACGGAAACACAGAGATGTGTCTTAATTTAGATAGGAATCTCCCATGATACCTGCGTCGAACCGAATTAAGCTCGATTCTGAGAGTGAATTTCGTGATTTTTTGGTGTACTCATCGTCATTTTTACAGGTTTTTATGCAAGAATCAACTCTTCAATCCCGTGCAGCAGAGGTTTGCAACAGCCCCATTGTGTAAATAATGTCTATTGTAACGAGGGGGCGGGCGGTTAAAACTTGAAGTGATTTCCTAAGTGAACTCTCGAGTGGTCGCGTGGATGACATACGTCATTTAGCTACTTGTTTTTGCGTGTATTTTTGCAAATTTTGAATTTTCAAAGCTGACATTTTCAGTTGCTGCCGTTCTTGGATGGGACAAGAGGCTTCCGAAGTTTTTTTTTCTTTTTTTTTTCTTTCAAAACCTGAAAGTTACTGAATGTCATCAAAGTGGCTGGATGATGATTGTCATCCACGCGAACACATATATTCAAAAACATTTTTTCAAGTTTCAAAAATTCTGAAATTTGAACTTGAATATACACTCTAAGAAAGAATTAAAAAAATATATATTTCTTTGAAATCACCATTAAAAATGTTGAGCCTAAAATATTGGTATTTTCAAAAGTGGCAAAATCTGGATTTCCCATTTTTTAGTTTTTCGCCATTTGCAAAAAAATGGGTCGGAATATTTGAAATTTCTGTCATTCAAGTTACTGAGGAGGGTTTTTCCTATTTATTGAGTATATACATACATGCATTTTTAGGCTTAAATTGGCAGACTTATAGCCATTTTTAAAAGTGGATGACGTATGTCATCCACGCGATGGATGACGTATGTCATCCACGCGACATTTCGTGTCACAACTGCGAGCGCAACCACTCGAGGGTTAATGAGTGGTTTTTGAACGCCTTTAATGAGCGCATCGTTATTTTTGCCTTTTACGAAAGAATCAACGTTCTTGATTGTTGGAGCAGAAGTACGCAACAGATCCATTCCTTCTTTTTTGCGCTGGAGTACTACTTGATTGAAAATGCCTTTTATAACATCGATGACATTATTAATTTTAGAATTTAAAATTAACTGAGGTAAGCAAACAATTCAAAATGTCATAATGTCATTGTTCATGGTATATTGTTCATTGACTTTTACATACAGGGTGTCTGAGAAATGAGTTCACACTTTTGTTGTGAGCGCCCGATTGATTGTAAAAATCTGAAAAATTCAGGAATAATCTATTACCCCTAAGCGACTTCAGAGAAAATATCGGAGGGCTCCCACTCTCCTTAAGGGGGGCGTAGGCCCCAAAATGTACCCTTTGTTGCCAATATATCGCATATTTCAAATAGCAGGGGGTATTTTTTATTTCGTCATTCAAAAGGGCTCAACAAACTGAGTAATTTCGTTTTTTCAGATTTTCGGCAGCCCCTCTCAAAACAAAATGGCGGCCAAATAGCTACCCCATACTGTAGAGGACCATAACTTCGGTTTGAATCAATATTTTTTCAAAAACTAAAAAGTTTCTGAATCCTCAGAACGTCCCCTTTCCAATGATGTGCCATACTTTATCATTTGGTGGGAAAAAAATGGGACGCGGAGCCCCCCCCAAAAATTTTTGAGTTTGGGGGGCTGTAGCTCAAAAAAGTCAAATGTAAAGGGGGGTCGTGTTGTACATCAATCGAAAGGTCTTAAAAAGAGCAAAAATTTGGCGCAAACCCGAAGTCGCTACGATGCGTCTATTCCAAATGGCGGTCATTTAACCATTTGGGGGTCGGGGACCGTCCCCCCAAATAAAATCCCACCATCGAGTGATACACCAATCGAAAGGTCTTGGAAAGAGAAAGAGAATGGCGCAAACCGGACGTCAATACGATGCTTGTATCCAAAATGGCAGCCGGTCAAAGTTTTTTGGCTGATGACCCTGCAGGCCTGTAGCCAAAAAACTTTGACCGGCTGCCATTTTGGATACAAGCATCGTATTGACGTCCGGTTTGCGCCATTCTCTTTCTCTTTCCAAGACCTTTCGATTGGTGTATCACTCGATGGTGGGATTTTATTTGGGGGGACGGTCCCCGACCCCCAAATGGTTAAATGACCGCCATTTGGAATAGACGCATCGTAGCGACTTCGGGTTTGCGCCAAATTTTTGCTCTTTTTAAGACCTTTCGATTGATGTACAACACGACCCCCCTTTACATTTGACTTTTTTGAGCTACAGGCCCAGGGCTTTGGACCCAAGCATTTGAAAAAAGGGTCCGGGTCCGGGTCCAAGAGAAAATGAATCCTCAGGGTCCGGGTTCGGGTCCGGTCCAAAAAGAATTGAGTTGTCAGGGTCCGGGTCCAGGTCCGGGTCCACTAAAATTCTTTGGACCCAGTCCAGGGTCCGGAACCGGTTCTGGACCGGTTCTTGAAGGGTCCAAGTAATTAGTCGATAAACTTGGGCTTCATAGTTGAACTTTTTTATGCAGAAAGGGACACATTTTTCTGTTTGCGCAAAAGTGAACTAATGATGAACAAGATAAGAAACTCATAGCAGTTTTGGTTACCTTCTGCATAAAGTCATCCAAACAATGATCTGGCTAATAGCAATAAAGGACAGAGCTCATGAAATGATAAAATAGCAACGGGTTTTGTTTCCTTTTCTTCCTTTTTTACTTTCTCGCTCCCCCCTAAGAAGAGAAAGTATTGTCATCATGAAAAATTTCGAAGTTGGGGTTTTTCCTTATCTTGGCATTTCAGGTCCCCCTGAACTCAAAAATCATATTCCCAAAAAATGTCTGTCCGTCAGTCCGTCCGTCCGTCCGTCTGTGGTACATCATAACTTCTAACCTATGGGTCCATTAGCATCCAAATTTGGCAAGAGGAGTTCTTTCAGATAGTGCTAGAGGCGTTTTTTTTGTTTTTCCTTGAAATTGAATTTGAGGGTTGTTAGGGGGGTTTTTACCCCTAAAATAGGGTAAAAATTGAAATTCCTAAAAAATGGCTCTAAGGATTTCCTTGAAACTAGGTGAAAATATGTTCCTAAGACAGACAAATCGAATGGCATTATTCGTTTTTTCGAGAAAACCCAAATAAGGGTAGTTATGGGAGAGGGGGGTGGGGGAAATGGGGAAAAATACCCGTTTCTGAGACCACCATTGTGAGGATTTTCTTGAAACTTGGAGAAAATATGCTCCTAAGATAGACACATCAAATGGCAGCATTGATTTGACCAAGAAAAACCAAATAAGGGTAGTTATGGGAGAGGGGGGTGGGGGAAATGGGGAAAAATACCCGTTTCCGAGACCACCACCGTGAGGATTTTCTTGAAACTTGGAGAAAATATGCTCCTAAGACACAGACAGATCGAATGGCAGCATTGATTTGACTAAGAAAAACCAAATAAGGGTAGTTATGGGAGAGGGGGTGGGGTAGACAGGTAAAACTTCAATTTTTGGGAGCACCACTTAGAGGTTTGTATTCAGTGGTGTAGCCTGCAATCTGGCATAGCTGCATTTGGTCCATTTCCACCCATGAAAAGGTCAAACTATCAAGAGTATACACGGTGCACTCCACCTAATCGATATTTTACATGAATTCAAATGGAGCAAATTCAGCGATGCCAAATTTCAAGTGTTAACACTATTTAAAAAATCATAAATGTACTCACTGTTCTGATTCCAATAAGTAGTAGTGTTTGACATGTAAAGATTTTGATATTAGAGCCGAAATTATGCAGCTCCAAATGAGAAAACACTGAAACCCTGGTTAAGAATTGCTGTGTTTTTCTTGCTTGGAACTACCACAATGAAGGGGGAAAGCTGCCTATATGGCACACTTTAAATTTCGTAGAAGAGTAAAATTAAATACCTCTTTTAAAAAAAAAAAAACTGTCGGACCATCGGTCAATGATAAGATTTTGATGTTTGACCGGTGAAATTAGATTCAAAGAAAACGAGGTCACTGATGAGGGAACACTAACACACAAACACACGCACACGTTATCACTCAAAATAAGGCTGCTTTGAGATCTGTGTTGACAATGGAGATTCTGCGGTGCACTTGAACTAACTTATTTTCAGAAGATGAGTAAATGTACTAAAAGAGAAAATTGGAGTTTTGACAGACACAATGGGAGATAAACTTAAAGATGACCAAACTCTTCGTGATCATTAGATTTAAACACAAACTACTTAATGGTTAGGCCCTAACCTATTTGCTTCTTCTCAACCAAATGTAAACACGGACAAGAAGGAAGAATTGGCTGTGAGCATTGAATGAAGAGGGGGCGACTGGCACTGCCTGAACTGGGAATTGGGATGAGTGAAATGTACGTATAGCTAAGGGGAATCAGAGGTTCTCCCTCCTCCTCGAGAATCGCGGCAAGTCCATGATACCTGAGGGGTGTCGACTGTCGGAAATTTCCGGGAAGAAATCTGTTTCTATACCCCTCAATATAGACTCGCCCAACTGTCGAAGACATGGTCTTATCAGTTATCTAGTGGTTGGCGAACACTCACTCGCAACTGCATCACATGGAACTCACACAACTGCTTCGCCGGCAAAAGCGTTTTGTTGAGACCAGAAATATACGCTTCACACGACATCTATTCTCAAGCGCAAATAACCACTGAACTTAAAGGTTGTGGGTTTGAATCTCGGTCTGATTATTTTCATGGTCACAGATCTCGTCATCCAGAGTGAACTACCTTCTTATTTCATCCCCTTCTTGAATAATTAGGATCGCCACATTTCCTTTGCAAGTATAGTTTCTTTCCTCTTGTCCCGCAGATGCCTTAAAGTAAAGCTAAGTTGATTTTGGAAGTCATCATTTTTCTGGGTTATCTAATCTCAGCAGTATTGTTGAACCGAAATATGACTATACTTAATTAATAATCTTGTACACCCCTATGCTGTAAAGTATAGGAAACATGGAGCGAGAAAGTCGCGTGCGGGTACCCGCAACATATTGCGCCCCCGCCCCAAAATGACGGCGCGTAGCGCCGTAGCCTGCGCGAAGCGCTAGGGGGATTGGGGGCGAAGCCCCCAAAAATCGGCGCGAAGCGCCGATTTTTTCTTTTCTTTTCATTTCTTTTCCTCTCTTATTCCTTGCTTTCTTTTTTCCTCTTTTTTCCTCTTTATCCTTCTTTTTTACCTCTAATTTACCGTTTTTTTCATATACTCACTGGACCTGCTAAGGACCGGTTCTGGCGGGTTCTGAATGAACCCGTCCGAAGGGTCCGGGTCCGGTTCAGGGTCCAGAAGTGAAGACATTTTCGGTCCGGGTCCAGGTTTGGGTCCAGAAGAGATAAAAAAATTCGATCCGGATCCGGGTCCAGGTCCAGGCAAAAAAAGGGGTCCGGACCGGTTCTGGGTCCAGGACCGGTCCAGGGTCCGATGCCCTGGCTACAGCCCCCCAAACTCAAAAATTTTTGGGGGGGGGGGGCTCCGCGTCCCATTTTTTTCCCACCAAATGATAAAGTATGGCACATCATTGGAAAGGGGACGTTCTGAGGATTCAGAAACTTTTTAGTTTTTGAAAAAATATTGATTCAAACCGAAGTTATGGTCCTCTACAGTATGGGGTAGCTATTTGGCCGCCATTTTGTTTTGAGAGGGGCTACCGAAAATCTGAAAAAACGAAATTACTCAGTTTGTTGAGCCCTTTTGAATGATGAAATAAAAAATACCCCCTGCCATTTGAAATATGCGATATATTGGCAACACGGGGTACATTTTGGGGCCTACGCCCCTCCTTAAGGGGGGTGGGAGCCCTCCAATATTTTCTCTGAAGTCGCTTAGGGGTAATAGATTATTCCTGAATTTTTCAGATTTTTACAATCAACCAGGCGCTCACAGCAAAAGTGTGAACTCATTTCTCGGACACCCTGTATAGCTGTATTATGAAGCTATAGTTTGATAAAATTTCAAAATGAAATACACTAATAAACAAGCCTCAGCTGCAGCACTTAACGTGCTAGCAAAGGAACATGAGTGTCAAGCCAAGATTACTACAAGGTCCATACACGTTTCGTTACTCATCATATGAGATTCTCTGTAAGATAAAGCTTACAATCAGTTTAAACTGCCTGGATTAGGGTCCATTACGAACCAACGAGCTATAACTTTAAAGTGGCAGCGGATTGGTCCACCTTGTGCCAAACAGGGTAGAGGGAATCCCGGGAAAAAGCGGAATTTGGACGGCAGATTCCAAGCTTTGTGGTTAAATATTGTAGGTCGTTTCCGCCGATGCCCGAGTTTGTTTACAAAACCACAGGAAACGACCTACAAAATTTAACCTTAAAATTGATTTTTACGGCAAGATGGCGGCGCCCTAGGTGACAACAGTGAACCAGCGGAACGTTCCTTGATTTGCCAGTCTAAAGTTAAAGCTCGTTGTTACGAACCCCAGTGAATCGTTGAATTGCTCATTGAGCTCTGGAGACCGAACGATCACTGCAAAAACACTGGAAGAATAATTTGCAGGTAAAGTTTTGGAGATCAAACGATCACTGCAAAAATTGTTACTTAATTTTGATAAATCCTTATTTATCTTCTCGTTTTGAGATCACGTCGCAGTGAAAATGTTTTTTTTCTAGTTAATAAATACGAATGAGAGTTGTTAAAAACTGCATACAAAATATTTAATTACTTGAAGAAATGAGATTTACAATAGATCTGACAAGGGGACCTTACGGTGACTCCGCCTCCGATTTTGATCAAATTTTCAGGGATGGTAGTTCATGACAAAATATTAAACCCATATTTTTCACTTTTTGTGAATAGGCCTTAGTTTCGTCGCAAAAATTTTTCAAAGTTTCGGAAAAATTACGACGAAATCGTCGCCGAGACGGCGCGCAGCGTTAACTTGGGCAATTTCGAATTTATCGCTCATCTGACGTGGTGGCGCGGTCGGTAGTGTCTCCGACCATCATGCTGGTAGTCTCCGGTTCAAATCCCGCGCCATCTGCTAGTTTTTAAATTTTTTAAGCACTCTTATTTTAAAAAAAAACAACACCACCACCACCACCACTAACAACAACAATAACAATCAACAACAACAAGATTGACGCCGAAAGTCTCAAATAAAAATTGTTGCCCATTTTTATACACTTTATTTCTTTAATTTAATTTATTTTGATATTCTTCAATGACGTATTTTATTAACTCGTCGTAGTTTGGTTTCTAAATATTTTGGTATTTATCTTTGGATCTCATTTGAGTTCCCTATTTGAAGTAAATTTCTTCGTTGATTTATTTTTTTTATTTAATTTGTGTTATTAAAAAAAAAAAAACCACCGAAGTTTGTACGAAACAGTGGCCTGAAATGGATGAAACGGCTTTCATTGGATGGTGGGATAGCTGTGGTTTTCAATGAATGGTTGAATGTATGCTTTTCATTGGACGGCGAATATTCTATAGAATGAATGCTTTAAACTACATTACTTTGGTGAGTTTGTATTTCCATTCATAAAATATCAAACATGTGTTCTATTATTATTACTTGAGACTTTCGGCGTCAATCTTGTTGTTGTTGATTGTTGCTGTTGTTAGTGGTGGTGGTGGTGTTGTTTTTTTTTAAAATAAGTGAGCTTGAAAAAGTTAAAACGTAGCAGAAGGCGCGGGATTCGAACCGGAGACCACCAGCATGATGGTCGGAGAAGCTACCGACTGCGCCACCACGGCAGATGATCAACGTACCCGAAATTGCCCAAGTTAACGCTGCGCGCTGTCTCGGCGACGATTTCGTCGTAATTTTTCCGAAACTTTGAAAATTTTTTGCGACGAAACTAAGGCCTATTCACAAAAAGTGAAAAATATGGGTCTAATATTTTGTCATGAACTACCATCCCTGAAAATTTGATCAAAATCGGAGGCGGAGTCACCGAAAGGTCCCCTTGTGAGAGGTAAGTAAGGAGATTGGCTTAAGTTAGAAAACCTATTATAATTTCTTCACATCAGCTGCCATAGCCTTCAAGGTGACTTCCCTTTGATCTCAGATCAACAGTGGCGTTGGGATTGTCACGTGGCTTGCGAAGAAGAAAAAGGCGCGATTCCCATTTCGAGAAATTTGAACAGAAACTAAAAATCAACAGTACCCTGAGGAAAAATATGCTGATTTAACATTTAAAATGTTAAAAAAATGTCCGACAAGTTCTAAATGCTGATTTTACATTATGAAAATGCTGATTCAACAGTTAAAAATGCTGAGTTAACAACGTCCATGGTTGAGTCAGAATTTTCATAATGTAAACTCAGCATTTTGAACTTGTACGACAGTTTTTTAACATTTTAAATGTTAAATCAGCATTTTTTTCAGTGTAACAGGACTCGAAATTTGGAATGTACTAAATGGATTTTGTTTCCCTAAATCCAATGAGTCTGGATGCAATTGTGTTAAGAGTCACTCGGAGAACAATCAAACAAAATATATTTGGTGTCTGAGTTATAATTCAAACGCAATCACATTCTAAAAACCTAACCTAACCTAACCAAACCTGGACACAAATTTCGCGCCTCAGAGAAATCACGCGAGTTCAGTGAGACACAGGATTGGTGCAATCGAGCAGACAATGGGACTATTGCACACCTTTGCTATAAGCGATTTAATAGTCGATTATGGCGTAAAAACCTCAAAAAATAACGATGGCGGCACTAAAAACTTCCAAAATCCACTCCTAAACTCAATAAACGCAGTTATTTGCGGGAGCGTAATGGTGGCCGAAGGCACTAACAATGGGAGATTCCTATCTTAATTTCGTCACTCTTTCTATGCTGACAAGGATGATTCACAGAGTAATTAGTCATCAGAGTGATGATCCACATCCGATGAATGGTGCCGCAACACCAAGTGACGCCGGTGTCAAATGAAAGTAGTCTCTTATTGGTCACTTCTTGATGGAGTTTCAGAATTGTTAGATGGGAATCTCCCATTGTTAGTGCCTTCGGCCACCATTACGCTCCCGCAAATAACTGCGTTTATTGAGTTTAGGAGTGGATTTTGGAAGTTTTTAGTGCCGCCATCGTTATTTTTTGAGGTTTTTATACGCCATAATCGACTATTAAATCGCTTATAGCAAAAGTGTGCAATAGCCCCATTAGCGATCCCAGAGCATTACTCCTCGATCCCGGAACGGAGCTTAGGAACGGTGAATTCGAGAGGATGGAAAAACCATAAAAATTGCGGCGAATCAAAAGCCAAAACAATTACAATAAAGCATGATACTTATGCTCTTAAAAAAAAAACAAAACAAAAACAAACAAACAAAACAAAACAAAACAAAACAAAACAAAACAACAACAACAACGACAACGGAGGGGAGGGAAGCGTATTCACAATTGTGCTTAATTGCGCAAGGTCACCCGTCAGTCGGAGGGAGTAATTTGAGAATCGTTATTTTTCTCTCAAAAGGAGTTGATTTTAGAATCGTTCTTTTTTCTCTTTAAAGGAGGGGATTTTAGAATTGTTCTTTTTCTCTTAAAAGGAGGGGATTTTAGAATCGCTCTTTTCCTCTTTAAAGGAGGGGATTTTAGAATCGCTCTTTTCCTCTTTAAAGGAGGGGATTTTAGAATCGCTCTTTTTCTCTTTAAAGGAAGGGATTTTAGAATCGCTCTTTTTCTCTTTAAAGGAGGAGATTTTAGAATAGCTCTTTTTCTCTTTAAAGGAGGGGATTTTAGAATCTTTTTTTTTTTCTCTTAAAAGGAGGGGATTATAGAATCGTTCGTTTTCTCTTTAAAGGAGGGAATTTTGGAATCGTTCTTTTTCTCTTTAAAGGAGGGGATTTTAGAGTCGTTCTTTTTCTCTTTAAAAGAAGCGTATTTCCTATGATTCCTTGAAAGAGGAAAGGAACGTTTTGAAAATGAATCTTGCACGCTCCCCTCAATTGGAGGGTGCGCTCGCGCCAGAGGCGTAGCTTGCACTTTGGCAACCTTGTATTGTGTCCATTTAAATCCATGTAAAAGGTCGAATGCGAAGGTGTTCACCGAACACCCTACAGTTCGATCTTTTTAATGGATTCAAATGGACACATTACATCGTTGCCAAACTGCACGCTACACCTCCGGCCCCGCGCAAGTATGCATCATTAGAAATATATTTTTTACCTCTTCTAAAGAGAAAAGAAACGTTTCTAGAATAAATCCCTCGCGTGCCCCTTAATGTAGCAAAAGTTTGCAAGAGCCCCATTTCTGGCAAATCTTTATGGGGCCAAAAATCACTGGCGCTCGCATACAATACTAGTACCTATCAAGGTCAATGCTCGTAAATGGCTGATGCTATCAGTTATCCAGGGAAGGGTATGGATAGGATACACATCAACTGATCCTGGACCTCTTTTCCATTGGCCGATCCTGGCTTCCATCTAGAGTCTTTTTCACATCTTTTAGTCTTAATCCTGTGTAAATGCAATTAACGAGTTTTTTTTTTTTTTTTTTTTTTTTTTTTTTTTTTTTTTTTTTTTTTGAGCCGGAGCCGTGGTCAGATCTGAATTTTATGTTCTTCTCGACAGAAAACTGTGGGAATACTAAAATGAGTTACAATTTATCACTCAAATACTGAATCTAAAGACTCTCGCATTAACAGAATTTGATTTCAAAGATTCGGTTTCAAGTTATTGCGTTGGGAGCTCTTTAGGGAGCTCTTTTTGAGAGCTGTTCTCCCAAAGAGCTCCAAACGCAATGACTTGAAACCGAATCTTTGAAATCAAGAACTGTTGGTGTAAGAGCCTTTAGATTCAGTATTTGAATGATGATTTGCGTAGGCGGACCGTGACCGAAAAAAGTGGGGGGGGGGGGAGGCTAAAAAGAGTTGATTTTTTTTTATTATTATTTTTTTTGCTTCTCAAGTTTAAAGTAATGACTTTTCCCCAATTTTTAGCCCCTCTGCCCAAAAAAGTGGGGGAAGAGCTGTAGCCCCCTAGCCCCTGATACGGTCCGTCTATGATCAATTGTAACTCAATTTAGTATTCCCACAGTTTTCGGCCGAGGAGAACATGAAAATTCAGATCTGACCACGGCGCCGGCTCCCAATCTCTGATGAAAACACTTTTCAAGACAATTTTTATTCTTTCAGCTCCTTCAATTTGCCGTATAGGCAATTCCAGGTCCCCCAAGTACGAACAGTTAACTACCTTCCCTTTGCATGAAAACCGGAAGAGTAGCGTTATTTTGCGAACCTACCCCGTCCTTTGATAATTACTGATGCCAATCGTAGACTGTTTTAGTAGAGCGATAAGTCGTATCGATTGCTGTCCGAGGACTTCTGGCTCCAAAAAAAAAAAAAAAAAAAAAAAAAAAAAACTAATTCAATATATTTTTCCCATGAGGAAATTGTAGCCTAAATTTTCGTTTAACAATGCGCTTGGGGCACATGTTGCTCACTGAAACAGTCTACGATCGGTCTAATTAATTCTCCAAGGACCGGGGAAGGCGATTACACAGGATCGGATCGTTTTGTGTATCGTTATCGTTATCGTTTGTATTAAATCAAATGGGCTCACTTCTGCGCAACTCGATCGCGCATGTGATCCCCTCCTCACCTCTTCCTACTTCAAACGATTGAGATTACGACAGCCCCCGACTCATCGTTTTCTTTCGTCCGTTTCAATCGTTACGAGGGGCTCAAAAGGATTCGATCAGTCGGGCCACCCATAAAGCTTCATGTACTCGATAACGATAACGATACCCAAAACGACCCGATTCTCCGAGCACATCCCCCGGGTTTGTTCAAAAGAACGCCTCTCTTCCGTTTATATACGTAGGAAGGTAGTTAACAGCTCATATTCGGGGGAGCTGGAATTGCCTATACAATGAATTGAAGGCGAAGTTAGTTCAAAAGAACGCCTCTCTTCAGTTTATACGTATGTATGTATATTGTATGAGGAAGGTAGTTAACTGTTCGTACTCGGGGGAGCTGGAATTGCCTATACGAAGAATTGAAGGTGACAGTCGGAGCCTTATCTTGTACAGAAAGGTTTTCATCTATAATCGCATTTATGCGAAATGAAGACTGAAACATGTGAAACAGACTATACATATAGAGTAGAAAAACGAGTATACTATAGACTGTTTTATAGTAGAGCGATATATCGTATCGATTGCCGTCCGAGGGCCTCTGGTTCCAAACAAACTCTGATTCCATGCATTTTCTCCATAAGCGGATTTTTGAACATAAATTTAGACTATTAAAACCAACAAATAATGCCACCGTTTTGCGATTATGAATTCTACGTCCTCAAAAATGCTTAATTTTGCCTGTTTCCACCGCTAAAACTGCCGAAATCAACAAGATATTACAGATTAAACGATGCGTTTGGAGGTTGGAATCACCCAAATGTTATTCTTGTTGCTGTGGAATGTATTATTCCGTATATGCTATATTAGTGGCCGTGTTGCATGGTAAGTATAGTACCTGAAACATCGGTCCATCGCACAGTGGCTAAAATGATAACCAAACTGGGTCACATTTCTTTCGCCGCACCCAAGTTCGGACCCAAACTTTTGCTGGACAGTTTTTGTTTTTAAGATGGAAAGTTGGGAGTGTTCGCCCTATGATTATCCGTAGAAGTCCTATACCCCCCTCTCACTCGCCGCACCCAGGTTTGGACCCGAAATTTTGCTGGACAATTTTTTTAAGATGGTGGAAAATTCGGCGCGAAAAATGTTTTTTTTGCAGCACATCTCTAAAAAATTACTCTTATTTCTCGCATCTCTCTGGTCACAAGTAGTATAGAAAGACGAAATCTGAAACATGCAACAGATTCCTCAGAGTCTGTTCTTTTGACCTGTATACCTCAATTTTGTCTACATAATTTTTTGAAGGTCGGAAAATACTTTTATTTTGTGCTGCAAAAGCACGAAAAGGAAAAACATTCTTGAGGGTTTTGTGAGGGTTTGGACAAACTCTCACCACGGGCGTAAAAATGACCGACAAAAAATGTGAGTTCCAGCATTAAAAATTTGAGAGTATGAGGAATTCAAACATTGTTTTGAAATGCTTTTAGCGCTTTTACTTCAAAAGTTATGACGATTTTAACTTTTAACGCTGGAACGTCCGACGTCCCATTTTTGGGACAAACCAAAAACTTCAATTTTGTCACACAAGCCTCCACTTCGACTTGGACTCTGAAATTTTTTGATTTTTCATCATTTAAACGGCACCCCCTGACCACCAAGTTTCATCGAAATCCGCCCATTCCTTTAGGAGAAAAAAAAAAAACTTTAGGTCTCCCTAAAACGCCCAATGCCTATGCCCCAATTTTGGGACAAACTGTTGTCTTTGCTGATTCAAGGCCGTAAAGTGCCCCCGCGCCTTGTCAGCGACTTAAAGCCCACCAAAAAGACAGAGCTGCTCATAAGTCCGTTTTTCCATTTAAAACAACATTGGCGGCGCCCCGGAAGAGCACAGCGGATATTTTTGAGAGCCCTGCACCTTGTTAGGGATATAAAGCCCACCAAAAAGACAGAGCTGCTCGTAAGTCCGTTTTCCAATTCAAAATATCTTTGGCGGTGCCCCGGAAGAGCACAGCGGACAATTTTGGGAGCTCTGCCCCTTGTTAGCGATTTAAAGCCCACCAAAAAGACAGAGCTTCTCGTAAGTCCGTTTTCCCATTTAAAATAACGTTGGCGGTGGCCCGGAAGAACACAGCGGACATTTTTGAGAGCCCTGCGCCTTGTTAGCTATTTTTAGCCCACCAAAAAGACAGAGCTGCTCGTAAGTCCGTTTTCCCATCCAAAATAACGATGGCGGTGCCCCGGAAGAGCACAGCGGACATTTTTGAGAGCCCTGGTCCTTGTTAGCGATTTAAAGCCCACCAAAGAGACAGAGCTACTCGTAAGTCCGTTTTCCCAATCAGAATAACGTTGGCGGTCCCCCGGAAGAGCACAGCGGATATTTTTGAGAGCCGTGCACCTTGTTAGGGATTTAAAACCCACCAAAAAGACAGAGCTGCTCGTAAGTCTGTTTTCCTATTTAAAATAACTTTGGCGGTGCCCCGGAAGAGCACAGCGGACATTTTTGAGAGCCCTGCACCATGTTAGCGATTAAAAGCCCACCAAAAAGACAGAGCTGCTCGTAAGTCCGTTTTCCCCTTCAAAATAACGATGGCGGTGCCCCGGAAGAGCACAGCGGACATTTTTGAGAGCCCTGGTCCCTGTTAGCGATTTAAAGCCCAGCAAAGAGACAGAGCTACTCGTAAGTCCGTTTTCCCAATCAGAATAACGTTGGCGGTCCCCCGGAAGAGCACAGCGGCTATTTTTGAGAGCCGTGCACCTTGTTAGGGATTTAAAACCCACCAAAAAGACAGAGCTGCTCGTAAGTCTGTTTTCCTATTTAAAATAACTTTGGCGGTGCCCCGGAAGAGCACAGCGGACATTTTTGAGAGCCCTGCACCATGTTAGCGATTAAAAGCCCACCAAAAAGACAGAGCTGCTCGTAAGTCCGTTTTCCCCTTCAAAATAACGCTGGCGGTCCCCCGGAAGAGCACAGCGGATATTTTTGAGAGCCCTGCGCCTTGTTAGCTATTTTTAGCCCACCAAAAAGACAGAGCTGCTCGTAAGTCTGTTTTCCCATTTAAAATAACTTTGGCGGTGCCCCGGAAGAGCACAGCGGACATTTTTGAGAGCCCTGCACCATGTTAGCTATTTTTAGCCCACAAAAAAGACAGAGCTGCTCGTGGGTCCGTTTTCCCATTTAAAATAACGTTGGCGGTGGCCCGGAAGAGTACAGCGGACATTTTTGAGAGCCCTGCGCCTTGTTAGCTTTTTTCAGCCCACCAATCAGACAGAGCTGCTCGTAAGTCCGTTTTCCCATCAAAAATAACGTTGGTGGTGCCCCGGAAGAGCACAGCGGTCATTTTTGAGAGCCATGGTCCTTGTTAGCGATTTAAAGCCCACCAAAAATACAGAGCTGCTCGTAAGTCCGTTTTCCCATTCGAAATAACGTTGGCGGTCCCCCGGAAGAGCACAGCGGATATTTTTGAGAGCCCTGCACCTTGTTAGCGATTGAAAGCCCACCAAAAAGACAGAGCTGCTCGTAAGTCCGTTTTCCCATTTAAAATAACGTTGGCGGGGGCCCCGGGAAAGAGCACAGCGGACATTTTTGAGAGCCCTGCGCCTTGTTAGCTATTTTTAGCCCACCAAAAAGACAGAGCTGCTCGTAAGTCCGTTTTCCCATTTAAAATAACGTTGGCGGTGGCCCGGAAGAGCACAGCGGACATTTTTGAGAGCCCTGCACCATGTTAGCGATTAAAAGCCCACGAAAAAGTCAGAGCTGCTCGTAAGTCCGTTTTCCCATTTAAAATAACGTTGGCGGTGGCCCGGAAGAGCACAGCGGACATTTTTGAGAGCCCTGCACCATGTTAGCGATTAAAAGCCCACCAAAAAGTCAGAGCTGCTCGTAAGTCCGTTTTCCCATTCAAAATAACGCTGGCTGTCCCCCGGAAGAGCACAGCGGATATTTTTGAGAGCCCTGCACCTTGTTAGGGATATAAAGCCCACCAAAAAGACAGAGCTGCTTGTAAGTCCGTTTTCCCATTCAAAATATCTTTGGCGGTGCCCCGGAAGAGCACAGCGGACAATTTTGGGAGCTCTGCCCCTTGTTAGCGATTTAAAGCCCACCAAAACGACAGAGCTTCTCGTAAGTCCGCTTTCCCATTTAAAATAACGTTGGCGCTGGCCCGGAAGAACACAGCGGACATTTTTGAGAGCCCTGCGCCTTGTTAGCTATTTTTAGCCCACCAAAAAGACAGAGCTGCTCGTAATCCCATTTACCCATCCAAAATGACGTTGGTGGTGCCCCGGAAGAGCACAGCGGACAATTTTGGGAGCTCTGCCCCTTGTTAGCGATTTAAAGCCCACCAAAAAGACAGAGCTACTCGTAAGTCCGTTTTCCCAATCAGAATAACGTTGGCGGTCCCCCGGAAGAGCACAGCGGAAATTTTTGAGAGCCCTGCACCTTGTTAGGGATTTAAAACCCGCCAAAAAGACAGAGCTGCTCGTAAGTCTGTTTTCCTATTTAAAATAACTTTGGCGGTGCCCCGGAAGAGCACAGCGGATATTTTTGAGAGCCCTGCACCATGTTAGCGATTAAAAGCCCACCAAAAAGACAGGGCTGCTCGTAAGTCCGTTTTCCCCTTCAAAATAACGCTGGCGGTCCCCCGGAAGAGCACAGCGGATATTTTTGAGAGCCCTGCGCCTTGTTAGCTATTTTTAGCCCACCAAAAAGACAGAGCTGCTCGTAAGTCTGTTTTCCCATTTAAAATAACATTGGCGGTGCCCCGGAAGAGCACAGTGGGTATTTTTGAGAGCCCTGCACCATGTTAGCTATTTTTAGCCGACCAAAAAGACAGAGCTGCTCGTAAGTCCGTTTTCCCATTTAAAATAACGTTGGCGGTGGCCCGGAAGAGCACAGCGGACATTTTTGAGAGCCCTGCGCCTTGTTAGCTTTTTTCAGCCCACCAAAAAGACAGAGCTGCTCGTATGTCCGTTTTCCCCTTCAAAATAACGCTGGCGGTCCCCCGGAAGAGCACAGCGGATATTTTTGAGAGTCCTGCGCCTTGTTAGCTATTTTTAGCCCACCAAAAAGACAGAGCTGCTCGTAAGTCTGTTTTCACATTTAAAATAACTTTGGCGGTGCCCCGGAAGAGCACAGCGGGTATTTTTGAGAGCCTTGCACCATGTTAGCTATTTTTAGCCCACCAAAAAGACAGAGCTGCTCGTAGGTCCGTTTTCCCATTTAAAATAACGTTGGCGGTGGCCCGGAAGAGCACAGCGGACATTTTTGAGAGCCCTGCGCCTTGTTAGCTTTTTTCAGCCCCCCAAAAAAGACAGAGCTGCTCGTAAGTCCGTTTTCCCATCAAAAATAACGTTGGTGGTGCCCCGGAAGAGCACAGCGGTCATTTTTGAGAGCCATGGTCCTCGTTAGCGATTTAAAGCCCACCAAAAAGACAGAGCTGCTCGTAAGTCCGTTTTCCCATTCAAAATAACGTTGGCGGTCCACCGGAAGAGCACAGCGGATATTTTTGAGAGCCCTGCACCTTGTTAGCGATTGAAAGCCCACCAAAAAGAAAGAGCTGCTCGTAAGTCCGTTTTCCCATTTAAAATAACGTTGGCGGTGGCCCGGAAGAGCACAGCGGACATTTTTGAGAGCCCTGCGCCTTGTTAGCTTTTTTCAGCCCACCAAAAAGACAGAGCTGCTCGTAAGTCCGTTTTCCCATTTAAAATAACGTTGGCGGTGGCCCGGAAGAGCACAGCGGACATTTTTGAGAGCCCTGCACCATGTTAGCGATTAAAAGCCCACCAAAAAGTCAGAGCTGCTCGTAAGTCCGTTTTCCCATTCAAAATAACGCTGGCTGTCCCCCGGAAGAGCACAGCGGATATTTTTGAGAGCCCTGCACCTTGTTAGGGATATAAAGCCCACCAAAAAGACAGAGCTGCTTGTAAGTCCGTTTTCCCATTCAAAATATCTTTGGCGGTGCCCCGGAAGAGCACAGCGGACAATTTTGGGAGCTCTGCCCCTTGTTAGCGATTTAAAGCCCACCAAAACGACAGAGCTTCTCGTAAGTCCGCTTTCCCATTTAAAATAACGTTGGCGCTGGCCCGGAAGAACACAGCGGACATTTTTGAGAGCCCTGCGCCTTGTTAGCTATTTTTAGCCCACCAAAAAGACAGAGCTGCTCGTAATCCCATTTACCCATCCAAAATGACGTTGGTGGTGCCCCGGAAGAGCACAGCGGACAATTTTGGGAGCTCTGCCCCTTGTTAGCGATTTAAAGCCCACCAAAAAGACAAAGCTACTCGTAAGTCCGTTTTCCCAATCAGAATAACGTTGGCGGTCCCCCGGAAGAGCACAGCGGAAATTTTTGAGAGCCCTGCACCTTGTTAGGGATTTAAAACCCGCCAAAAAGACAGAGCTGCTCGTAAGTCTGTTTTCCTATTTAAAATAACTTTGGCGGTGCCCCGGAAGAGCACAGCGGATATTTTTGAGAGCCCTGCACCATGTTAGCGATTAAAAGCCCACCAAAAAGACAGGGCTGCTCGTAAGTCCGTTTTCCCCTTCAAAATAACGCTGGCGGTCCCCCGGAAGAGCACAGCGGATATTTTTGAGAGCCCTGCGCCTTGTTAGCTATTTTTAGCCCACCAAAAAGACAGAGCTGCTCGTAAGTCTGTTTTCCCATTTAAAATAACTTTGGCGGTGCCCCGGAAGAGCACAGCGGGTATTTTTGAGAGCCCTGCACCATGTTAGCTATTTTTAGCCGACCAAAAAGACAGAGCTGCTCGTAAGTCCGTTTTCCCATTTAAAATAACGTTGGCGGTGGCCCGGAAGAGCACAGCGGACATTTTTGAGAGCCCTGCGCCTTGTTAGCTTTTTTCAGCCCACCAAAAAGACAGAGCTGCTCGTAGGTCCGTTTTCCCCTTCAAAATAACGCTGGCGGTCCCCCGGAAGAGCACAGCGGATATTTTTGAGAGTCCTGCGCCTTGTTAGCTATTTTTAGCCCACCAAAAAGACAGAGCTGCTCGTAAGTCTGTTTTCAGATTTAAAATAACTTTGGCGGTGCCCCGGAAGAGCACAGCGGGTATTTTTGAGAGCCCTGCACCATGTTAGCTATTTTTAGCCCACCAAAAAGACAGAGCTGCTCGTAGGTCCGTTTTCCCTTTTAAAAATAACGTTGGCGGTGGCCCGGAAGAGCACAGCGGACATTTTTGAGAGCCCTGCGCCTTGTTAGCTTTTTTCAGCCCACCAAAAAGACAGAGCTGCTCGTAAGTCCGTTTTCCCATAAAAAATAACGTTGGTGGTGCCCCGGAAGAGCACAGCGGTCATTTTTGAGAGCCATGGTCCTTGTTAGCGATTTAAAGCCCACCAAAAAGACAGAGCTGCTCGTAAGTCCGTTTTCCCATTCAAAATAACGTTGGCGGTCCACCGAAAGAGCACAGCGGATATTTTTGAGAGCCCTGCACCTTGTTAGCGATTGAAAGCCCACCAAAAAGACAGAGCTGCTCGTAAGTCCGTTTTCCCATTTAAAATAACGTTGGCGGTGGCCCGGAAGAGCACAGCGGACATTTTTGAGAGCCCTGCGCCTTGTTAGCTTTTTTCAGCCCACCAAAAAGACAGAGCTGCTCGTAAGTCCGTTTTCCCATTTAAAATAACGTTGGCGGTGGCCCGGAAGAGCACAGCGGACATTTTGGAGAGCCCTGCACCATGTTAGCGATTAAAAGCCCACCAAAAAGTCAGAGCTGCTCGTAAGTCCGTTTTCCCATTCAAAATAACGCTGGCGGTCCCCCGGAAGAGCACAGTGGATATTTTTGAGAGCCCTGCACCTTGTTAGGGATATAAAGCCCACCAAAAAGACAGAGCTGCTTGTAAGTCCGTTTTCCCATTCAAAATATCTTTGGCGGTGCCCCGGAAGAGCACAGCGGACAATTTTGGGAGCTCTGCCCCTTGTTAGCGATTTAAAGCCCACCAAAAAGACAGAGCTTCTCGTAAGTCCGCTTTCCCATTTAAAATAACGTTGGCGGTGGCCAGGAAGAACACAGTGGACATTCTTGAGAGCCCTGCGCCTTGTTAGCTATTTTTACCCCAAAACAAAAGACAGAGCTGCTCGTAAGTCCTTTTTCCCCTTCAAAATAACGCTGGCGGTCCCCCGGAAGAGCACAACGGACTTTTTTGAGACCCCGGTCCTTGTTAGCTTTTTTTAGCCCACCAAAAAGACAGAGCTGCTCGTAAGTCCTTTTTCCCATTCAAAATAACGCTGGCGGCCCCCCGGAAGAGCACAGCGGATATTTTTGAGAGCCCTGCCCCTTGTTAGGGATAAAAAGCCCACCAAAAAGACAGAGCTGCTCGTAAGTCCTTTTTCCCCCCTTAAAAATAACGCTGGCGGTCCCCCGGAAGAGCACAGCGGATTTTTTTGAGACCCCTGCGCCTTGTTAGCTATTTTTACCCCACCAAAAAGACAGAGCTGCTCGTAAGTCTGTTTTCCCTTTTAAAATAACTTGGCGGTCCCCCGGAAGAGCACAGCAGACATTTTTGAGAGCCCTGCACCATGTTAGCTATTTTTACCCCACAAAAAAGACAGAGCTGCTCGGGGGTCCGTTTTCCCATTCAAAAAACCCTGGCGGTGGCCCGGAAGAGCACAGCGGACATTTTTGAGAGCCCTGCGCCTTGTTAGTTTTTTTCAGCCCACCAATCAGACAGAGCTGCTCGTAAGCCCCTTTTTCCCATAAAAAATAACGTTGGTGGTGCCCGGAAGAGCACAGCGGTCATTTTTGAGAGCCAGGGTCCTTGTTAGCGATTTAAAGCCCACCAAATATACAGAGCTGCTCGTAAGTCCGTTTTCCCATTCAAAATAACGTTGGCGGTCCCCCGGAAGAGCACAGCGGATTTTTTTGAGAGCCCTGTACCTTGTTAGCGATTGAAAGCCCCCCAAAAAAGACAGAGCTGCTCGTAAGTCCTTTTTCCCCATTTAAAATAACGTTGGCGGGGGCCCGGAAGAGCACAGCGGACATTTTTGAGAGCCCTGCCCTGTTAGTTTTTTTAGCCCCCCAAAAAAGACAGAGCTGCTCGTAAGTCCGTTTTCCCTTTTAAAAATAACGTTGGCGGTGGCCGGAAGAGCACAGCGGACATTTTTGAGAGCCCTGCACCATGTTAGCGATTAAAGCCCACGAAAAGTCAGAGCTGCTCGTAAGTCCGTTTTCCCATTTAAAATAACGTTGGCGGTGGCCCGGAAGAGCACAGCGGACATTTTTGAGAGCCCTGCACCATGTTAGCGATTAAAAGCCCACCAAAAAGTCAGAGCTGCTCGTAAGTCCGTTTTCCCATTCAAAATAACGCTGGCTGCCCCCCGGGAAGAGCACAGCGGTTTTTTTGAGACCCCTGCACCTTGTTAGGGATATAAAGCCCACCAAAAAGACAGAGCTGCTTGTAAGTCCGTTTTCCCATTCAAAATATCTTTGGCGGTGCCCCGGAAGAGCACAGCGGACAATTTTGGGAGCTCTGCCCCTTGTTAGCGATTTAAAGCCCACCAAAACGACAGAGCTTCTCGTAAGTCCGCTTTCCCATTTAAAATAACGTTGGCGCGGGCCCCGGAAGAACACAGCGGACATTTTTGAGAGCCCTGCCCCTTGTTAGCTATTTTTAGCCCACCAAAAAGACAGAGCTGCTCGTAATCCCTTTTACCCACCCAAAATGACGTTGGTGGTGCCCCGGAAGAGCACAGCGGAAAATTTTTGGGAGCTCTCCCCCTTGTTAGCGATTTAAAGCCCACCAAAAGACAGAGCTACTCGTAAGTCCTTTTTCCCAATCAGAATAACGTTGGCGGCCCCCCGGAAGAGCACAGCGGAAATTTTGAGAGCCCTGCACCTTGTTAGGGATTTAAAACCCCCCAAAAAAGACAGAGCTGCTCGTAAGTCTTTTTTCCTTTTTAAAAATAATTTTGGCGGTCCCCCGGGAAGAGCACAGCGGATTTTTTTGAGAGCCCTGCACGATGTTAGCGATTAAAAGCCCCCCAAAAAAGACGGGGCTGCTCGTAAGTCCTTTTTCCCCCTTCAAAATAACGCTGGCTTTCCCCGGAAGAGCACAGCGGATATTTTGAGAGCCCTGCGCCTTGTTAGCTATTTTTAGCCCACCAAAAAGACAGAGCTGCTCGTAAGTCTTTTTTCCCCATTTAAAATAACTTTGGCGATCCCCCGGAAGAGCACAGCGGGTATTTTTGAGAGCCCTGCACCATGTTAGCTATTTTTAGCCGCCCAAAAAGACAGAGCTGCTCGTAAGTCCTTTTTCCCCATTTAAAATAACGTTGGCGGTGGCCGGAAGAGCACAGCGGACTTTTTTGAGAGCCCTGCGCCTTGTTAGTTTTTTTCAGCCCACCAAAAAGACAGAGCTGCTCGTAAGTCCGTTTTCCCCTTCAAAATAACGCTGGCGGTCCCCGGAAGAGCACAGCGGATTTTTTTGAGAGTCCTGCGCCTTGTAAGCTTTTTTAGCCCCCAAAAAGACAGAGCTGCTCGTAAGTCGGGTTTCACATTTAAAATAACTTTGGCGGTCCCCCGGAAAGAGCACAGGGGGTATTTTTGAGAGCCCTGCACCATGTTAGCTATTTTCAGCCCACCAAAAAGACAGAGCTGCTCGTAGGTCCGTTTTCCCATTTAAAATAACGTTGGCGGTGGCCCGGAAGAGCACAGCGGACATTTTTGAGAGCCCTGCGCCTTGTTAGTTTTTTTCAGCCCCCCAAAAAAGACAGAGCTGCTCGTAAGTCCGTTTTCCCATCAAAAAACGTTGGTGGTCCCCCGGAAGAGCACAGCGGTCTTTTTTGAGACCCATGGCCCTTGTTAGCGATTTAAAGCCCCCCAAAAAAGACAGAGCTGCTCGTAAGTCCTTTTTCCCATTCAAAATAACGTTGGCGGCCCCCGGGAAGAGCACAGCGGATATTTTGAGAGCCCTGCACCTTGTTAGCGATTGAAAGCCCCCAAAAAGACAGAGCTGCTCGTAAGTCCGTTTTCCCTTTTAAAATAACGTTGGCGGGGGCCCCAGAAGAGCACAGCGGACTTTTTTGAGAGCCCTGCGCCTTGTTAGCTTTTTTCAGCCCACCAAAAAGACAGAGCTGCTCGTAAGTCCGTTTTCCCTTTTAAAAATAACGTTGGCTTTGGGCCCCGGAAGAGCACAGCGGACATTTTTGAGAGCCCTGCACCATGTTAGCGATTAAAAGCCCACAAAAAGTCAGAGCTGCTCGTAAGTCCTTTTTCCCCATTAAAAATAACGCTTGCGGCCCCCCGGAAGAGCACAGCGGTTATTTTGAGAGCCCTGGTCCTTGTTAGCGTTTTAAAGCCCCCCAAAAAGTCAGAGCTGCTCGTAAGTCTTTTTTCCATTCAAAATAACGTTGGTGGGGGCCCCGGAAGAGCACAGCGGACATTTTTGAGAGCCCTGCGCCTTGTTAGCGATTTAAAGCCCCCCAAAAAGACAGAGCTGCTCGTAAGTCCGTTTTCCCATTCAAAATAACGCTGGCGGCCCCCCGGAAGAGCACAGCGGATTTTTTTGAGAGCCCTGCACCTTGTTAGGGATATAAAGCCCACCAAAAAGACAGAGCTGCTCGTAAGTCCGTTTCCCCTTCAAAATAACGCTGGCGGTCCCCGGAAGAGCACAGGGATATTTTTGGGGGCCCTGCCCCTTTGTTAGCTTTTTTTAGCCCCCCAAAAAAGACAGAGCTGCTCGTAAGTCTGTTTTCCCATTTAAAATAATTTTGGCGGTGCCCTGGAAGAGCACAGCGGGTTTTTTGAGACCCCTGGCCTTGTTAGCGATTTAAAGCCCACCAAAAGACAGAGCTACTCGTAAGTCCTTTTTCCCCAAATCAGAATAACGTTGGCGGCCCCCCGGAAGAGCACAGGGGAAAATTTTTGAGAGCCCTGCACCTTGTTGGGGTTTTAAAAACCGCCAAAAAGACAGAGCTGCTCGTAAGTCTGTTTCCTATTTAAAATAACTTGGCGGTCCCCCGGAAGAGCACAGCGGACATTTTTGAGAGCCCTGCACCATGTTAGCGATTAAAAGCCCACCAAAAAGACAGAGCTGCTCGTAAGTCCGTTTTCCCCTTCAAAATAACGCTGGCGGCCCCCCGGAAGAGCACAGCGGATTTTTTGAGACCCCTGCGCCTTGTTAGCTTTTTTTAGCCCACCAAAAAGACAGAGCTGCTCGTAAGTCTGTTTTCCCATTTAAAATAACTTTGGCGGTGCCCCGGAAGAGCACAGCGGGTATTTTTGAGAGCCCTGCACCATGTTAGCTATTTTTAGCCGACCAAAAAGACAGAGCTGCTCGTAGGTCCGTTTTCCCATTTAAAATAACGTTGGCGGTGGCCCGGAAGAGCACAGCGGACATTTTTGAGAGCCCTGCGCCTTGTTAGCTTTTTTCAGCCCACCAAAAAGACAGAGCTGCTCGTAAGTCTGTTTTCCCATTTAAAATAACATTGGCGGTGCCCCGGAAGAGCACAGCGGGTATTTTTGAGAGCCATGGTCCTCGTTAGCGATTTAAAGCCCACCAAAAAGACAGAGCTGCTCGTAAGTCCGTTTTCCCATTCAAAATAACGTTGGCGGTCCACCGGAAGAGCACAGCGGATATTTTTGAGAGCCCTGCACCTTGTTAGCGATTGAAAGCCCACCAAAAAGAAAGAGCTGCTCGTAAGTCCGTTTTCCCATTTAAAAAAACGTTGGCGGGGGCCCCGGAAGAGCACAGCGGACATTTTTGAGAGCCCTGCGCCTTGTTAGCTTTTTTCAGCCCCCAAAAAGACAGAGCTGCTCGTAAGTCCTTTTTCCCTTTTAAAATAACGTTGGCGGTGGCCCGGAAGAGCACAGCGGACATTTTTGAGAGCCATGCACCATGTTAGCGATTAAAAGCCCCCCAAAAAAGTCAGAGCTGCTCGTAAGTCCGTTTTCCCATTCAAAATAACGCTGGCTGCCCCCCGGAAGAGCACAGCGGATATTTTTGAGAGCCCTGCACCTTGTTAGGGATATAAAGCCCACCAAAAAGACAGAGCTGCTTGTAAGTCCGTTTTCCCATTAAAAATATCTTTGGCGGTCCCCCGGAAGAGCACAGCGGACAATTTTGGGAGCTCTCCCCCTTGTTAGCGATTTAAAGCCCACCAAAACGACAGAGCTTCTCGTAAGTCCGTTTTCCCATTTAAAATAACTTTGGGCGCGGGCCCCGGGAAGAACACAGCGGACATTTTTGAGAGCCCTGCGCCTTGTTAGCTATTTTAGCCCACCAAAAAGACAGAGCTGCTCGTAATCCCATTTACCCATCCAAAATGACGTTGGTGGTGCCCCGGAAGAGCACAGCGGAAAATTTTTGGGGAGCTCTCCCCCTTGTTAGCGATTTAAAGCCCACCAAAAAGACAAAGCTACTCGTAAGTCCGTTTTCCCAATCAGAATAACGTTGGCGGCCCCCCGGAAGAGCACAGGGGAAAATTTTTTGAGAGCCCTGCACCTTGTTAGGGTTTTAAAACCCGCCAAAAAGACAGAGCTGCTCGTAAGTCTGTTTTCCTTTTTAAAAATAACTTTGGCGGTGCCCGGAAGAGCACAGCGGATATTTTTGAGAGCCCTGCACCATGTTAGCGATTAAAAGCCCACCAAAAAGACAGGCTGCTCGTAAGTCCTTTTTCCCCCTTCAAAATAACGCTGGCGGTCCCCGGAAGAGCACAGCGGATATTTTTGAGAGCCCTGCGCCTTGTTAGCTATTTTTAGCCCCCCAAAAAAGACAGAGCTGCTCGTAAGTCTTTTTTCCCCATTTAAAATAACTTTGGCGGTCCCCCGGAAGAGCACAGCGGGTTTTTGAGAGCCCTGCACCATGTTAGCTTTTTTTAGCCGACCAAAAAGACAGAGCTGCTCGTAAGTCCGTTTTCCCTTTTAAAATAACGTTGGCGGGGGCCCCGGAAGAGCACAGCGGACTTTTTTGAGAGCCCTGCGCCTTGTTAGTTTTTTTCAGCCCCCAAAAAGACAGAGCTGCTCGTAGGTCCTTTTCCCCCCTTCAAAATAACGCTGGCGGCCCCCCGGAAGAGCACAGCGGATATTTTTGAGAGTCCTGCGCCTTGTTAGCTATTTTTAGCCCCCCAAAAAAACAGAGCTGCTCGTAAGTCTGTTTTCAGATTTAAAAAATTTTGGCGGTGCCCCGGAAGAGCACAGCGGGTTTTTTTGAGAGCCCTGCACCATGTTAGCTATTTTTAGCCCACCAAAAAGACAGAGCTGCTCGTAGGTCCGTTTTCCCATTTAAAATAACGTTGGCGGTGGCCCGGAAGAGCACAGCGGACATTTTTGAGAGCCCTGCGCCTTGTTAGCTTTTTTCAGCCCACCAAAAAGACAGAGCTGCTCGTAAGTCCGTTTTCCCATCAAAAATAACGTTGGTGGTGCCCCGGAAGAGCACAGCGGTCATTTTTGAGAGCCATGGTCCTTGTTAGCGATTAAAAGCCCACCAAAAAGTCAGAGCTGCTCGTAAGTCCGTTTTCCCATTCAAAATAACGCTGGCGGTCCCCCGGAAGAGCACAGCGGATATTTTTGAGAGCCCTGCACCTTGTTAGGGATTAAAGCCCACCAAAAAGACAGAGCTGCTTGTAAGTCCGTTTTCCCATTCAAATATCTTTGGCGGTGCCCGGAAGAGCACAGCGGACATTTTGGCTCTGCCCCTTGTTAGCGATTTAAAGCCCACCAAAAAGACAGAGCTTCTCGTAAGTCCGCTTTCCCATTTAAAATAACGTTGGCGGTGGCCAGGAAGAACACAGGGACATTTTGAGAGCCCTGCGCCTTGTTAGCTATTTTTAGCCCAACAAAAGACAGAGCTGCTCGTAAGTCCTTTCCCTTCAAAATAACGCTGGCGCCCCGAAGAGCACACGACATTTTTGAGAGCCCTGGTCCTTGTTAGCGATTTAAAGCCCACCAAAAAGTCAGAGCTGCTCGTAAGTCTGTTTTCCCATTCAAAATAACGTTGGTGGGGCCGGGGCCCAAAGGGCATTTTTGAGAGCCCTGCGCCTTGTTAGCGATTTAAAGCCCACCAAAAACAGAGCTTGTAAGTCCGTTTTCCCATTCAAAATAACGCTGGCGGTCCCCCGAAGAGCACAGCGGATATTTTTGAGAGCCCTGCACCTTGTTAGGGATATAAGCCCACCAAAAAACAGAGCTGCTCGTAAGTCCGTTTTCCCTTCAAAAAAGGGGCCCCCGGAAGAGCACAGCGGATATTTTGAGAGCCCTGCGCCTTGTTAGCTATTTTTAGCCCACCAAAAAGACAGAGCTGCTCGTAAGTCTGTTTTCCCATTTAAAATAACTTTGGCGTGCCCCGGAAGAGCACAGCGACATTTTGAGAGCCCTGCACCATGTTAGCTATTTTAGCCCACAAAAAAGACAGAGCTGCTCGTGAGTCCGTTTTCCCATTAAAATAACGCTGGCGGTGGCCCGAAGAGCACAGCGGACATTTTTGAGAGCCCTGCGCCTTGTTAGATTTTTTCAGCCCACCAATCAGACAGAGCTGCTCGTAAGTCCCTTTTCCCATCAAAATAACGTTGTGGTGCCCCGAAGAGCACAGCGGCATTTTTGAGAGCCTGGTCCTTTTAGCGATTTAAAGCCCACCAAAAACAGAGCTGCTCGTAAGTCCGTTTTCCTTAAAATTGGCGGTCCCCCGGAAGAGCACAGCGGATATTTTTGAGAGCCCTGTACCTTGTTAGCGATTGAAAGCCCACCAAAAAGACAGAGCTGCTCGTAAGTCCGTTTTCCCATTTAAAATAACGTTGGCGGTGGCCCGGAAGAGCACAGCGGACATTTTTGAGAGCCCTGCGCCTTGTTAGCTATTTTAGCCCACCAAAAGACAGAGCTGCTCGTAAGTCCGTTTTCCCATTTAAATAACGTTGGCGGTGGCCCGGAAGAGCACAGCGGACATTTTGAGAGCCCTGCACCATGTTAGCGATAAAGCCCGGCCAAAAAGTCAGAGCTGCTCGTAAGTCCGTTTTCCCATTTAAAATAACGTTGGCGGTGGCCCGGAAGAGCACAGCGGACATTTTTGAGAGCCCTGCACCATGTTAGCGATAAAGCCCACCAAAAAGTCAGAGCTGCTCGTAAGTCCTTTTCCCATTCAAAATAACGCTGGCGTCCCCCGGAAGAGCACAGCGGATATTTTTGAGAGCCCTGCACCTTGTTAGGGATATAAAGCCCACCAAAAAGACAGAGCTGCTTGTAAGTCCTTTCCCTTCAAAATATCTTTGGCGGTGCCCCGAAGAGCACAGCGGACAATTTTGGGAGCTCTGCCCTTGTTAGCGATTTAAGCCCCCAAAAGACAAGCTTCTCGTAAGTCCGCTTTCCCATTTAAAATAACGTTGGCGCTGGCCCGAAGAACACAGCGGACATTTTTGAGAGCCCTGCGCCTTGTTAGCTATTTTAGCCCACCAAAAGACAGAGCTGCTCGTAATCCCGTTACCCATCCAAAATGACGTTGGTGGCCCCGAAGAGCACAGCGGACATTTGGAGCTCTGCCCTTGTTAGCGATTTAAAGCCCACCAAAAAGACAGAGCTACTCGTAAGTCCGTTTTCCCAATCAGAATAACGTTGGCGGTCCCCCGGAAGAGCACAGCGGAATTTTTGAGAGCCTGCACCTTGTTGGATTTAAAACCCGCCAAAAAGACAGAGCTGCTCGTAAGTCTGTTTTCCTATTTAAAATAACTTTGGCGGTGCCCCGGAAGAGCACAGCGATATTTTTGAGAGCCCTGCACGATGTTAGCGATTAAAAGCCCACCAAAAAGACGGGCTGCTCGTAAGTCCGTTTTCCCCTTCAAAATAACGCTGGCGTTCCCCCGGAAGAGCACAGCGGAATTTTGAGAGCCCTGCGCCTTGTTAGCTATTTTTAGCCCACCAAAAAGACAGAGCTGCTCGTAAGTCTGTTTTCCCATTTAAAATAACTTTGGCGATGCCCCGGAAGAGCACAGCGGTATTTTTGAGAGCCCTGCACCATGTTAGCATTTTTAGCCACCAAAAAGACAGAGCTGCTCGTAAGTCCGTTTTCCCATTTAAAATAACGTTGGCGGTGCCCGGAAGAGCACAGCGGACATTTTTGAGAGCCCTGCGCCTTGTTAGCTTTTTCAGCCCACCAAAAAGACAGAGCTGCTCGTAAGTCCGTTCCCTTTAAAACGCTGGCGGTTCCCCGGAAGAGCACAGCGGATATTTTGAGCTGCGCCTTGTTAGCTATTTTAGCCCACCAAAAAGACAGAGCTGCTCGTAAGTCTGTTTTCACATTTAAAATAACTTTGGCGGTGCCCCGGAAGAGCACAGCGGGTATTTTTGAGAGCCCTGCACCATGTTAGCTATTTTTAGCCCACCAAAAAGACAGAGCTGCTCGTAGGTCCGTTTTCCCTAAATAACGTTGGCGGTGGCCCAGAAGAGCACAGCGGACATTTTTGAGAGCCCTGCGCCTTGTTAGCTTTTTTCAGCCCACCAAAAAGACAGAGCTGCTCGTAAGTCCGTTTTCCCATTTAAAATAACGTTGGCGTTGGCCCGGAAGAGCACAGCGGACATTTTTGAGAGCCCTGCACCATGTTAGCGATTAAAAGCCCACCAAAAAGTCAGAGCTGCTCGTAAGTCCGTTTTCCCATTCAAAATAACGCTTGCGGTCCCCCGGAAGAGCACAGCGGATATTTTTGAGAGCCCTGGTCCTTGTTAGCGATTTAAAGCCCCCCAAAAAAGTCAGAGCTGCTCGTAAGTCTGTTTTCCCATTCAAAATAACGTTGGTGGTGGCCCGGAAGAGCACAGCGGACATTTTTGAGAGCCCTGCGCCTTGTTAGCGATTTAAAGCCCACCAAAAAGACAGAGCTGCTCGTAAGTCCGTTTTCCCATTCAAAATAACGCTGGCGGTCCCCCGGAAGAGCACAGCGGATATTTTTGAGAGCCCTGCACCTTGTTAGGGATATAAAGCCCACCAAAAAGACAGAGCTGCTCGTAAGTCCGTTTTCCCCTTCAAAATAACGCTGGCGGTCCCCCGGAAGAGCACAGTGGATATTTTTGAGGGCCCTGCGCCTTGTTAGCTATTTTTAGCCCACCAAAAAGACAGAGCTGCTCGTAAGTCTGTTTTCCCATTTAAAATAACTTTGGCGGTGCCCCGGAAGAGCACAGCGGGTATTTTTGAGAGCCCTGCACCATGTTAGCTATTTTTAGCCGACCAAAAAGACAGAGCTGCTCGTAAGTCCGTTTTCCCATTTAAAAATGCCTCCCGGCAGGCCGGTAAGACGAAGTAGATTCCATGCTTAGTTAAATCATTTTTTCACAAATTTAAATATAGGTTATAATTTTCGTTGAATTTTTATCTGAATTTTTCTTTTTTATTTTATCAGCTGCTCAAAATCCAAATATAATTGTGAAAAAGATTATATTACCAACAGAGAAATATGTAATCTTTACAATGCAAGTGAGCAATAAAAGCTAGGTTATATAAGTTTTTCACAAATTTCAATAAATAGGTTATGTTATGATTTTCTTTGAATTATTCAATTTTCTTTTTTTTTATCAGCTGTTCCACATTTAAATAAAAATGACCATGAGAAAAAGATTATAGTACAAAGATTGAAAAATGTGTAATCTTTGTAACGGTAATGAGGGATAAATCTGAATAAGAGCAGCTGATAAAACAAGAAAATAAATAAATAACGTACCTAAGCAACTGTGTACGTGTAAAACAAAGAAAGAGCATTTATACCAGTACACCATCCTTGTCTTTCACTTGTAAAATCCCATAAGAAACTAAATAGCTCGTAAAACACGTAAAACACAAGGAAAATTTAAGGCAAAGAGCATATGAACTAAAAACATCCTCCACGATATATACTAAAATTTTTGAAACCAAAAAACAATTTCTTCATATAAAAACACTGCCAAAAAACCCGAAAAACACATCACTTTAACTCGCTTACAACGCAAAACACAAAAAATGACTCGAGTAAAAAGTTGCGTAACAAAACGGCCAACATAAATTTTCCCAAAAAAAACGCTCAATACAAACACTCCTAAAAACAAACCTCAAAAACACATTTTACGACTCAAACACGGCCCATAGCGCGAAAACTAACAATCGGATTTACACCATCTTCGAACTCATCCAAGAAATAAACCCAACAAATAGTTGAGAAAAATTTCAAGAACAAAAACCAAAAATTACGAACAGGATCGTGGGACATAAAAACGGTAAAACTGGCTGAAACATACATATAAAGATATATATATATATATATATATATATATATATAATACAATTTTCAACGAGTGGTATTTTCTCACTCAGGGGACCATGAAACGTGCTCATTTGATAAAATTTCCCGAAAAATCCAACATCGCACCCTCCGCAATAAGTAGATTCATGGAATCTACTTAAATAACGTTGGCGGTGGCCCGGAAGAGCACAGCGGACATTTTTGAGAGCCCTGCGCCTTGTTACCATTTTTCAGCCCACCAAAAAGACAGAGCTGCTCGTAAGTCCGTTTCCCCCTTCAAAATAACGCATGCGGTCCCCCGGAAGAGCACAGCGGATATTTTTGAGAGTCCTGCGCCTTGTTAGCTATTTTTAGCCCACCAAAAAGACAGAGCTGCTCGTAAGTCTGTTTTCACATTTAAAATAACTTTGGCGGTGCCCCGGAAGAGCACAGCGGGTATTTTTGAGAGCCCTGCACCATGTTAGCTATTTTTAGCCCACCAAAAAGACAGAGCTGCTCGTAGGTCCGTTTTCCCATTTAAAATAACGTTGGCGGTGGCCCGGAAGAGCACAGCGGACATTTTTGAGAGCCCTGCGCCTTGTTAGCTTTTTTCAGCCCACCAAAAAGACAGAGCTGCTCGTAAGTCCGTTTTCCCATCAAAAATAACGTTGGTGGTGCCCCGGAAGAGCACAGCGGTCATTTTTGAGAGCCATGGTCCTTGTTAGCGATTTAAAGCCCACCAAAAAGACAGAGCTGCTCGTAAGTCCGTTTTCCCATTCAAAATAACGTTGGCGGTCCACCGGAAGAGCACAGCGGATATTTTTGAGAGCCCTGCACCTTGTTAGCGATTGAAAGCCCACCAAAAAGACAGAGCTGCTCGTAAGTCCGTTTTCCCATTTAAAATAACGTTGGCGGTGGCCCAGAAGAGCACAGCGGACATTTTTGAGAGCCCTGCGCCTTGTTAGCTTTTTTCAGCCCACCAAAAAGACAGAGCTGCTCGTAAGTCCGTTTTCCCATTTAAAATAACGTTGGCGTTGGCCCGGAAGAGCACAGCGGACATTTTTGAGAGCCCTGCACCATGTTAGCGATTAAAAGCCCACCAAAAAGTCAGAGCTGCTCGTAAGTCCGTTTTCCCATTCAAAATAACGCTTGCGGTGCCCTGGAAGAGCACAGCGGGTATTTTTGAGAGCCCTGGTCCTTGTTAGCGATTTAAAGCCCACCAAAAAGACAGAGCTACTCGTAAGTCCGTTTTCCCAATCAGAATAACGTTGGCGGTCCCCCGGAAGAGCACAGCGGAAATTTTTGAGAGCCCTGCACCTTGTTAGGGATTTAAAACCCGCCAAAAAGACAGAGCTGCTCGTAAGTCTGTTTTCCTATTTAAAATAACTTTGGCGGTGCCCCGGAAGAGCACAGCGGACATTTTTGAGAGCCCTGCACCATGTTAGCGATTAAAAGCCCACCAAAAAGACAGAGCTGCTCGTAAGTCCGTTTTCCCCTTCAAAATAACGCTGGCGGTCCCCCGGAAGAGCACAGCGGATATTTTTGAGAGCCCTGCGCCTTGTTAGCTATTTTTAGCCCACCAAAAAGACAGAGCTGCTCGTAAGTCTGTTTTCCCATTTAAAATAACTTTGGCGGTGCCCCGGAAGAGCACAGCGGGTATTTTTGAGAGCCCTGCACCATGTTAGCTATTTTTAGCCGACCAAAAAGACAGAGCTGCTCGTAAGTCCGTTTTCCCATTTAAAAATGCCTCCCGGCAGGCCGGTAAGACGAAGTAGATTCCATGCTTAGTTAAATCATTTTTTCACAAATTTAAATATAGGTTATAATTTTCGTTGAATTTTTATCTGAATTTTTCTTTTTTATTTTATCAGCTGCTCAAAATCCAAATATAATTGTGAAAAAGATTATATTACCAACAGAGAAATATGTAATCTTTACAATGCAAGTGAGCAATAAAAGCTAGGTTATATAAGTTTTTCACAAATTTCAATAAATAGGTTATGTTATGATTTTCTTTGAATTATTCAATTTTCTTTTTTTTTATCAGCTGTTCCACATTTAAATAAAATGACCATGAGAAAAAGATTATAGTACAAAGATTGAAAAATGTGTAATCTTCGTAACGGTAATGAGGGATAAATCTGAATAAGAGCAGCTGATAAAACAAGAAAATAAATAAATAACGTACCTAAGCAACTGTGTACGTGTAAAACAAAGAAAGAGCATTTATACCAGTACACCATCCTTGTCTTTCACTTGTAAAATCCCATAAGAAACTAAATAGCTCGTAAAACACGTAAAACACAAGGAAAATTTAAGGCAAAGAGCATATGAACAAAAAACATCCTCCACGATATATACTAAAATTTTTGAAACCAAAAAACAATTTCTTCATATAAAAACACTGCCAAAAAACCCGAAAAACACATCACTTTAACTCGCTTACAACGCAAAACACAAAAAAATGACTCGAGTAAAAAAGTTGCGTAACAAAACGGCCAACATAAATTTTCCCAAAAAAAACGCTCAATACAAACACTCCTAAAAACAAACCTCAAAAACCATTTTACGACTCGAACACGGCCCATAGCGCGAAAACTAACAATCGGATTTACACCATCTTCGAACTCATCCAAGAAATAAACCCAACAAATAGTTGAGAAAATTTCAAGAACAAAAACCAAAAATTACGAACAGGATCGTGGGACATAAAAACGGTAAAACTGGCTGAAACATACATATAAAGATATATATATTATATATATATATATATATATATATATATATATAATATATATAAATACAATTTTCAACGAGTGGTATTTTTTCACTCAGGGGACCATGAAACGTGCTCATTTGATAAAATTTCCCGAAAAATCCAACATCGCACCCTCCGCAATAAGTAGATTCATGGAATCTACTTAAATAACGTTGGCGGTGGCCCGGAAGAGCACAGCGGACATTTTTTAGAGCCCTGCGCCTTGTTACCATTTTTCAGCCCACCAAAAAGACAGAGCTGCTCGTAAGTCCGTTTCCCCCCTTCAAAATAACGCATGCGGTCCCCCGGAAGAGCACAGCGGATATTTTTGAGAGTCCTGCGCCTTGTTAGCTATTTTTAGCCCACCAAAAAGACAGAGCTGCTCGTAAGTCTGTTTTCACATTTAAAATAACTTTGGCGGTGCCCCGGAAGAGCACAGCGGGTATTTTTGAGAGCCCTGCACCATGTTAGCTATTTTTAGCCCACCAAAAAGACAGAGCTGCTCGTAGGTCCGTTTTCCCATTTAAAATAACGTTGGCGGTGGCCCGGAAGAGCACAGCGGACATTTTTGAGAGCCCTGCGCCTTGTTAGCTTTTTTCAGCCCACCAAAAAGACAGAGCTGCTCGTAAGTCCGTTTTCCCATCAAAAATAACGTTGGTGGTGCCCCGGAAGAGCACAGCGGTCATTTTTGAGAGCCATGGTCCTTGTTAGCGATTTAAAGCCCACCAAAAAGACAGAGCTGCTCGTAAGTCCGTTTTCCCATTCAAAATAACGTTGGCGGTCCACCGGAAGAGCACAGCGGATATTTTTGAGAGCCCTGCACCTTGTTAGCGATTGAAAGCCCACCAAAAAGACAGAGCTGCTCGTAAGTCCGTTTTCCCATTTAAAATAACGTTGGCGGTGGCCCAGAAGAGCACAGCGGACATTTTTGAGAGCCCTGCGCCTTGTTAGCTTTTTTCAGCCCACCAAAAAGACAGAGCTGCTCGTAAGTCCGTTTTCCCATTTAAAATAACGTTGGCGTTGGCCCGGAAGAGCACAGCGGACATTTTTGAGAGCCCTGCACCATGTTAGCGATTAAAAGCCCACCAAAAAGTCAGAGCTGCTCGTAAGTCCGTTTTCCCATTCAAAATAACGCTTGCGGTCCCCCGGAAGAGCACAGCGGATATTTTTGAGAGCCCTGGTCCTTGTTAGCGATTTAAAGCCCACCAAAAAGTCAGAGCTGCTCGTAAGTCTGTTTTCCCATTCAAAATAACGTTGGTGGTGGCCCGGAAGAGCACAGCGGACATTTTTGAGAGCCCTGCGCCTTGTTAGCGATTTAAAGCCCACCAAAAAGACAGAGCTGCTCGTAAGTCCGTTTTCCCATTCAAAATAACGCTGGCGGTCCCCCGGAAGAGCACAGCGGATATTTTTGAGAGCCCTGCACCTTGTTAGGGATATAAAGCCCACCAAAAAGACAGAGCTGCTCGTAAGTCCGTTTTCCCCTTCAAAATAACGCTGGCGGTCCCCCGGAAGAGCACAGTGGATATTTTTGAGGGCCCTGCGCCTTGTTAGCTATTTTTAGCCCACCAAAAAGACAGAGCTGCTCGTAAGTCTGTTTTCCCATTTAAAATAACTTTGGCGGTGCCCTGGAAGAGCACAGCGGGTATTTTTGAGAGCCCTGGTCCTTGTTAGCGATTTAAAGCCCACCAAAAAGACAGAGCTACTCGTAAGTCCGTTTTCCCAATCAGAATAACGTTGGCGGTCCCCCGGAAGAGCACAGCGGAAATTTTTGAGAGCCCTGCACCTTGTTAGGGATTTAAAACCCGCCAAAAAGACAGAGCTGCTCGTAAGTCTGTTTTCCTATTTAAAATAACTTTGGCGGTGCCCCGGAAGAGCACAGCGGACATTTTTGAGAGCCCTGCACCATGTTAGCGATTAAAAGCCCACCAAAAAGACAGAGCTGCTCGTAAGTCCGTTTTCCCCTTCAAAATAACGCTGGCGGTCCCCCGGAAGAGCACAGCGGATATTTTTGAGAGCCCTGCGCCTTGTTAGCTATTTTTAGCCCACCAAAAAGACAGAGCTGCTCGTAAGTCTGTTTTCCCATTTAAAATAACTTTGGCGGTGCCCCGGAAGAGCACAGCGGGTATTTTTGAGAGCCCTGCACCATGTTAGCTATTTTTAGCCGACCAAAAAGACAGAGCTGCTCGTAAGTCCGTTTTCCCATTTAAAAATGCCTCCCGGCAGGCCGGTAAGACGAAGTAGATTCCATGCTTAGTTAAATCATTTTTTCACAAATTTAAATATAGGTTATAATTTTCGTTGAATTTTTATCTGAATTTTTCTTTTTTATTTTATCAGCTGCTCAAAATCCAAATATAATTGTGAAAAAGATTATATTACCAACAGAGAAATATGTAATCTTTACAATGCAAGTGAGCAATAAAAGCTAGGTTATATAAGTTTTTCACAAATTTCAATAAATAGGTTATGTTATGATTTTCTTTGAATTATTCAATTTTCTTTTTTTTTATCAGCTGTTCCACATTTAAATAAAAATGACCATGAGAAAAAGATTATAGTACAAAGATTGAAAAATGTGTAATCTTTGTAACGGTAATGAGGGATAAATCTGAATAAGAGCAGCTGATAAAACAAGAAAATAAATAAATAACGTACCTAAGCAACTGTGTACGTGTAAAACAAAGAAAGAGCATTTATACCAGTACACCATCCTTGTCTTTCACTTGTAAAATCCCATAAGAAACTAAATAGCTCGTAAAACACGTAAAACACAAGGAAAATTTAAGGCAAAGAGCATATGAACTAAAAACATCCTCCACGATATATACTAAAATTTTTGAAACCAAAAAACAATTTCTTCATATAAAAACACTGCCAAAAAACCCGAAAAACACATCACTTTAACTCGCTTACAACGCAAAACACAAAAAAATGACTCGAGTAAAAAAGTTGCGTAACAAAACGGCCAACATAAATTTTCCCAAAAAAAACGCTCAATACAAACACTCCTAAAAACAAACCTCAAAAACCCATTTTACGACTCGAACACGGCCCATAGCGCGAAAACTAACAATCGGATTTACACCATCTTCGAACTCATCCAAGAAATAAACCCAACAAATAGTTGAGAAAAATTTCAAGAACAAAAACCAAAAATTACGAACAGGATCGTGGGACATAAAAACGGTAAAACTGGCTGAAACATACATATAAAGATATATATATATATATATATATATATATATATATATATATATATATATATAATACAATTTTCAACGAGTGGTATTTTCTCACTCAGGGACCATGAAACGTGCTCATTTGATAAAATTTCCCGAAAAATCCAACATCGCACCCTCCGCAATAAGTAGATTCATGGAATCTACTTAAATAACGTTGGCGGTGGCCCGGAAGAGCACAGCGGACATTTTTGAGAGCCCTGCGCCTTGTTACCTTTTTTCAGCCCACCAAAAAGACAGAGCTGCTCGTAAGTCCGTTTCCCCCTTCAAAATAACGCATGCGGTCCCCCGGAAGAGCACAGCGGATATTTTTGAGAGTCCTGCGCCTTGTTAGCTATTTTTAGCCCACCAAAAAGACAGAGCTGCTCGTAAGTCTGTTTTCACATTTAAAATAACTTTGGCGGTGCCCCGGAAGAGCACAGCGGGTATTTTTGAGAGCCCTGCACCATGTTAGCTATTTTTAGCCCACCAAAAAGACAGAGCTGCTCGTAGGTCCGTTTTCCCATTTAAAATAACGTTGGCGGTGGCCCGGAAGAGCACAGCGGACATTTTTGAGAGCCCTGCGCCTTGTTAGCTTTTTTCAGCCCACCAAAAAGACAGAGCTGCTCGTAAGTCCGTTTTCCCATCAAAAATAACGTTGGTGGTGCCCCGGAAGAGCACAGTGGTCATTTTTGAGAGCCATGGTCCTTGTTAGCGATTTAAAGCCCACCAAAAAGACAGAGCTGCTCGTAAGTCCGTTTTCCCATTCAAAATAACGTTGGCGGTCCACCGGAAGAGCACAGCGGATATTTTTGAGAGCCCTGCACCTTGTTAGCGATTGAAAGCCCACCAAAAAGACAGAGCTGCTCGTAAGTCCGTTTTCCCATTTAAAATAACGTTGGCGGTGGCCCGGAAGAGCACAGCGGACATTTTTGAGAGCCCTGCGCCTTGTTAGCTATTTTTAGCCCACCAAAAAGACAGAGCTGCTCGTAAGTCCGTTTTCCCATTTAAAATAACGTTGGCGGTGGCCCGGAAGAGCACAGCGGACATTTTTGAGAGCCCTGCACCATGTTAGCGATTAAAAGCCCACCAAAAAGTCAGAGCTGCTCGTAAGTCCGTTTTCCCATTCAAAATAACGCTGGCGGTTCCCCGGAAGAGCACAGCGGATATTTTTGAGAGCCCTGCACCTTGTTAGGGATATAAAGCCCACCAAAAAGACAGAGCTGCTTGTAAGTCCGTTTTCCCATTCAAAATATCTTTGGCGGTGCCCCGGAAGAGCACAGCGGACAATTTTGGGAGCTCTGCCCCTTGTTAGCGATTTAAAGCCCACCAAAAAGACAGAGCTTCTCGTAAGTCCGCTTTCCCATTTAAAATAACGTTGGCGGTGGCCAGGAAGAACACAGTGGACATTTTTGAGAGCCCTGCGCCTTGTTAGCTATTTTTAGCCCAACAAAAAGACAGAGCTGCTCGTAAGTCCGTTTTCCCCTTCAAAATAACGCTGGCGGTCCCCCGGAAGAGCACAACGGACATTTTTGAGAGCCCTGGTCCTTGTTAGCGATTTAAAGCCCACCAAAAAGTCAGAGCTGCTCGTAAGTCTGTTTTCCCATTCAAAATAACGTTGGTGGTGGCCCGGAAGAGCACAGCGGACATTTTTGAGAGCCCTGCGCCTTGTTAGCGATTTAAAGCCCACCAAAAAGACAGAGCTGCTCGTAAGTCCGTTTTCCCATTCAAAATAACGCTGGCGGTCCCCCGGAAGAGTACAGAGGATATTTTTGAGAGCCCTGCACCTTGTTAGGGATATAAAGCCCACCAAAAAGACAGAGCTGCTCGTAAGTCCGTTTTCCCCTTCAAAATAACGCTGGCGGTCCCCCGGAAGAGCACAGCGGATATTTTTGAGAGCCCTGCGCCTTGTTAGCTATTTTTAGCCCACCAAAAAGACAGAGCTGCTCGTAAGTCTGTTTTCCCATTTAAAATAACTTTGGCGGTGCCCTGGAAGAGCACAGCGGGTATTTTTGAGAGCCCTGCACCATGTTAGCTATTTTTAGCCGACCAAAAAGACAGAGCTGCTCGTAAGTCCGTTTTCCCATTTAAAATAACGTTGGCGGTGGCCCGGAAGAGCACAGCGGACATTTTTGAGAGCCCTGCGCCTTGTTAGCTTTTTTCAGCCCACCAAAAAGACAGAGCTGCTCGTAAGTCCGTTTTCCCATCAAAAAAAACGTTGGTGGTGCCCCGGAAGAGCACAGCGGTCATTTTTGAGAGCCATGGTCCTTGTTAGCGATTTAAAGCCCACCAAAAAGACAGAGCTGCTCGTAAGTCCGTTTTCCCCTTCAAAATAACGCTGGCGGTCCCCCGGAAGAGCACAACGGACATTTTTGAGAGCCCTGGTCCTTGTTAGCGATTTAAAGCCCACCAAAAAGTCAGAGCTGCTCGTAAGTCTGTTTTCCCATTCAAAATAACGTTGGTGGTGGCCCGGAAGAGCACAGCGGACATTTTTGAGAGCCCTGCGCCTTGTTAGCGATTTAAAGCCCACCAAAAAGACAGAGCTGCTCGTAAGTCCGTTTACCCATTCAAAATAACGTTGGTGGTGCCCCGGAAGAGCACAGTGGACATTTTTTAGAGCCCTGCGCCTTGTTAGCTATTTTTAGCCCACCAAAAAGACAGAGCTGCTCGTAAGTCCGTTTTCCCATTCAAAATAACGTTGGCGGTGCCCCGGAAGAGCACAGCGGACATTTTTGAGAGCTCTGCGGGCGTAAAGGATAGCCATAAGCCTCAATATAATGTGCGTAGCTGTTACAAACAATGGGTCTGTTGCATACTTTTGCCACAACAATATAGAACCTTGATTTTTATGTAAAATTCGGCGAAAATAAATATGCGCACATTAAAAACGTTCAAAATTCACTCAATAACTCAGGAAATCACTTCAATTTCAAACAGCCCGCGCTACACTAGACACTATTTTCACCGGTATATTCTACTACATAGACGGAACCACCGTGCATAAGTAAACAACATCGTAACTACAAAATGATGGAATTCCCTTCTAAATACATGAACTTTTGGCTGCATTTGCTGTCTGGTCTTTTCGGTTTATCAAAGATTACAAAATAATATGAGAAATGTACGCATTTAAACGAAACATTCCAATATTTGTTAGTTCTGTTCATGTTTACAAAAACGAGATGGCTCCATCTATGTAGTTATAAGTCGGTGATATAGTGTCTAGTGTAGCGCGGGTTGTTTGAAATGGAAGGTATTTCTGAGTTAATGAGTGGATTTTGAAAGTTTTTAATTTGCGCATCGTTATTTTCGCCGAATTTTACGTAAGAAACAATGTGTCATATTGATGTAGCAAAAGTACGCAACAGACCCATTTTGCACATCTAGAGGAGCCCCTATCCCTACCTGAGAGCCTCAAAAGCCCTAAAAACTGTCAGCCTATAGCTAAACCCTAAAAATTGATCATTCATCGATTCAGCATCTCGTCATCATGAACGATCAGTATTTTTGGTATAGATGTCAATGTGTAGGCTTTTAAGGGCTTAGGGGCCTCCGAGGAGACCCCAGTAATGATTTACTGTCCACTTCTTGATGTTAGGAGAGCTCCCGTAGAAATATACCGTTTCAGCTATTTTCGGAAAATTTAAAGTTCTTTGGGGGCCTAAAAGTCAATTCTGGACCAAATTTCGGGGCTTGATTTTTTGTTTTTCCCTAAAAGTGCTTGTTTAGCAGAGCGTTTTGCACCCATATTTTCCTAAATTTGGACCAATTTCAAGGGTGCAGCGAATTTTTAAAATTGGTCTAAAATTTATAGCGAAAGAATATTAAATCCCCTTTATTTGCCCGTACAGGCAAAAAAAATGCAAATAACGAAGAGAAAATTTCGTCTAAATTCTTTCATAATGTTTTTAAGCCCAAATAACACTTTGATCGATAGCATGTCTAATGAAAGTCTGCTCTTTAACGGCATATTGTCCCAAGTTTGGGACGCTGGGCGTTCTAGAAAGAAGCAAAAATCCGGGCGTTCTAGTGTTAACATATTTTCGCGAAGGACATTACCCAAAATGGGCCTTTTTACCCCTGAGAGCGAAATATGAAATACTTTCAGGGTTGATAGAGGATTAAACCAGCGTTCCGAATCTGGCCTATTTTTTGATTTTGAACGAAGGGAAAGGGAGGGAGGGGGGTCAAAAGTTAGACACTTTAAACGCTTATAACTTTTGAACGAATAACGATATGATTATGTACTTTGTGCGAAAAGATAGATCTTTTAAAGACCTTTCGATTGATGTGTATGATATTTGCCTCATTTTAATTTTTAATCGATTTATCGAAGTTTTTTTGATTTTTTTGAAATCGGGTTTTCAACTTTTTTAACCATGGAAGTTTGGCAACGCACGAATCATCACAAATTGTTTCCATAGTAAAAGTAGACGCAATTCGCTTCAAAATGGTTCAAACCGCATGCTGAAAAAATGCTCTGAAGCGGAGTTATGAGGGCTCAAAGTGGGCGCTTTAGCGAAAAAGGCCGCCCCGAGGGGCGTACTACAGGTGATAGAAGTTGGCATAAATTGTTCTACCCGTCAAAATGACTTGAAATTTGGTACTCCAGGGTATTTTTTAACGCAGAATTCAAATTTTGCATCAGTTTTTCAAAATTCGAAAATCCAAGATGGCTGCCGACCAGTTTTTCTGCAATTTGGTCGGCAGCCATCTTGGATTTTCGAATTTTGAAAAACTGATGCAAAAGAATTCTGCGTTAAAAAATACCCTGGAGTACCAAATTTCAAGTCATTTTGACGGGTAGAACAATTTATGCCAACTTCTATCACCTGTAGTACGCCCCTCGGGGCGGCCTTTTTCGCTAAAGCGCCCAATTTGAGCCCTCATAACTCCGCTTCAGAGCATTTTTTCAGCATGCGGTTTGAACCATTTTGAAGCGAATTGCGTCTACTTTTACTATGAAAACAATTTGTGATGATTCGTGCGTTGCCAAACTTCCATGGTTGAAAAAAGTGAAAACCCGATTTCAAAAAAATCAAAAAACTTCGATAAATCGATTAAAATTAAAATAAGGCACATATCACACACATCAATCGAAAGGTCTTTAAAAGATCTATCTTTTCGCACAAAGTACATTATCATATCTTTATTTGTTCAAAAGTTATAAGCGTTTAAAGTGTCTAACGTTGGACCCCCCTCCCTCCCTTTCCCTTCGTTCAAAATCAAAAAATAGGCCAGATTCGGAACGCTGGTTTAATCCTCTATCAACCCTGAAAGTATTTCATATTTCGCTCTCAGGGGTAAAAAGGCCCATTTTGGGTAATGTCCTTTGAGTCGGATTTGTAAACTGCAAACTGTGTGTTCAGAAGCTGTGTCTACATGGTCACGGAAAAGTGCATTTTTCGACCTTAAAAAATTGTGTAGACAAAATTAAGATAACCAGGTCAAAAGTACAAACTCTGAGAAATCGGACGCATGTTTCAGATTTTATCTATTTAATATGTATGTTTGTTTTGACTAAAGAGGTGTGAGAGGGTAGAGCAACTTTTTAAAGATGTGCTGCAAAAAACAGTTTTCGTGAGGGTTTGGAAAAACTCTTCATAAGGGCGTAAAAGTAACAACAACAAAAAAATTAGCTTTAGTCAATAAATTAAACAAGCAGGGAAAATTCCAACACGCAGGTGTTGGAAAAGCGTGCCACTAAAGTCTGAACAGCTTTAATGCTTTTGCTAGCAATGATAATAATTAGACAGCATTCAACATGGAGCTGATCTCCAGAAAATTGAGTCCAAAGTTGAAGAGCTAGCATTTAAACAAAAAACTTGGAATTACTTACGTTTTGATTTCATTCAACTACCGTGTTGTGTTTTTGCATTTCAACACCGGAAAAGTGGAATTTACTATGTAGGAAAGGTACTTAATTTTTAGCGTTTAAAGTGACTTGGTTCCTTTCTTCTTTTTTTTGGGCATAATCACGAAAAACGAAACTCTAAGAAAAACCAAACGGCAGAGTTGGTTTACACTGTTGATTATTTTAAAATCCGTTAATCCGGACTTAAGTCCGTTCCCAATTCTATAAAAGGAACCAAGTCGGAGTTGGTTCCTTACGTGACTCGGATTAAGGTTTAACCTAATCAGAAAAAGGAACCAAGTTCTCATTTTATTTCATCATATGGACAATGACATCAATGAGGCTCACCAGCTCACTTTTACCTGGAATTTTGACGGGAAATAGTTTTATTATAGAAGAAGCACTTGTTGCTTCGAGATTCAGTATTGCTAGCTCTATCAATCAATAACTCAATTTTATCAAAAATGTCACTCGGTTCTTTTGTGACAAGTGCTGTCCAATTGAGTTTGTTTGGTGAGAAATTATGAAAAAATAAATTTAGATCAGTTTATCTATAAGGAGATGAGTCAAAGGCGTTGTTTTTTTTGTTTTTTTTGTTTTTTGTTTTCAAAACTTTGGAGGGCTCTAGCTCAGAAGAGAAACATTTGCAGCACATACTCATGTAGGAAAATAAAGTCTTATATATATGTATGTTGCCCCCAAAAAATACACTCCATAAGTTTGGCACTCAAGTTTTGAAACACTCTGTCTTGATTTTTTGCTCCCCCCCCCGCCCCCTTCACAAAAGAAAACATCTTGACCATGCACATTTTAAAATCACAGTTTGACTGTAGAGATATTTTCCCCCCCCCCCCCCCCCCAACGAAAAAGGGGAAAATGGGTCACCTATCTCTGATGTTCGTCGTGCGCGTGCACAGATTGTTCGGCTTTAAGACTGAAATTTTTGGGCTTTTTTTATAATGCTTTTTTTGGGTTTATTAGTGGTTTTTATGACTATTTGATGCCGCCAATGTAATTTTCAGACAATTTTACATCAGAATCAAAACTCTATAGCACTGTTCCAGTGAAAAAATTTTTTACACGCAACGAACTTTTTAGGATAGGTAAATAAGTTATTCCAGAGTCAATTCCATAGCCCCGCGGGAAGCTGTCCAGGGGTGGAAGACACGTGACAGCCCCTCTCAAATTTTTAGAGCAATTAATGCGAATTTTACCCCTCTGGCTCCCTGTGTTCTGGATTTTAAACACCTATTTTTCAACAAAACGCCCAAAATGTCCTCAAAAATCCCTTGATTCCATCGACGCTCATTGAGGGGCTTTCAAATTTTCCGATCCCCCAGAATTTCAAATGTTTCCGATGCAAAGACCTGTTTAGTGTGACGTCATGAAAAAATTGGTTTCAAACAAAGGCTCCGTCTCACTCGCTCTCGTGGGTTTTCCCATACGAAACACGGTCCAAATTTTCAAATACAAGTGCTAGTAAACAACACGTTCTTTACACCAGTTGTGTTTATCACACCATTGGGTTCCACGTCCCTTATAAAATTTCCGATTGTTTCAATGAATTTTCCGATTGGATATATATTTCCCCCGCTTTTTTTCCCATAGAAATAATCGAAATTCCATAGAGACAATCGAAATTCGTGTAGATTCAAGCGCGCTGATTATAGCAACTATAGGTCTTATGATTGAAATAAGGCGAAATACATCTATGATTCTATTCTTACAGTTTTAACACCCACTTTTTTTCTCAGTGATAAAATATGAGAACGCTACCACAAACTTTTTGAAACATCGCGCATCAATGCACAATCACAGTTATATCGAAGAAAGTCCTATGTTTTGTCCTTGTCACACTCACAGTTTCTTAAGAGCACAAAATTCTAGGATATAGGCTCATCAGCACCACCACGGCATGTGTTATACCTCGAACAATAGCTTCGATACGAAGAGAAGTTAGAATGATTGAGTGTCATGGCGGTGATTCACCCATAAGAGACCGTGAGTAAGACAAGGAAAAAACGTAGAACATCTTTCGGTATAACTGTGATTGTAAATTCGCTTGTGATCTTTTAGGAATTATGTTACAGTGAAAAGATACTTTAAGGCAAGTGGAATCTAATGGTGCAATAAAATTTGAGAAAACTGTTGGTTAACTAGCATGAATTTGCGTTCAAAAATTTTGGATCTGGTAAATCCACGAGAGTGAGCGAGATAGAGCATTTGTTTGGAACCAATTCTGATCGTGACGTCATCACTAAACAGGTCTACTTAAGGATATGAATGAGCCTCTCTCTTTCCTATACCCCTCCCGCTCTTCATCAATACCTCGTCGCTTCTTTTCGATGTACCCTCGTCAAACGGATTTTGTCACTTTTACGATGCAAAACCCCCGAACGCTTAATGCACCGTGAAGAAATCTTGAGACCGGTGGAGCCCAAAGGCGAGGGGCAAAGAGGGTTTCTGTGAAGGATGTTTCCACCCCCCTCCTGCCTTGGAATTTCGACTCATAGGTTGGCACAAATGACTTAGGTTGCTGGACCTGTATGGAATTCTCGTTTAAAGGAATTCGACTTTGACGCTTAATAACTTATTGAAATTAACAGGCATACCGAAACTTTTACAATTTTAAGAAAATAGACGCCGAGACCTCCTGGATTGCAGCAATAAATTAACGATTAATAAAACCAGTTTTAAGAAAATACGTTTTTAATTTTTCAAACCTTCCCGCCAAAGGTTTTGCCATAAGCAAGGCATTGGACTTATATATTAGATAAGAAAATGAAAACAAGAAGCGTACCGTATATATACGGCACGCTTAAAAGTATGAGGAATCCGACCCTTGTTTTGAAAGACAAGCTGTCATGACAAGTTTAAGTATGATTTATCAAAGGTGAAGTTTTTGGACCACGTCCTCTCAGAATAAGTATGTTCACGTGATACACAAAACGCAAAAACAGTTCTTGAAAATAAAACTCCCGAGTCGAAATATCACTATTTATATGTATCAGAATGGGGCTCTTGCAAACTTTTGCTATAATAAGCGCGAATGAATAGTCCAATCTGATGTAAAGACCAGCGGAAATCACGGAAAATCACACTAAGAAAGTCTAAAATTCAGTAATGAACTCACACAACTGCTGTAACGACAAGATTGTAATGGCGGTTCAACGCAGGTATCATGGGAGATTCCTGTCTATTATGTCACTTTCTCTACGGAAACACAGAGATATGTCTCAATGTAGATAGGAATCTCCCATGATACCTGCGTCTCTCCGCCATTAAGCCCGATTCTGAGAGTGGATTTCGTGATGTGTTAGTGTAGTCATCGTCATTTTTACAGGTTTTTATGCAAAAATCAACTCTTCAATCTTTCTATAGCAGTGGCGGCTCGTGAAATTTGGCAACAGTGTCCTCCTCTCATTTAACCAATGTAAAACAATCGATACTTCCGGAGGCTGTCAGCCTCCTCAAGAATCGATTCTTTTACATAAGTTTAAATGGAAAATTGCACGGTTGCCAAATCGCACGAGCCGCCACTGTTCTATAGCAAAAGTTTGCAAGAGCCCCATCATTGTATCGTTCATGTCAAAATGTATATGTTACAGGACAAACCCGATTTTAGGCCAAACTAGTTTGGCCTAGGCCGAACTTGTTTGGCCTGAGCGGAACAGGCAAAACTAGTTTTGCCTAGGAAAAACTAGTTCGGCCTAAAGTTCTCTAGGCCAAGCCGGTTGGGCCTAGGACAAACTAGTTTGGCCTAAAATTCACCAGGCCAAACCTGTTCGGCCTAGGCCAAACTAGTTTGGCCTAAAATTCTCCAGGATTTGGGATAAACCGCACTATAGGAGGCGCATTCTGTATACTTATAAAGTTAGGTGTTCAAACTTTATTTGTGACATTTTTTGATTTTTTGATTTTGATTTTGATTTTGAAATAAAAATTCATACCAGGCAACACATCCGCCTGAAGAAGTGTTTAGATTCAAGATAAATTATTCCCTGAGTTTTTCTACCAAAAGTTCCTTAACGATCGTGAGCAAAATTAGTGCCTGTTGGAAGAGGAAATGGAATATGCTGGGATGCGTCACATATTTGGCAACATCTTAACGTTCCTTCCTTAAAAGTTATCTCATCCCTTCACTGCACAATGTTCCTGATTAGGAACAAATCCTTTGTTACCTACCGACTATCAGCCAATATAATCTAAAAAGCAACGGCAAAAACAGCTCGTTTTTCGCCCCTTTTTGGGTACTCACGGATCTTTTCGAAACATATGTCTCAAATGAAACCTTATGGTGACCTAATAGTTTGATGAAAATATAATACAAATAGCTGGAGTTCTTGCATGGTCCTCTAGATGTATCCCTCCCAAGTCCCCCCCTTAAAATATCGGATTTCTCGCAGTGGCGGCTCGTGCGATTTGGCAACAGTGTTTTTATCCCATTTAAATACATGGAAAACAATCGAAACTCGAGGAGGCTGCCAGCCTCCGCTTGAATCAATTTTTTACCTAAGTTTAAGTGGGAAAAATCCATGGTTGCCAAATCTCACGGGCCGCAACTGATTTCTCGTATGTCTCGTAGGAGTTTGCACAGATTTCCTTGAAAATTGAATCCGTGTATAGTTACTGTCGCAGACGCCATCGTCCTCATCGGTTAGGTTAGGTTATCTTCTTTGTTTCTTTTGTTTTTTCTCGGTCTTTTTTTTAACTTGGCCGATTGCTAGCGCCATTAACGATCGAACGGGTATTTTCACGCGTTGATTTCACTTTTGGCGTCAAAAATTGTTTTGGGTCAGGTTTTGGAGGGTTCTTGTGGGGGGTAATTTTTTTTCAATTTTTTGTGTGCTGAAAGTAGCTGAATTTGTAAAACTAGGTAAAAACTACACATTGAAAAGAGCGTAAAATAATGAAGAGCTCTCATGCATTGGTTTTTTCCGTCTGATCGATATATCTCGAGATAATCGAGATTAAAATACACAAGTTGTGTCAGCGTCGCGCTCGCGCCACCACTGCCTTATTCAAGACATCCAATTATGGCAGTCATGACACATACATATATATAAGAGCATTGAACGATACACAGAAAAAAAAAACAAGCAGGGAAAATTCCAACACGCAGGTGTTGGAAAAGCGTGCCACTAAAGTCTGAACAGCTTTAATGCTTTTGCTAGCAATGATAATAATTAGACAGCATTCAACATGGAGCTCATCTCGAGAAAATTGAGTCCAAAGTTGAAGAGCTAGCATTTAAACAAAAAACTTGGAATTACTTACGTTTTGATTTCATTCAACTACCGTGTTGTGTTTTTGCATTTCAACACCGGAAAAGTGGAATTTACTATGTAGGAAAGGTACTTAATTTTTAGCGTTTAAAGTGACTTGGTTCCTTTCTTCTTTTTTTTGGCATAATCACGAAAAACGAAACTCTAAGAGAAACCAAACGGCAGAGTTGGTTTACACTGTTGATTATTTTAAAATCCGTTAATCCGGACTTAAGTCCGTTCCCAATTCTATAAAAGGAACCAGTGGCGGCTCGTGCAATGTGGCAACAGTGGAATCCCTCCATTTAAACCTATGTAAAACAATCGATCTTCAGGAGGTGCAATGCACCCCCAAGATATCGATACTTTTGCATAGGTTTAAATGGTAAAAAAGCATGGTTGCCAAATCGCACGAGCCGCCACTGAAAGGAACCAAGTCGGAGTTGGTTCCTTACGTGACTCGGATTAAGGTTTAACCTAATCAGCCAAAGGAACCAAGTTCTCATTTTATTTCATCATATGGACAATGACATCAATGAGGCTCACCAGCTCACTTTTACCTGGAATTTTGACGGGAAATAGTTGTTATTACAGAAGAAGCTCTTGTTGCTTCGAGATTCAGTATTGCTAGCTCTATCAATCAATAACTCAATTTTATCAAAAATGTCACTCGGTTCTTTTGTGACAAGTGCTGTCCAATTGAGCTTGTTTGGTGAGAAATTATGAAAAAAATAAATTTAGATCAGATGTATCTATAAGGAGATGAGTCAAAGGCGTTGTTTTTTTGTGTTTGTTTTTTGTTATTTGTTTTCAAAACTTTGGAGGGCTCTAGCTCAGAAGAGAAACAATTGCAGCACATACTCATGAAGGAAAATAAAGTATCTTATATATATGTATGTTGACCCCAAAAATACACTCCATAAGTTTGGTACTCAAGTTTTGAAACACCCTGTTCTTGATATTTGCTCCCCCCCCCCCGCCCCCTTCACAAAAGACAACATCTTGACCATGCACATTTTTAAAATCACAGTTTGACTGTAGAGATATTTTCTCTCCCCCTCCCTTCCTTAACGAAAAAGGGGAGAATGGGTCACCTATCTCTGATGTTCGTCGTGCGCGTGCACAGATTGTTCGGCTTTACGACTGCAATTTTGGCTTTCTTTATAATGCGTTTTTTGGGTTTATTAATGGATTTTATGACTATTTGATGCCGCAAATCTAATTTTCAGACAATTTTACATCAGAATCAAAACTCTATAGCACTGTAGCAAAAGTTTGCAACAAACCCATTGAAAGCTGAAAAGAGAAAATTATTTGATAAGGCTCGATCTTTTTTACCCACATAAACTATAGACAGTAGATATTTCTAAATCCCTCCACCTTTTAAACGGCTTGTTCAGGGATCAAACATGAGGTTGCGTTCTTTTGAAGTCAAAAAGTGTCATATTCGGAAAAGCCGTGATTCTAAATAATAAACAGTTTTTTTTATCTTTTTTCCGTTTTAGGTGCTGTCAGCACTTGTTGCGATTGTCACGATGTAGATACGTAATATGCATAAATGGAACACTTGCGAATTCATGAAACAATAATCCTTTAATATACAGAACTAACTATTTCAAGTGCCCTTTACACATCAAGCATTCTAGGGGTATAGATTAGTAGGTGTGGAGGTTTAAGAGGTTTGTGGATTTTAATTCCCCCTCTCCCCATTTATTTTCTTGAAAAGTATCGAAAGTTTACAGTTAAAACTATGCCATTATTCACTATAACGCATTGTCATATTATTTCTTTTTTTTTTCTGTTGCCGTCGGTCGATATCATTTTTCGTGTTGGAAAAGCAAAGTTCCATATGGACCTATAGTTTCCAAAATTTGAAGAAGCCTCCAGTGAAAAATTTTGTACACGCAACGAACTTTTTAGGATAGGTAAATAAGTTATTCCAGAGTCAATTCCATAGCCGCAGCGAGGAAGCTGTCCAGGGGTGGAAGACACGTGACAGCCCCTCTCACTTTTTAGAGCAATTAATGCGAATTTTACCCCTCTGGCTCCCTGTGTTCTGGATTTTAAACACCTATTTTTCAAAAAAACGCCAAAAATGTCCTCAAAAATCCCTTGATTCCATCGACGCTCATTGAGGGGCTTTCAATTTGCCGATCCCCCAGAATTTCAAATGTTTCCGATGCAAAGACCTATTTAGTGTGACGTCATGAAAAAAATTGGTTCCAAACAAAGGCTCCGTCTCACTCGCTCTCGTGGGTTTTCCCATACGAAACACGGTCCAAATTTTCAAATACAAGTGCTAGTAAACAACACGTTCTTTACACCAGTTGTGTTTATCACACCATTGGGTTCCACGTCCCTTATAAAAATTTCCGATTGTTTCAAAAAATTTTCCGATTGGATATATATTCCCGCGCTTTATCTCCCATAGAAATAATCGAAATTCCATAGAGACAATCAGAATTCGTGTAGATTCAAGCGCGCTGACTACAGCAACGATAGGTCTCATGATTGAAATAAGGCGAAATCATGTATGGTTCTATTCTTACAGTTTTAACAGCCACTTTTTTCTCAGTGATAAAATATGAGCCCGCTATCACAAACTTTTTGAAACATCGCGCATCAATGCACAATCACAGTTATATCGAAGAAAGTCCTATGTTTTGTCCTTGTCACACTCACAGTTTCTTAAGAGCACAAAATTCTAGGATATAGGCTCATCAGCACCATCACGGCATGTGTTGTACCTCGAACAATAGCTTCGATACGAAGAGAAGTTAGAATGATTGAGTGTCATGCCGGTGATACTACCATAAGAGACCGTGAGTAAGACAAGGACAAAACGTAGAACGTCTTTCGGTATAACTGTGATTGTAAATTCGCTTGTGATCTTTTAGGAATTATGTTACAGTGAAAAGATACTTTAAGGCAAGTGGAATCTAATGGTGCAATAAAATTTGAGAAAACTGTTGGTTAACTAGCATGAATTTGCGTTCGAAAATTTGGATCTGGTAAATCCACGAGAGTGAGCGAGATAGAGCATTTGTTTGGAACTAATTCTGATCGTGACGTCATCACTCGGGACCTAACATTATTTGGTCCCTGGTCTACTTAAGGATATGAATGAGCCTCTCTCTTTTCTATACCCCTCCCGCTCTTCATCAATACCTCGTCGCTTCTTATCGATGTACCCTCGTCAAACAGGTTTTGACACTTATACGATGCGTATCCTGAACGCTTAATGCACCGTGAAGAAATCTTGAGACCGGTGGAGCCCAAAGGCGAGGGGCAAAGAGGGTTTCTGTGAAGGGTGTTTCCACCCCCCTCCTGCCTTGGAATTTCGACTCATAGGTTGGCACAAATGACTTAGGTTGCTGGACGTGTATGGAATTCTCGTTTGAAGGAATTCGACTTTGACGCTTAATAACTTATTGAAATTAACAGGAATACCAAAACTTTTACAATTTTAAGAAAATAGACGCCGAGACCTCCTGGATTGCAGCAACAAATTAACGATTAATGAAACCAGTTTTAAGAAAACACGTTTTTAATTTTTCAAACCTTTCTCGCCAAGGTTTTGCCATAAGCAAGGCATTGGACTTATATATTAGATATGAAAATGCAAACAAGAAGCGCACCGTATATATACGGCACGCTTAATATATGTTGATTTTACAGCCTGGGGTGTTAAAAAAGTGTGTAGCAGGTTTGTATGTTGGATTGACAGGCCTGAGCGGTTCAATATTAGCACCTTTTTTCTTTGTTGTGCACAATCCCGCGAAAACAGTTGGCGCTACATACATATGAGATCTCACATCAAATCATGAGAAATCAAGTCAAAGGAAAAATTATCACCTGAATCAAAACACGTCTTATCATTACAATGATTGTCAATCGTTTGTCGTTAGTCATTTTAAAATTCCTTCCAATTATTATTATTTTTTTTTTTCTAAAAAAAAATAATTTTTTATCGAAAAAAAACCCCCGCCTTATTGTATGCGTTACAGCATGTTAAAAAAAAAAAACGAAGAAAAATCCATATTTGAGCACACAGATCATCATTAGCACAGTGTTTTTGTTTTTACTATTTATCCCACTATTAGGGTGACTAGATGTATTAGATAATCCTGAGAACCAACTTAATCGTAGAAACTACATAATGACGATGAAAAACTCCATGCTCTTGTATAAGTAGATTAGCAGAAGCCCTTACTGCACTTAAAAATACATCTGAAACTTTTTTCACAATTGACGTTAATTTCTTTAATTTTATTTTTTATTCTCGATTTTTATGTCATATGTGTTTTAAATGTTTTTCTTTTGTTTTTTTCCCCATTGTTTTTTTTTTGTTTTTTGTTTTTTTTTTTTTCATTTTTATTCTTTTGCTGTTGAAATTCGCGATAAGTACCAGACAGTGACATGAAATGACGTCTGAGGACGTCATACATCTGTTCGGGGTAATACTCCCAATGAATTAACAACGTAATTACATCGCGCAATAGTAATATATCTCTCTGCGGCTGCAGTGCCGTAGGCGGTGCACCCCCTGGAACACCCCCCCCCCCCAATGAGGGTCCAGAGCACAGCTCTACAGATCGTAGATCTACGCTCAAAATATATATAAAATTGGTGCATGGCTCTACAGAGCGTAGATCTACGCACCCTTGCATTTCACTCCTAAAATTTGTCTCTAAATAATGGTGCACAGCTCTACAGCTCGTAGATCTACGATCAAGGCTCCTCTTAAAAGATGTGCGCAGCTCTACAGAGCGTAGATCTACGCACCTAAAATTTTACTCTTGAGATAAAATCTCACAAATATGGTGCACAGCTCTACAGAGCGTAGATCTACGCTCCCTTTGTTTTTCAAAATATGATGACATCCCAAAAAAAGAGAGCGTAGATCTACGCACCACTTTTTCTCAGTGAGCTAGAAAAAGGTGGTGCGTAGATCTACGCACCACTTTTTCTCAGTGAACTGAAAAATAGTGGTGCGTAGATCTACGCACCACTTTAGAAATCTTCAGATTAATATAGGATACACAGTCAATAGAGCCCTAAATGTATCTATTGAAAAGGAGGAACAGGGCTGTGAAAGTCCAAAACTCTAATTGAGCTTTCTCTTGTCTTGAAAGCATCAGTAAGGAAGCGTAGATCCACGCTCTGTGGCAAAGATCTATGACTTTCAAAAAATTCTTGAGCATAGATATATGATCTCTCCAAAAAAAAACACCCCCTTATACCCAGTCAAATAAAAAAAAAAAATAGTTAAGTGTGGGTACTTACCAATTCCTGATTGATCCAGACGGATAATAACATTTGAAGTTGCACAAGTTGAAAAACAGAGGCTCTGAACTAAAGACATACATTTGCCACACAGCAAATATATCTCATGCCCAGAACTACTCTGGCATAGTTCTCTGAGCACTATAGGTGCTCAACAGTCAACATAGTGACTCGAGTGGCTTGTGCAGCTGAGACTCACAAAAAAAAACAACACTGAGGTGACCGAGGGATGATGGAAACACACTAATATTTAATTATTGTCAGTTGAAAGACGCGTTAAATGGAGTCTTATCTACTCTCACCAAATTATGAAAATTGGAAAAATGCACTCGTTTTCTCTCCCTCAGATCCCACAAAACTCCAGGGCAAAGGCAACACCGACCCCGTTCCGCCTGGGACCAAGACGGGGGGCCCGGATAATATGTGAATTTATCCCCTGCCCAAAAAATTTGCCGCATGCCCTTAGAATCCTCTTGAGGCCCTGATAATGAATAGGTGCTCGAACGATTATCCCAAGCCCATTTAGAAACTCTCAGATGAGAGAGAAATTCAGAGACTTCTGTGCACTGAATGAGACAAGAAATAGTAATTAGAAAAAAGCGGACTATCGTTGCGGGTGAACTGACAACGTACTGGAATTATTCACAACCAGACTAAAATTAAGATTGAATTTCAGATTTTTAAACAATCTATTGCCTACTACACAATGCAACTCTCGGGTCAAATAAAAGGTCTTCAGAATTGGTACGAACTTTGACTCTAAACTATCAAGCTTCATTTGAGAAGCATTGACTTCTAAACACTGACAAATTCCTGAAAGATCCTTAGGCTAGTCGGAAAGTGAAATAATTATTTGATGTCTTGCAGGTCTGTAATACTATTGAGCTTTTTCTACTGATAAAAACAAATAACAACATGAAAAGGGAATGTGCAAGTGAATTGAACCTTTTTCTTGTCCACTGAGGACTCGCTTTATATCAATTTGTCAACAGTGTGCAACAGTAGGACATTGTCGAATGAAGGACGATTCAAATTAGTAAAGAAACCGGGAAAGTGATAGCTGGCGTACAAATCAGAGAGAAGTTCTATTTTTCCCCCTGAACAAAAGGCATCTAAATTACCAGGTCACTGACCCTCCTTCACAGTTCACAAATTAATCACACGCGAGTAAAAAAACTTGGCCGTTGATCGACTCGGCGATTTAGAATGAGAAGGAGATTCACTTTCAGCACAATTCAAAAGCTGTCACAAAATATATCCTTTCACTTCACAGTAAATTCAAAGAGAAATACAGACAAATTTCTTTATCGACACTTTTTTTGTTATGACTTCACCTAACCTTTCAAAACAAAACGCCCAAAAGATTATGGAGGAAAGCAGGGGCAGATCCAGAGTAGCGTTTTTTCCCGGTATCGGCTCTTTTTTGAGTTGATGGCCGTGCGCGGGGCGCGCCACAGGCAAGCTCACAATTCACGTACCCGCGATATTAAATTTTAACGCTCGCTCTGACCTTTTTAAAAATCAAATGTCCAGTTGTTAAATCATCCGCCTTTTGAAACCGCTTCTCTCCTACCCGTTTTCTGGGTTTCTTTCTTTCTGTCTTTTAGTTTATTTTGTTGTCGTTTTTTGTTTTGTTTTTTTTTTTTTTGTATGCTCTAACCCAAGAGCCAAAGTCCGTTTTTTTAAACATGAAACATAAATGCGACAAGATGCAATCATGATTCCAAAAGGGAGCAATAATAATTGAATGGTGTAAAAAAATTGTGTTTTTGAGGATTATTGACCCTGAACATTTCACAAATAACTCGCAGCTTTCGTCGCATAATTCATTAGTGATTTACTCTTTCCAGGGGTATCAGTATCGATCAGTTCATCACCGTGGCTGCAAAAAAAAAGAAAAATTTTTTAAACCCATGGGTGTATACGCCCAGAATTATTTGAAATTTTTAGGTGTTCTTCTAAAAAAAAAAAAAAACAAACAAAACCCCGACAAGGAAAACTATAGAAACAGGAAAAAATGAAAAAAAAAACAAAATTTTTGGTCCAGCTAGATGACACGTGCTAAAAACTCCCAAGTTTGGGTTTTTTGAGTATAATATTGGGCCCCAAAATATAATACAACAGGTGGGTCGTTTGGACATATATGGGTTCAGTACTTCCTATTAGATCATTTTTTAAAAACCAAATGGATGATCGTACCTTCGAATAAGCAGAAATAATGGTTCGGCTCTCGAAATCGCCTGACATCGCAACCGCGCCTTTGATTTTATTCCCTTCTTTGCTTGAGCAGATAGTTGAATCTTTTCCCCACAGAAGCTGATTGTGATGAATTACTCGTCGCTGCAAATTCCACCCCCCCCCCCCCCCCCCCCGGGTGGGTGTTGCTTATTTTTAGAATTAATCGAATTGAGCCGTCCAACCGCTAAACACGTTCTAAATGAGGACTCAACAGTCAACATACCCATCTAAAGGATTTTGAAAAATTTAATATTTAGGGGGCGCTCAAAGGGCCTACAGGGATTAAGTACGAATTAATCGAAAATTGAGTTTGACACATCGATCCTAGCTGCAAATAGCGAGCTAATGTTCTGACTTGAGACGCCAAACTTTTAACTTTTTCTGCTAATTCTTAAGCGTTGAGGTGTTATCGCTCTTTTTACGGCTCGCGTAGTCAATTGATTACGCGCTATGAGCCGCAAACGCACGTGATGCGCTTGGCGCGGCGGCCCTAGGGTGTCCCAAAACAAAAGAAGTTTTGCCATCTTTTGTTTTCACAGGTCTTAATTAATGTGCTCTCAAAGAAGCAGGCTCCATGCAAAATTTGAGCTCTTTAGATTGATTTTTATGGCGCATCTAGTTTTCTTTTTTACGCGCGTATAATTGCGATTTTCATATTTTCGCGTTTTTTGCCGATGATACAATTTTTTTCCCGTGGCAATCCCCCCCCCCCCCCCAACACACCCGCACTGGCACAATACCAATCTCTTTTTCACCCATGACCAATGACTTTCCGTAATCCGTGCACGTTCTTCTTTTATGGAATAAACGCTGTGAATATCTACTATACGTAAAAACGATTTTTGAGATTTCGTTCACACTAAAGTTATTAGGAATTCGGTTCATTAAAAACATGTTGTTTCCTAACTTTGAATTTGGAAACATCGAACACAAAAAGGCATGTTGCACTCTGGTCCGCGCTATAATGCTTGTAATTTTCCCTTTCTTTTATTACCTAATAAAAACATTGGGTAATGATGCATTTGATATATTTGATTTCGCCCCCTGTAGTGTTCAGGCATTGAACTGTTTAGAGCTGGCAACACCACTGTTTTGCGATGAAACAGAGACATATATCTTCCAGGACTGACAAATAAATATGAAAGTATTCAAAGAATCCTCAAAGTATTAGAAGTGGTATGATCATGAGGAAAACACACAAGGTGTTTCAACAGTCCAATAACAGCTAATAATATCTCGGCTGACGTCTCTCAATTCAATTGAGATTAATATGTGCAGTTTGCATGATTCATGATTTTTGTCAACAAATAAAATGTGGAGGGGGTAGTTGTAACTAAAACCCTTTTTTGTTGGGAAAGGACGTAAAAGGCCGACGGCGGATGTAGATATTATGCTGTCACTGGCCTTTTTGGGAAAACCCAGTATAAAGCGCTAACCGTCTTCGTCAACTCAGCAGTCTACACCATGGTTTTTGTCCAGTGCCTTTCATCATGTAGCAAACAAAGGCTCTGTGATGGACAACTATTATAGTCGAGGTGCATCGGGTCTGAATGGTGGCGAGCGGGGTGAGGTGAGGCGGTGAGACCCTCTTAGCAAAAAGCATCATTGCCAGATCTTATTTCTCTATTAAGTAAATGTACCTACAATCTTCATAAAAAATTACTTCACAATTCGTTTTAACAAGTTTTTCATTATACAAGTTTAGGCCAGCGTAGCCAGATTGGGGGGGGGGGGGATCGGTTATACGATTACCGAGTAATCGTAATCGTCGTTAATTAGGATGGTGGTTTTAGGGTGATCAAGGCAGATTTTTTTACAATTCACCCAACACATTGGGAGCAGGAGAATTTTATCTAATCCAAATAAAGTTTATTTTAAGCCCGAGAAGACAGCATGTAATGACTAATCAAAGGTTTGACGACATAGAATTCTACAATCGGATGGAAACTTCGGTTCATTTTGAATCATTATTTTCTGGTCCACCACCGTCTAAAAATTTTCATCAAACTATCCCCATTCAAAGCAATGCGAAAGGCAAAGACAGAGGTTTGTCCGCCATCTTGAAAAGTAGGAGAAAGAATGAGTCCATTGGCTCTCACGGGAGTCTCCATTGGGCTCGTATTTTTCTGTGGTTTGACGATTACTGATTGCGCAAAACAAAGCAATCGTGGAATCGATTACACTCCCATTTTCCCAACTCTATGGTATGGGCACAATGTTCAATCACCACACAATCATACAGTCAAAAAATCTCAAAACCGCAATGTTAACCAGTAAATGCCTATTGCAAGATGCTATATCAGGAATGAGCCTTTCACCCCCTCGGTCCACAACTCGGAGTCCAAGTCGAGTCACTCATCAACCAATCGCAGACAGCCGGCGCACAGTGACTGAAACTGATAAGACGGTGCGCACGAAGTACTGCCACCCACCGGGGCGGCTGTCAAGAGGCAGCTACTTGCTATGAACACTGTTCAATTATCCAAGTACGCGTTTATAATAATAATAAAAAAAAAATGATACTGATAAAAAGGTAAAAAATAAGCATTAATTGGTTTTTTTTTCCATGTTTTATTTAATAACTTTCGTGAGAACGAAATCTCAAAAATCGTTTTTACGTATAGTAGATATTCACAGCGTTTATTCCATAAAAGAAGAACGTGCACGGATTACGGAAAGTCATTGGTCATGGGTGAAAAAGAGATTGGTATTGTGCCAGTGCGGGTGTGTTGGGGGGGGGGGGGGGTTTCCACGGGAAAAAAAAATTTTATCATCGGGAAAAACGCGAAAATATGAAAATCGCAATTATACGCGCGTAAAAAAAAAAACTAGATGCGCCATAAAATCAATCTAAAGAGCTCAAATTTTGCATGGAGCCTGCTTCTTTGAGAGCACATTAATTAAGACCTGTGAAAACAAAAGATGGCAAAACTTCTTTTGTTTTGGGACACCCTAGGGCCGCCGCGCCAAGCGCATCACGTGCGTTTGCGGCTCATAGCGCGTAATCAAATTTACTACGCGAGCCATAAAAAGAGCGATAACACCTCAACGCTTAAGAATTAGCAGAAAAAGTTAAAAGTTTGGCGTCTCAAGTCAGAACATTAGCTCGCTATTTGCAGCTAGGATCGATGTGTCAAACTCAATTTTCGATTAATTCGTACTTAATCCCTGTAGGCCCTTTGAGCGCCCCCTAAATATTAAATTTTTCAAAATCCTTTAGATGGGTATGTTGACTGTTGAGTCCTCATTTAGAACGTGTTTAGCGGTTGGACGGCTCAATTCGATTAATTCTAAAAATAAGCAACACCCACCGGTGGCGGGGGGGGGGGGTGGAATTTGCAGCGACGAGTAATTCATCACAATCAGCTTCTGTGGGGAAAAGATTCAACTATCTGCTCAAGCAAAGAAGGGAATAAAATCAAAGGCGCGGTTGCGATGTCAGGCGATTTCGAGAGCCGAACCATTATTTCTGCTTATTCGAAGGTACGATCATCCATTTGGTTTTTAAAATATGATCTAATAGGTAAGTACTGAACCCATATATGTCCAAACGACCCACCTGTTGTATTATATTTGGGCCAATATTATACTCAAAAATCAATCTTGGGAGTTTTTAGCACGTGTCATCTAGCTGGACCAAAAAATTCTGTTTTTTCTCATTTTTTCCTGTTTCTATAGTTTTCCTTGTCGGGTTGGGTTTGTTTTTGTTTTTTTTAGAAGAACACCTAAAAATTTCAAATAATTCTGGGCGTATACACCCATGGGTTAAAAATTTGTCTTTTTTTTGCAGCCACGGTGATGAACTGATCGATACTGATACCTCTGGAAAGAGTAAATCACTAATGAATTATGCGACGAAAGCTGCGAGTTATTTGTGAAATGTTCAGGGTCAATAATCCTCAAAAGCACAATTTTGTTACACCATTCAATTATTATTGCTCCTTTAGGAATCATGATTGCATCTTGTCGCATTTATGTTTCATGTTTAAAACAACGGACTTTGGCTCTTGGGTTAGAGCATACAAAAAAAAAAAAAAACAAAACAAAAAACGACAACAAAATAAACTAAAAGACAGAAAGAAAGAAACCCAGAAAACGGGTAGGAGAGAAGCGGTTTCAAAAGGCGGATGATTTAACAACTGGACATTTGATTTTTAAAATGGTCAGAGCGAGCGTTAAATTGAATATCGCGGGTACGTGAATTGTGAGCTCTGCCTGTGGCGCGCCCGCGCGGCACGGCCATCAACTCAAAAACGAGCCGAGACCGGAAACAACGCTACTCTGGATCTGCCCTCTGCTTTCCTCCATAATCTTTGGTCGTGTTTGTTTTGAAAGGTTAGGTGAAGTCATAACAAATAAAGTGTCGATAAAGAAAGGACACCGCGCTTTGCTTATGGGAACTGGCTCCAGTCAAATTTATTTAAATTGAAATATGTGTCGTAAAAGTGTCTCCTGAGGAAAAAGCTCTCACGGGCGAAAAAAAAATAATGACAGGATTTCGAGATATTCGCGTCTAAAGTTGGGGACTATTGCCCTCCGCCTCGTATTCTCGTACGTAGCAGGCCGATTAACTACTACGCCAACTGGAAACCTTCTCGGTCGAATCGCCGACTCAGCGCGCATTGATATTTGCAGTCCCTCCCACTACTTATTTGTTTACCGCACACCCATGCTCTGCCTTGACCACCCCCTCAACTGATTACTTACCTACATCAACATTTCTTTTTCTCTGCGAACTATGTGCTCTCTTCCTCTCTCTCCCTCTCTCTCCTCATTGTAAATGTAGTTCCGATTAATAATAGTTCATTGTTGTTTCTCTCGCAATATTTGACACCTAGTTTTTGCGTCCTTTTTTTTTTGTTTTTGTTTATTTCTCTTTTATTATTCATGGATTATTATTTTGATTGAGGGGGAAGGGGGCGTTAGCACACGACGTAGTGGTTCATGAGCATTTGAGCATGAGCATTATCGTTCTACTTCCAAATCTATGTTTGTTTCGATATCTCCTCTATTTAAACCTACAAGAGAGAGTCGATCTTCAGACTGTTCATTTGGCTTCCGAATAATCGATACATTTCCTTAGGTTCAAATGGGATGGAAAATTCAGTTGATTGTTCACGATCCGCCGCTGTCACTGTCGCCATCGGATCGATCTTTTTGGTAGATTTTTATGGAGGAGCCATCGATACACCAAGATACACGATTGTCCGCGTTCGTGTGGCACACTTTTTTTTTCTCTCTCCGACCCCCCTTTCCTATTAACTTCAGCACGGCTCTATACACTTGTCAAAAATCACGTTTCTTTGGTTTGATTTTTTTAGGGGGGAGGGTGTTTGTTTTTGTTATTTCTTTTCATTTTTTTTTTTGACGACTCTTTAGAAAACTTGTATCACATCGCTTGAAACATCGCTTTGGAAGTAGAACGATAGTATAATGGTCATGAACCACTACGTCGTGTGCTAACGACCCCTTCCCCCTCAATCAAAATAAATAAATCCATGAAAATAAAGAGAAATAAACAAATAAACAAAAAAAAAAAGGACGCAAAAAACTAGGTTTCAAATATTGCGAGAGAAACAACAATGAACTATATTATCGGAACTACATTTACAATGAGGGAGAGAGAGGGAGAGAGAGGAAGAGAGCACATAGTTCGCAGAGAAAAAGAAAATGTTGATGTAGGTAAGTAATCAGTTGAGGGAGTGGTCAAGGCAGAGCAAGTGGGTGTGCGGTAAACAAATAAGCAGTTGGGAGGGACTGCAATATCAATGCGCGCTGAGTCGGCGATTCGACCGAGAAGGTTCAGTTGGCGTAGTAGTTAAGCGGCCTGCTACGTACGAGAATACGGGCGGAGGGAAAATAGTCCCCAACTTTAGACGCGAATATCTCGAAATCCTGTCATTATTTTTTTCCCCCCCCGTGAGAGCTTTTTCTCAGGAGACACTTTTACGACACATATTTCAATTTAAAAAAATTTGACTGGGAGCCAGTTCCCATAAGCAAAGCGCGGTGTCCTTTGTCTGTATTTCTCTTTGAATTTACTGTGAAGTGAAAGGATATATTTTGTGACAGCTTTTGAATTGTGCTGAAAGTGAATCTCCTTCTTATTCTAAATCGCCGAGTCGATCAACGGCCAAGTTTTTTTACTCGCGTGTGATTAATTTGTGAACTGTGAAGGAGGGTCAGTGACCTGGTAATTTAGATGCCTTTTGTTCAGGGGAAGAATAGAACTTCTCTCTGATTTGTACGCCAGCTATCACTTTCCCGGTTTCTTTACTAATTTGAATCGTCCTTCATTCGACAATGTCCTACTGTTGCACACTGTTGACAATTGATATAAAGCGAGTCCTCAGTGGACAAGAAAAAGGTTCAATTCACTTGCACATTCCTTATCATGTTGTTATTTGTTTTTTATCAGTAGAAAAAGCTCAATAGTATTACAGACCTGCAAGACATCAAATAATTATTTCACTTTCCGACTAGCCTAAGGATCTTTCAGGAATTTGTCAGTGTTTAGAAGTCAATGCTTCTCAAATGAAGCTTGATAGTTTAGAGTCAAAGTTCGTACCAATTCTGAAGACCTTTGATTTGACCCGAGGTTGCATTGTGTAGTAGGCAATAGATTGTTTAAAACTCTGAAATTCAATCTTAATTTTAGTCTGGTTGTGAATAATTCCAGTACGTTGTCAGTTCACCCGCAACGATAGTCCGCTTTGTTCTAATTACTATTTCTTGTCTCATTCAGTGCACAGAAGTCTCTGAATTTCTCTCTCATCTGAGAGTTTCTAAATGGGCTTGGGATAATCGTTCGAGCACCTATTCATTATCAGGGGCCTCAAGAGGATTCTAAGGGCATGCGGCAAATTTTTGGTCAGGGGATAAATTCACATATTATCCGGGGCCCCTGTCTTGGTCCCAGGCGGAACGGGGTCGGTGTTGCCTTTGCCCTGGAGTTTTGTGGGATCTGAGGGAGAGAAAACGAGTGCATTTTTCCAAATTTCATAACTCGGTGAGAGTAGATAAGACTCCATTTAACGCGTCTTTCAACTGACAATAATAAATATTAGTGTGTTTCCATCATCCCTCGGTCACCTCAGTGTTGTTTTTTTTTGTGAGTCTCAGCTGCACAAGCAACTCGAGTCACTATGTTGACTGTTGAGCACCTATAGTGCTCAGAGAACTATGCCAGAGTAGTTCTGGGCATGAGATATATTTGCTGTGTGGCAAATGTATGTCTTTAGTTCAGAGCCTCTGTTTTTCAACTTGTGCAACTTCAAATGTTATTATCCGTCTGGATCAATCGGGAAATTTGGTAAGTCCCCACACTTAACTTTTTTTTTTATTTATTTGACTGGGTATAAGGGGATGTTTTTTTTTTGGATAGATCATATATCTATGCTCAAAAATTTTTTTGAAAGTCAGAGATATTTGCCACAGAGCGTGGATCTACGTTTCCCTTACTGATGCTTTCAAGACAAGAGAAAGCTCAATTAGAGTTTTGGACTTTCACAGCCCTGTTCCCCCTTTTCAATAGATACATTTAGGGCTCTATTGACTGTGTACCCTATATTAATCTGAAGATTTCTAAAGTGGTGCGTAGATCTACGCACCACTATTTTTCAGTTCACTGAGAAAAAGTGGTGCGTAGATCTACGCTCTCTTTTTTTGGGATGTCATCATATTTTGAAAAACAAAGGGAGCGTAGATCTACGCTCTGTAGAGCTGTGCACCATATTTGTGAGATTTTATCTCAAGAGTAAAATTTTAGGTGCGTAGATCTACGCTCTGTAGAGCTGCGCACATTTTTTAAGAGGAGCCTTGATCGTAGATCTACGAGCTGTAAGCTGTGCACCATTATTTAGAGACAAATTTTAGGAGTGAAATGCAAGGGTGCGTAGATCTACGCTCTGTAGAGCCATGCACCATTTTTATATATTTTGAGCGTAGATCTACGATCTGTAGAGCTGTGCAACGTACTCCCCCAATGACACCCAACTTTACCGTATATTGAGGTAACGTTTTGCGATTCTGTGAGGATTGTGCGTGTATCCGTGTATGCACACTGTACACACGCCCAGTCACCATATGTATCAGCTCTAATGATTTGAATTGCGCGCTACTCAACACTTTTCATACAGCGCGCCAACGTCGTTCCATCGATCTTCCACCAAGCATCTCTTATCTAAGATGATGCAATGACTGGGAGATGTGCATTGTGATCGAAGGAGCATCTCGTGACTCATGACTTTTCCCTCTCCGCCCCGCCAAAATTTGTGTGGTGGGGCCGTCTGATCGCGGGCTCCCGCGACTATATAAGGGCAAATCGCAGCCGAAAAATTATCTTATTTGTTCTGTGTCTCTCTCTGTTTCAACATGTAAGTTCAGTTGAGCCGTGTGCTCTGCTTTTAGTTCGTAAGTTAGGTTAGGTTCTCGGGCGCGATGTGTGCGTTTATCCGCATTGTAACCCACTGGCGTCGGGGTGTGAAAGCCACGTCGGTCCAGGATCCCTTTGAGTTTGTGAACTGTTTCACTTATATCATCGTCACGCGAGTTTATAAAGTTAGATTGTGTAATATGATCAAGTAAGTACTAGTCTATGTCACCAGCGCAACGTTAAAGCAGCAAAGTCTTAAATGCTAGGCGCTACGTTGGAGCATCGTGTAAATTTTTTGGCGCAAGTTTCAAAGCTGTCCACCTTTAAATTCTGGCGCTGTTGCCATTCAAATATAATTAATCCTTCGACATATGGCGGCAAAGTCTTAAATGCTAAGCGCCGTGTTGCCGCATCTTCTTTTTATTAGCGCGACATAGCTGTCCGGTATCTGGCGCTGTTGCCGTTCAAATATAATTAATCTGCGCGACACAAGGCGGCAAAGTCTTAAATGCTAAGCGCCGTGTTGCCGCATCTTACTTATATTAGCGCGACATAGCTGTCCGGTGTTTAAATGTTGGCGCTCTTGCCGATCACACTCACCTGCGCAACCATGGCTGCAAAGTCTTAAAAGCTAAGCGCCGTGTTGCCGCACCGTGCTTATACATGACGAGTAAAGCCGTCCACTTTAAATTTCTGGCGCTGTTGCCGTTTCTGGATATTACAACTGCGCGACAAATGGCTGCAAAGTCTTAAATGCTAAGCGCCACGTTGCCGCACTTCGTTAATACCAGCGCGACTAAGCCGTCCGGAATTAAATGCTGGCGCTCATGCTGGTTACGTATTACTCACCTGCGCAACCAAGGCGGCAAAGTCTTAAATGCTAAGCGCCGTGTTGCCGCACCGTGTTGATACTAACGCGATAATCAAAAGCAGACAGATTTTAATAGCAGGCGCTCCCGGCCGCTTCAGTATTATTCACCTGCGCAACCATGGCAGCAAAGTCTTAAATGCTAAGCGCCGTGTTGCAGCTCCGTGGTAATACCATAGCGCTAGTTTGGCAGTCCTCTCTTAATTACTGGCGCTATTATCGTCCAAACACTTATCACCTGCGCGACGTTCCATAGCTACACAGCCTTAAATGCAAGACGCTGTGTTGCCGCATCTTATCGGTAATTCCTCCAATCGACATAGCTACCACAGTTACTTGCTGCCGCTGTTGCTGATCAAGTACTGTTCACCTGCGCGATAATCTATGGCTGCAAAGTCTTAAATGCTAAGCGCCGAGTTGCCGCAAAGTGTTGTAGTATTTTGGCGCGACATTCATAGCTACCACATTTTAAATGCTGCCGCTGATTGGCGAGTAAGTATTGATAAGCTGCGCGACATAAATAGCAGTCCGACTTTAATTAGTTGGCGCTGTTGCAGCTCAGTGACAAAATTCATAAAGCGCGACTCTTACAGCAGACCGGTTTACCACCCTGGCGCTAGTTGCAGCTCAGTCCCAACACCGACTCTATGTATTACTTGGTATTTTTGTTAGACAAACTGCAGCGAAAGGCGTATGACATACGTAGCAGAGGTTGCCCTCGAAGGAAAAAGAGTGGATTTGTGAGCAATTGAGTCGCAGCGCTCCATTTGTGAAAATTTGGTAGATAGCCATGTGAGCGTTATAGTCGCAGTATCTCCTAAGATTATAGGCCATGTTATGATGAGTCATATAGCGCAATATGACGCATCGTAGCATGATGAACTTTAAGCATCAAACTTACATTCAAAAATTTTAAAATATGAAAATGAATTTATTCGCCCCTAATAAATTTTTATCGCCCCCCAATTAGACTTCAGATTGTTACACAAAATTTTGAGGGTTAATATTTGTGTAACGCCATATTTGTAAAATGTTACTCCATGAAAGAAATATTAAAAAAATCTAAAATTTTCACTGTTTCAGTCGGAGTTCAAGTGTTTTTCAATTCCCCCATCTTCTACCTACATTCAGCGAACTTCTACATATCGAACTCTCGACATCTTTAAAACCCCAATTATTATTATTTCAATTATCATTATAACTGGGAGGGATGTAACCTAGGAAACCATTAATAGATAGAGGTCCTACAAACGTAACCCTCACATTAGTGGGGCCTCCTACAACCCCAACCTTACATTTAGTGAGGGCCTCTACAACCATAACCCTTACAATTCAAGACACATTTTACGGGATTTTAACGTTTGAAACCCCTCTCTCCCACGGAAAAAATGCTAAACTTGACCACACATCGGGTTGAATGAACTACATATATAAACAACGTAAATTCAACCCAATATCTGGTAAAGTTTACCATTTTTTGGCAGGTGCAGAAATCAGTCATAATGATGGTTAATCTTACCAACTATTTTTTCTGTGGGCCCCTCCTTGAATAAAACACAAAGCCTCCTCTTCCTCTTTGACAGGTACGTTTAGAACCATTTTCAAAATTGACACTCAACTTTGTTTTTTTTTTTCTTTTTTTGGTTCATTTTTCCAGTTTAATTTTTCTCTTCTTCGTTTTCATTTTCATAATTTTGATTTATTAAATATACGCAACAAGCAACAGAAAAATTAATCCGATGACGTTTTTTGAGATCGCAATTGTTAAGGCGCATCCACGTTCCCCGACAACATTTCAAATCACAGGCTCGTTGTTATGTTCACGCCGTTGCCAAGTATCACGATCAAAAGTTTCTCCCTGGATTTGTACTGTTGCATTTAAATCAAGGGATATGGAGGATATTTTGAATATGACCCTATATTGAAACACGCTGGCTGGAAGTTGTATACGACTCGGTTGTTATGTGCGTACAGACAGAAAATGAAATTATGTCAGTCAACTCCTTAGATTTTGGCTCAGGTAGCTAAACCACCTGTAATGCTTGAATTCATTTTTTTTAACTCTTTCTGGACCAAACCCGACAGTGGCGTAGCGTGCAATTTGGTAACGTTGCAAGTTTTCATTTAACCCCATGTAAAAGGTCGAACGCGAAGGTGTTCACCGAACACCCAACATTTCGACCTTTTTCATGGGTTTAAATGGACAAATAGCAACGTTGCCAAATTGCACGCACGCAAATTGCAACCCGAGTATACTCGTTTTTCTCCTCTAGTCTACTTCGCAATGTTTCAGTCTTCATTCTGGATAAACACGACTATCGAACAAAACATGCACAATATAAGATGTCTTTGGGCGCCTCCAATTTGTCGTATAGGCAATTTCAACTCCCTCAAGTACGAACAGTTAACTACCTTCCCTTCATGAACGAAAGAGTGACATTATTTTGAAATAACCTGGACCTTAGAGGGTTAAGTACAGCAGGTTGCCTACCTTCATCATAATTTAATTCGTCGACTGTTCCTATTTCCTATGAGAAAGGAAGAGACGTGAAAAGTTTACCCTGATGTCATATCACTCGGCCGAACCAAGGTAGTGATGATGTGAATGCCTTACTGGCAAATTTCCCTCGGGCTTGGCTTGTTCACCTCTTTTTTTTTAAACCCTTTAAAAAATTTAAAAAAAAAAAAAAAAAAAAAGTTGTGAAAGATTAATTTAAAATTGGTTTTAAACAAAAGTGCAAATGATTTAGAGTGGCTATCTCGAAACAGAAATTGTTGTAACTGCCTCTTTTGGAAGAATTTACAAGATAAATAAACTGATCCATGACAGAAACAAGCAAAATTTTCTCAGTTGAATAGTTGTATTAGAATTCTGTGTCCAGTTGGCCACTCTGAAACACTTGCACTTTAATTTAAAATCAATTTTCACTAGAGTAATTACAATTTTCGAGTTAACCCTTTCTGTCATGAATTATGAAAGAAGTGTCACTGTAGTCTGAAACCTATACCATTAAATTGAACGGACTTTTCTCTTATGATTTCATGAGTGAGTCAATTTTTCCGAGTTTCCATAAGGCTCCGTGTAAAATGTCGTCCCTTATAATGGACACTGTGGCGGAAAGGGTTAAAGTTTGAAAAAAATAAGGCAAAAAACCAGAATCTGATCGCCCATCAGTTCTGCGGGAGATGGCAGGGTTGCACACCTCTTCCTCTCCCCCACCGCCCCCGAAACCTTAAATGCTGCCTTTTTCTTACGGAAAATAGCCTCAAGTTGCTTCTTCTGACACTTCAAATTTCTAATTTTACAGGCGTGCCCCCCCCCCCCACGAGAAAGATTTTCTGGATCCGCCACTGTTGCCAATGCTGCCTCACTTTGAAATAGGACTGACACTATGTATTAGTAGCCCCTCTATTGGTAATTTGGTAAAGCCCGCTGTGTTTACCTTACAGCGGCCTAGCGTATACGCATGGAATTCAGATTTCAAATCATAAGATTGGCAATGTTGATCGAAACATCAACGCACCCTCGACAAAAATTCCTACAACCGCTTAAATTCAATGATGTCATAGGTTGAGGGAAAATAAACATAATGATGCAAAAAACCGCAAATGAACTTTTGAAAAAGCAGGACGTAACAATAAAACTATGATTAATGGAGCATCAAATAGGTTATAATTTATTTTTTTTTTTTTTTTTTTTTTTTTTTTTTAATGAGGGGGAATTCAAGTCAGGCCTGTTGCATTATCAAACAAACAACAAAGTATATAAGAGAGAGAAAGGGAAAACATCAGATGGGACGGGCTTTTGCGGATCCAGGAATTTACATTCTCTCTCAGAATCAGGGCCATTCTCGTGATGCACGCTTCCTTTTCTATCCTTTTCTAACACATGTTTCTTAAGCGAGATAAGAGAGAGAAGGACAATTTCTGCTCGTGGGGATTGGAACCAGATGGGGCGGGATTATATAATCCAAGGAAGCAATAGTGTTGCAAATACAATACCTCCAGATGCACGGTTGTGAGTCTAACGTTCATCTTTTTTTGCAGGCAGCGCCGTATAACGACAGCCCGTGTGTACACTTTCCACTCGCATGATGATCTGTGGCAAGGCGTTCATAGTTATTTGTGGTGTTCTCATCCTCGAACATGCAATCAAAGTTCATTCAATGCGGGATGGGGGGTCGGGAGCTGGATCATCAGAAACGAAAACTCCTTACAGATCTACGGTAAGCAGCAAGTGTCGTTTTTTGTTTGTTTTTTTTTTCGTTTTTTTTTTTTTTTTTTTTTTTTTTTTTTTTTTTTTTTTTTTTTTCTCAAGAATGAGGAAAAGCAACCAGGGACAGCAATAGAGAGGCGGATAAATGTCATAATTTATGTATTTATTTATTTTCCAATTGATACATATAATGCCTCAAGGGCTAAAGTACAAGTCAAAGAACATGTATTTTGCGAGAACAAAAAAGAAAGAAATTGCAATAAAGGTGTAATGCGGCTGTTGCACACTTTTGCTACAAGTGATTCAATAGTCGATTATGGTGTAACAACCTCCAAAAATAACGATGGCAGCACTAAAAACTTCCGATATCCTCTCCTAAACTTGAGAAACGCTTTTATTCGCGCGGGCGTAATCTAACAATACTGTAACTCTATCAAGAAGTGACCAATAAGAGACGGCTTTCATTTGACACCGGTGTCACTAGGTGTTGAGGTACCATTCATCGGATGTGGATCATCACTCTGATGACTAATTACTCTGTGAATAATCCTTGTCAGCATAGAGAGAGTGACGCAATTATTAAGATAGGAATCTCCCATTATTACTACCCTAAGCCACCATTACGCTCGCGCAAATAAAAGCGTTTGTTATGAGTTCAGGAGTGGATTTCGGAAGTTTTTAGTGCTGCCGTCGTTAATTTTTGCGGTTTTTACACCAGTATCGACTATTAAATCGCTTATAGCAAAAGTATGCAACAGTCCCATAAAAATTAAAAATAAAATGAGATCTAAACAAGCAGGGAAAATTCCAACACGCAGGTGTTGGAAAAGCGTGCCACTAAAGTCTGAACAGCTTTAATGCTTTTGCTAGCAATGATAATAATTAGACAGCATTCAACATGGAGCTGATCTCGAGAAAATTGAGTCCAAAGTTGCAGAGCTAGCATTTAAACAAAAAACTAGGAATTACTTACGTTTTGATTTCATTCAACTACCGTGTTGTGTTTTTGCATTTCAACACCGGAAAAGTGGAATTTACTACGTAGGAAAGGTACTTAATTTTTAGCGTTTAAAGTGACTTGGTTTCTTTCTTCTTGTTTTTGGCATAATCACGAAAAACGAAACTCTAAGAGAAACCAAACGGCAGAGTTGGTTTACACTGTTGATTATTTTAAAATCCGTTAATCCGGACTTAAGTCCGTTCCCAATTCTATTAAAGGAACCAAGTCGGAGCTGATTCCTCACGTGACTCGGATTAAGGTTTAACCTAATCAGAAAAAGGAACCAAGTTCTCATTTTATTTCATCATATGGACAATGACATCAATGAGGCTCACCAGCTCACTTTTACCTGGAATTTTGACGGGAAATAGTTGTTATTATAGAAGAAGCACTTGCTGCTTCGAGATTCAGTATTGCTAGCTCTATCAATCAATAACTCAATTTTATCAAAAATGTCACTCGGTTCTTTTGTGACAAGTGCTGTCCAATTGAGCTTGTTTGATGAGAAACTATGAAAAAAATAAATTTAGATCAGATGTATCTATAAGGAGATGAGTCAAAGGCGTTGTTTTTTTGTGTTTGTTTTTTGTTTTTTGTTTTCAAAACTTTGGAGGGCTCTAGCTCAGAAGAGAAACATTTGCAGCACATACTCATGTAGGAAAATAAAGTCTTCTATATATGCATGTTGACCCCAAAAATACACTCCATAAGTTTGGCACTTAAGTTTTGCATCACCCTATATTCTTGATATTTGGCCCCCCCCCGCCCCCTTCACAAAAGACAACATCTTGACCATGCACATTTTAAAATCACAGTTTGACTATAAAGATATCCCCCCCCCCTTACGAAAAAGGGGAAAATGGGTCACCTATCTCTGATGTTCGTCGTGCGCGTGCACAGATTGTTCGGCTTTACGACTGTCATTTTGGCTTTCTTTATAATGCGTTTTTTGGGTTTATTAGTGGATTTTATGACTGTTTGATGCCGCCAATGAAATTTTTCAGACAATTTTACATCAGAATCAAAACTCTATAGCACTGTAGCAAAAGTTTGCAACAAACCCATTGAAAGCTGAAAAGAGAAAATTATTTGATAAGGCTCGATCGTTTTTACCCACATAAACTATAGACAATAGATATTTCTAAATCCCTCCTCCTTTTAAACGGCTTGTTCAGGGATCAAAAATGAGGTTGCGTTCTTTTGAAGTCAAAAAGTGTCATATTCGGAAAAGCCGTGATTCTAAATAATAAACAGTTTTTTTTTATTTTTTTTTTCCGTTTTAGGTGCTGTCAGCACTTATTGCGATTGTCACGATGTAGATACGTAATATGCATAAATAGAACACTTGCGAATTCATGAAAAAATAATCCTTTAATATGCAGAACTAACCATTTCAAGTGCCCTTTACACATCAAGCATTCTAGGGGTATAGATTAGTAGGTGTAGAGGTTTAAGACGTTTGTGGATTTTAATTCCCCCTATCCCCATTTATTTTGTTGAAAAGTATCGAAAGTTTACAGTTAAAACTATGCCATTATTCACTATAACGCATTGTCATATTATTATTTTTTTCTGTTGCCGTCGGTCGATATCATTTTTCGTGTTGGAAAAGCAAAGTTCCATATGGACCTATAGTTTCCAAAATTTGAAGAAGCTTCCAGTGAAAAATACTGTACACGCAACGAACTTTTTAGGATAGGTAAATAAGTTATTCCAGAGTCAATTCCATAGCCGCAGCGAGGAAGCTGTCCGGGGGTGGAAGACACGTGACAGCCCCTCTCACTTTTTAGAGCAATTAATGCGAATTTTACCCCTCTGGCTCCCTGTGTTCTGGATTTTTAAACACCTATTTTTCAACAAAACGCCCAAAATGTCCTCAAAATCCCTTGATTCCATAGACGCTCATTGAGGGGCTTTCAATTTGCCGATCCCCCCGAATTTCAAATGTTTCCGATGAAAAGACCTGTTTAGTGGGACGTCATGAAAAAAATTGGTTCCAAACAAAGGCTCCGTCTCACTCGCTCTCGTGGGTTTTCCCATACAAAACACGGTCCAAATTTCAAATACAAGTGCTAGTAAACAACACGTTCTTTACACCAGTTGTGTTTATCACACCATTGGGTTCCACGTCCCTTATAAAAATTTCCGATTGTTTCAAAAAATTTTCAGATTGGATATATATTCCCGCGCTTTATTTCCCATAGAAATAATCGAAATTCCATAGAGACAATCGAAATTCGTGTAGATTCAAGCGCGCTGATTATAGCAACGATAGGTCTTATGATTGAAATAAGGCGAAATACATCTATGGTTCTATTCTTACAGTTTTAACACCCACTTTTTCTCAGTGATAAAATATGAGAACGCTACACAAACTTTCTGAAACATCGCGCATCAATGCACAATCACAGTTATATCGAAGAAAGTCCTATGTTTTGTCCTATTGTCACACTCACAGTTTCTTAAGAGCACAAAATTCTAGGATATAGGCTCATCAGCATCATCACGGCATGTGTTATACCTCGAACAGTATAGCTTCGATACGAAGAGAAGTTAGAATGATTGAGTGTCATGGCGGTGATACTCCCATAAGAGACCGTGAGTAAGACAAGGACAAACCACCATTACGCCCACCACCACCACGCCACCAAGTGGCCACCATTACGCCCTGGCAAATAAAATCATTTATTGAGTTTAAGAGTGTATTTTTGGGAAATTTTTAGTGCTGTCATTGTTATTCTTCGAGGTTTTTACACCAACATCGAATGATAAATTGCTTAAAGTAAAAGTGTGCAACTTGCGAGAACAAAAAGAAAGACATTGCAATAAAGGTGTAGTTACAAATGATAACAAAATAATTAAGCCTCCAACAGCTCACTTACACTATAAAAGCCTTATTCAGGAGAAGGCAGAGCAAGACATTTAAAAATTTAAAAACATCCCCATCCCCGGGAAGACAGATTTAAGTCTCCAAGGAAGGGCATTGAATAATTGCACTGATGAGAATCCTACACGGAAAAAAAACTACGGTGAAAATAACCATACGGATACCTGATTTTGGCACCTGCTAGATGTTATGGTAATGTTAACCAGAAGTATACTATGTTTTGACTAGGTACTAGGTGATGTTACCTGATTGCATATCGAATTTACTCAAAGTATCGGTAAATGTAACATACTTCTGGTCAAGTTTACCATAACATCTAGCAGGTGGCAAAATCAGGTATCCGTATGGTTATTTTCACTAATCTTTTTTTTCCGTGTATACACTGCGCATCGTTACAGATAGTCTGACCACTGCACTGGCGCAACCAGGATCTTTTCCATCTCTCTCATTTTCCATTTGAATGTAAAAGTAGGAAAAGGACCAAAAGGGGGGGTTTATCCCCTTGTTCATCCTTGTCTAACATACGTTTCTTAATGGAGAAAAGAGAGAGATGAAGAAACTCTCGTTGCACTGGCGCAACCAGGATCTCCCCCATCTGTCCCATTTCCCGTTTGAATGCATAAGAAGGAAAAGGACAGACAAAGGGGGTTTTATCTCCTTGTCCATCCTTGTCTAACATACGTTTCTTAATGGAGAAAAGAGAGAGATGAAGAAACTCTCGTTGCGCTACTGAGTCTGACAAATGAGTTTTTTTACATCTCTGTGTTGACTATTGTAAGAATGCGCAGGTGTAAGACTCTCAGGAGTGATTATGTTGTTAAAAATAACAAACTTGATGCACTCCAAAATATACAAGGATGGAAGAGTGAGGTCCCTTTCTCAAGTCCTATTTTAAACGTGTGACAGTATGTACGATCCGAATCTATAGTTTGTATTCCACATATTTTTTTACCTTAATAATCAAAAATTGTAATTAATCTAGTGGGAATGGGTCTGTTGCAAACTTTTGCTACAGCGCTATAGAGTGTTCAATCTCACGTAAAATCGCGGGGAAAAGTCCATTGGTGGCACCAGAAAGTCATAAAATGCAGTATGAAACTCACAAGAGACGTTTAATGAATCCAAGATGGCGGTAAAATATTGAGCAACCTGTATATGCATGCACCACGAACATCCAAGGATAGCCAACCTCACAATCTCGATCGCACCCAATCACAATGTAAATAAACACATAACCTCTGAAGCTGTGAGATTGTCAACGTTGGCAATCCTTGGATGTTAAAGGTGTATGCATACAGATTGCTCGATATTTTACCGCCATCTTGGATTTCATTATACGTCTCTTGTGAGTTTATCATCGCATTTCATGACTTTCTGATGCCACCAATAGCATTTTCGGGAAATTTTTACATACGATGTAACAATCTTTATCGTTGTAGCAAAAGTTTGCAACAGACCCATTGGTTTTAAAAACGAAAGTGCAAGTGCTTTAGAGTGGTTATTTGGATACAGAATACCAATACAACAAGCCAAGTGAGATAATTTGCTTGTTACTATTACGTGTCTGTTTCCTCATCGTGCAAATCCTTCCAGAAGAAACAATTGTATCCATTTCTGTGTCTAGACACAGCCACTCTTAAACATTTGCACTTTTGTTTATAACCAATTTGAAATGTATTTCTCACATTTTTTTATCTTGTTTTTTTTCTCTTTAATTTAAAGGTTAAAAAATATGAGGCAAACAAACCGAGCCTGTGTGAAAAACGTCCATAAGAAATTTCCATCAGGCTGATACATGTTTATTGTTTAAGTCCTATCTCAAAGTGTGACAGCCTGGGCGACCTAAATCTGAGGGCCGATCATTTACTTCATCGTTAAACCAATCGATAAGACTGTCTATGAGTGATGCTATTGGTCGAAATTGTAAAACTTGGCTGTTGCTATGGTAACCATCGTTAAGAGTCTCGTTTTATAAAGGCTACTCATGAGTAACCTTTAAAAAACGAACACTATAACGATGGTTACCATAGCAACAGCCAGTTTTACAATTTTCGACCAATAGCATCACTCATAGACAGTCTTATCGATCGGTTTAACGATGAAGTAAATGATCGGCCCTCTGGTTTGTTTGTCTCATATTTTTTAACCTAATCAAAAATTGAAATTTAAACCCCTGGTAAAGTGTTCCATGAATTTCCATGACCTATTTATTCCGTGGTCAGTTAATATTTTCCCATAAATTTCATGGATTTTTGTGGGCCGTTCATGAGATTCCATAAGATTTTCCATGTAATTTCATGGAAAAATAAAATTACCCACGGAAAATATTGATCACGGAATTTTGGTCATGGAAATTCATGGAACACTTTTTATCAGGGAATCTAGTGGAAATTGTAAAAACAAAAACGTGAACAGTTGGGAACTTTGTGTTGTAAGCAAAAGCGCAAGTGTTTTAGCGTGGCTATCTGGACAAAGCATTATAAATATTGTAATTAATACAACTATCCAGGTGAGCAGGTTTTGCTTCTTTCTTATACAAGTATGTGTCAATTTCTTAATCGTGCAAGTCCTTCCAAAAGAAACAGTTTTATCGATCTCTGTGCAAGTCCAAATAGGGCACTCTGAAACACATGCAGTCTCTTTTAAAACCAATTTCAATTGAAGTTGTCAGAACTTATACTATACTGATCTATTTCAAGCGCAGGGCTGCCTTTTTGCGTATAATCAATATTATTTTTCTATTCACCGATGATTCCACCGGTTGAGAAAAGATTACACAGTTCAGTTCAGTGTATGACTGTAATGCACGAAAATAATCTGATCTGTAATCTTCTCTTAATCGGGGGAAACTCCGTTGATTAATTAAAATATCCGCAAGTTTTATAAAGTCATCGACGACTCCACCGGTTGAGAAAATATTACAGATGCGAGTATTTTTGTTTATTACAGTCATGCACTGAACTGAACTGTGTAATCTTTTCTCAACCGGTGGAATCATCGGTGAATTGAAAAAAGCATTGATTATACGCAAAACGGCAGCCCTGATTTCAAGGGCGACTCCAGCAATATGGCAACCATGTATTCTTCCCATTTGAACGTATGAGGAAGAATCGATTTTCGAGGGAGCCATCCATGGCCCCTTGACTAATCGATTGTTTCTCAAGCATTCAAATGAGAGGAATACACAGTTGCCAGATCGCTGGATCACGCATTCAAATGAGAAGAATACACAGTTGCCAGATCGCTGGATCACGCATTAACCCTTGTGAGCCCAAGGGGGGGGGGGGGACATTTGTACCCCAGGCCAGTTTTTTTGACGCCATTTTGTCAAGACTGCTAAAAATTTTTTTGGGACTTCATGACATTTTAAGTTAGGATACTTAGAACACGTCTCCCAAAATTTCATTAATTTTTATGAATTTTTGTCGATATTATAGAAATTTAAAGTGTTGGGGTACAAATATACCCCCTTTCGTCCTGCCAGTTTTAAGTTTGGAACCATCTATTACAGTGAATTTTACGGAAATTTTATGTAGATTAAGAAATTAAGTCAGATCATTGAAAAAAATTGGAAATTTATCAAAAATGGAAAAATAATATGGTACCTCATTTCATTTTTTCCTTTTTTTTTTTTTGACATTTTTTTTTAAAAGTAGGTGTAAATTTGGCAACATAGCAAAAATTTACTCAAATTTCACATAAATTACTCTCTTAGGGTACTAAGTACATATCCATCCTTTAAAAGTTTAAAAATTATTGATACTGACTGTGCTGCATGAAAATACCCTTTGGGGTACAAACCCCCCCCCCCCCCCTTAGTCCTTTGTGTTATCGATATACCTTAGGCTCACAAGGGTTAAAATGAGACAAATACTCAGTTGCCAGATCGTCGGATCCGCCCATGATCTATTTTGATCGCCACTGATTAATGTCAACTGCATTTGCAGGATCGGTACTCCGAACCACGAAGAACAATCTCGGAAGTCCTCGCCAACGATAAATGTAACGAAAAGAAGACGCTCCTTCAGAGCTTTGGGTGCAGTCACCATGCAGGGCTCGTGGCTTGCAAGCAGGCGTTGTTGGCGTACGTGCAGTTGCCAAACGAGGAAAGGCGTGAGTGCCCGTTCATAAGGGGAGCCGAATGCAGACAACTCAGACATCAGGGGCAACGATCGAGGCACGTGGCAGTACCATCACAATGCTCCTTCCGGGTTCAGTATACTGACGAGAAAACCGCCGCCAAAGAGTACGAGTGGAAATCTCTTAGAATCTGCTACTTTAGCGGGGTGCGAGAATCTCAGGCCGGTGTCAACCGTGTTAGGACGACACAGACATAATTTTGTGAATTTTATACATTTATTTTTTTAATTTGTTTCCTATTTTTATTTTATTTTAGAAATATATTTTGGTTTCCCCCAGCAGTAAAAATCTATGTCCAAAATGTGTTTCTTTTTAAATAAATTAAATATTACCATTTGTTTTGGCATTTTGTATTCAAGTATTTTCAAAGACGTAAAATTCAGAGCTGCCGATTTGCGTGGATTTGATAGCATTTGAAATTCACCGAAGATTCCACCGGTTGAGAAAATATTAAATAGTCCAATTCAGTTTATGACTGTAATGCACGAAAATACTCTGATCTGTAATCTTTTCTCAATCGGCGGAAACGCCTTTAATTAATTAAAATATCTGTAAGTTTTCAAAAATGTCGACGACTCTACCGGTTGAGAAAAGATAAAAGCTAGTATTTTCGTGCATTACAGTCATACACTGAACAAAACTCTGTAATTTTTTTTTCAACCGGTGGAATCTTTGCTGAATTTCAAAATGCCATTAAATCTACGCAAATCGGTAGCTCTGGTAGAATTTGTACTCGCAAAAGGGCCGCATTAATTGTTTGATTTAATAGTCTAAATTATCATTCAAAATGCACTTGTGGGGAAAATACACATACATTGAATCGGAATATGTTTGGAATCAGAATTCTTCATACGAAAATCCATACAATGTATCACTCTACTAAAACAGTCTACAGTCTCAATCTTAAGTCGATACTATGATTCGCAATCATCCCTGGGAGGGATTATATTTTCTACTAAGGAATGATCGGTTTGTGAAAGCAGTAGAGATCCTACAAATTCTTTATGGAAATCAACGTCATCTCGGTTAAATTTAGAGAGTAGTTAAATCTCCCTACACCGCGGATGTAATCTTGCCTATTTGCCTAGTTGAAGGCGCTATAGATGAATATGAAAATACTTGGATGTGGTATATTGAACGTGTTGGATTGCCTGTAGCACAAGTTCGCCCCATTCATAATGAAAATATACGTAACCAATAAATAGCAATTCAAAGATGAAACTAAAAAAAAGGCTTAATGAGTTTAATGACTCTCCGATTGTTTATTTATATACTTTTTTTTACAATCGTGTTTTATAATACTTTAAATAAATAAATTACATTATGTAAGTACAATATTTGATTATTTACAGCAATTAAATAACTTAAATCAAAATCATATGATAAAAAAAGTATATATATGAAAAAATAAAACAATCTATCATATCGCATTCTACAGATCGTTTCAAGTATAATGTTAGGACATTTTAGGAGTCTATTTTTCAAGTCACAAGAGGAGTTGCAAGAATGCAAGGGTCTGAAAGGTGTGCTTTTTATTAAGAAAATGGAAATTTTTGATGAGCTGAGAAAAAAGATGCCTTTAGTTTCTAATTAAGTCCCATTGTTCCAGAGATAAGATTTTGACCCAAAATACATTGTTTTAAACGGGAATTACGCGCAGTGACGTCACCATGCACACGATATTTTGCAACTTTACAAGTGTGTATCTCCAAGACCGGGACCTTTAAGAAAAAAACCAAGGGCAACATTACTCTTAGCTCAACAAGTACTATCATTTTCTTTACAAACAATAAAAACTTCCAGACCCTTGCAACTGTCCCATTAAAAAAGTAAGATTTTTTCCAAACTTAAAAAAAAACGTAGCTTAGAGGGGAAGCATTTTAATACCCATTTAACCCATGTTTATAGGAAGATGTCTTATTTGACTTGAAAAATTGGCTCTAGAATTTCCCGATGTCAAAACCCGAAACACCCTGCAAAAAAGTTGACAGATAATCTTAACACGCCCCCCCCCCCAAAATTTCTTTGAAAATTTACTTTTTTTCTGGGGTCAGTTTAGCATTCTATGCTTTTAAGATTCAAGAATGATTGTAGTTGTGAATTTTTTTTCTCAGTCATTTTACACTGTCGTATCACTAATGAGGGCCTAAAAGTGACATACAAGTTTTTTTTTTTTTGTTTGTTTTGTTGTTTTGTTTGTTTTTGTTTTCTTTGCAAAGGTGAGACACAGCATGAAAAAAATGGGGCCAACAAATTTACTTACACCCCGGCTCCAGACGCTGAGTTAGCTTGAGCAGAAGCCTCAGCTAAGCTTTGACTCTTCATACTGGCAAACAGGTCTGATCTGAAACCGAGAAGAGAATCCTACGTTCTGCGGTCGGTAAGGATCCAAGAGGATAGGTTTCGCGCAGGGCCGGACTGGGGATATTTGACCCGGGGTGCTGACACCCCAAATGGCCCGGGTACCCGAGTGGGCGGTTTAAGGGGGCACCCCTTACTGCGGGGGGTCGGGGGGTCCTCACCGGAAATTTTTCCTACATTTCCAACGCACAAAACGGAATTTAGTGCGTTTCACAGAAGAAGTAACTGATTGTTCTACCGTTTCTTTTATGAATAATTTGTCAAATAACGCAATACAAATTGAAAGACTCGTGCAGCGGGGGGGGGCTGGTGAAATGCTACACTTTTGACATTTATTTTTGATTTCGGTTATTTGTGCTGAAGGTGGGACTGAGCCTTCATTTGAACTAGTATTTTATTACTAACGAAACTATTTTTGCGGTCAAGTAAAACGATGAGCTACTAGCCACTTTTTTCCTTTTTTTCTTCTTTTCTGAGCTGCAATTTGGCCCGTGAGGCCGT